>VXAZ01007502.1:0-60617 GCA_013399875.1 Gymnorhina tibicen
CTCTGGTGTTTTATTACTACCAGAAGTTTCACACTGCCAGAACAAACACAGGGATGAATATAAATGCCACGGTAGAGTGCACAGATATGGTGACAAGCTGTACTCTGATACAAGCAATTCAGAGATATGTAGACATCCACACCGTAGTCTAGTATGGTCTCAAGTGTGCATTCAGTGCTCTACTTCCAGACAATATATCTCAGAAGCATTACTTAAGGCAGCACTTTTGACTTTTTTTAAACAATGTATTGTTTCTATCAAAACTAATATTCCATTTGTTTTTCAAAATAACAGGTAAGAGACAGCAAAAAATTGAATTAATGAGGGTTAGCAATTGGTATTCTGTAACAAAACACTTTAAAAAAGAATTGCTTTTGTACAGTTGACAGCTACAGGTTAACATCAAGCAGATTTTTACGTAAATCTGATTTCAAAAGTAAAAATAGTTAACATCTTTATGCATTTATGCAAATGATTGATCCCTACTAAAGTAAATTTAAGATACATATTTTATTTATGTGACATTAAATTGTATTGTAATTGTATCGAGATGTTTCCTAGGTAAAAAGCTACATTCTATGGAGGGAAGAGTTTTCCGTTACAGTGTTACCTTTATCCCTCTGGAGTTCATCTTTGGAAACTGCATCTGCACAGGCATCAAAGTATTTCTGTAAAGTATCAACTTGTCTACACAAGATGTCTCTAAAGGTTTCCATTTCTGCAAGCTTCTCACGTAAGCTATGGCCCTTCTGAAAACACAAAAGAAAAAAGCCTGGAATGTTTCTACATATTCAACAATAGTTTGATGCATTAAAATTAAAATTTAATTAAAAAAAAAAAATCTCTGCAGCTATGAAGAGAAATTGAAGTACACTAAGGGCATTTTAGATATCAGCAATTATGAAATACTGTTAATGTCAGAAGAAACCATATTTGAGTATTCCTTACTCATTTTGTCACTGGTCTCAATGTTTTCTCTTGACTGTATCTGTTAATTCAGAGCACTCCACAAAAGCTTAGTAAAAACATGATCTTGCATGCTACCAGCTTTATATGTATTAGCCTGAAAGCAAATCAGCTCTAGTTTAAGATCTTTGTTCCAATCCTTATTCACTTTTATTGAGTTGTTCCTCTTCTGCTCTCCCAAAAGTACAGCACACCTAGTTCATACATTAAATATTCATTTGCATGACACAAGGAAAGCCATAATTTATCAACCAGTACCATATCACATTTATTAAGGTACAGAATTAGTGTTTGTTTTCATTTGGAGCCCAGGATATTCTGGTGAATAAATTACAAAAAGTTAATGAACACACTCACAAGTTTTGATTTTCTTGCCACAGAGGATGACACTACAGTTTAAAAGGGACGATTGCACAGAGGCACAAGGGAGCTTCCTGTATCATCTGTTCACCATCATATGATGGACTACTGTGTTTTAAACGAAACATTTTGTATTTTTTCTATAATTACGTGAATGAGTCTTCACACACTACTTCTTTTCCAGTTGCACATTATTTATGCACAAATAATAGGAAAACTTTTTGCACCAACCTTGAATGAAGAGGTGGATGTTGCAGAGTATCCACTTGCTCCAGAGACAAGAGACACCATGGAGCCATGGCGTCGCAAACTTGACTCTGATCCATAGCCAGATTCAGTCTAAAAAGCAAACCACACAAAAAACTAGAGTGCTGAGGCTTTTGATAAAATAGAAATAATGAAAACAAGATTAATGTAACTTTCTCTGAAACCCACCCATTTGTTCTTTGCAGTAGGTTTAAATAACTCAAACTGTGCCTGCATCTATGATGTTGATGCAGTATCTATAAAGTTACTATAAACTTACTTTTTATTATCAAATTGATTTGTAAAATAATTTGTTACCTACAATGAATTATGTGTCCCCAAAATAACACAGCAATATATATTTAATGGTTCAAAAAAGGGACAGTGTTTCATTACTTTGGTTTATGTAATTCCTAAGAAGTAACTTTCACACAGCCTATTAAAAAACTTACATTACTCTACAATTAATTGGGGGATTAACATGGTTCAGCCTCAAGATAATCAGCTTCAGTCAATCCTTCCAATCATACAAATAGTACCGCTTTCTTTTCAAAAGCAACAAAATAGAGAAAGAAAATCAGACAATTACTTCTATAAAGTTTCTTTCCTGTTTCAGGCTTTTATAGCAAAATTGCTTACACTAGACTGAAATTAATTTTTTACTGAGAACAAAAGTCTACATAAAACAAGGTAAGACACTAAAAGTAAGAGAGAGGATATAATAATTGTAATTAATTAAACAATGAAAAAAGAAAAGCATCTCTTGATTAGAATAACATTTAAAAGATCTAAAAATAGAGTTTGACAAATTTCCTCAGAAGTCAAACAGAAGCAGATACTGAGGAACTGGAGGAAAATAAATTTCTCTAAATGTTAATGTAAATGACATGTGCATGGCAAAGGAGATGAAAAATCTTGGTAGAGAATGTAAGCAATAAACAGATGGTTCATAATAATATATGAAATACTGTTAGTAGATAAGTTTGATCAAGACAGAGACAACTGTGAAGAACTTTTGACAGAAATAAATTCTGCAGTAGCACTGAAACTCAAATGGGGCAGGGAGAGGGGAGACAAAACACATGGTATAGAACAAACAAGAAGCAATGATGAAATTCCAGTTGTTGTACACTTTATGGAAGAATTGGAAGCTGTATAGACTTTAAGAAGGCAAGAGAGTGTGGATAAGTTAAAAAGCAAAGTAAGGTAAAGAGTTGTTTGAAGTGTTGGTTAAGAATTTGGACAAAATGGAACAAAGAAGTATGTATGTCTGAGCTACAAGTAAGAGTTTGGGCAAAGAACTGCTTTGTTTCAAAAGCATTTAATAAGCGTAAACCTGAAAAGAATATTTTACAGGAGTTACCCAACACTTTGAAATATTTATTTTAAAATTTCCTTTAAGCACAAATAAAAAAAAGACTTCACTGTTTAATCAGTACCTTCAATATTTATTTAAGCATATACTACAAATCTTAAGATTATCCAATATGCTTTTATTATAGTCAGTTTGACAATGAAAATTCATTTAACTTTCTCTGTAAGCTTTATACACTAGGAAAGATGAAAAAAGTTCATTTCAATAGGATATGGCTTAAAGAGCAGATCAATCTTAAAATGAAGCCAAAATTTCAATTTCATTGAAGTTATAAGGATAGCAAGTGTTTTCTGATTTTCTCCTGTAAGTGAGAAAGACACACCTATGCAAGACCTTGCTTTAAGCTTAGGAAGTGAAATTACTGGATTTCTTTATTTGAGATTTAGTCAAAGCCACACCTTAACAGTCCTACTTTAAAACTTCCAAGAGTAGATGTAAACTTATAAGTAGAAAATCTCATGCCTTATACTCTACATCTGAATTAAATCCTTTTCTTCCAATATTATGCATACAGTCAATGCTCCAGGTAATTTAGTTTACAAAATAAAAGCTGAAGGCAAAAGAAAAAAACCCTTCTTTCCATATCAATATGTAAGCTTGATATTTTTAAGGTACCTTTTCAGCAGTATAATTATTTCTGTCATTTATGCTTGTGATTATTAATTCCACTAAACTATTTATCCATGCTACAGAATCATACACGTAACAGCATACACAATTATATGGATATAGCTATCAGCTTGCAAAGTCTACCAATAAAAAGGTGCAACATAGTTAACTATTTGCTATTGAGAAGCAAATTCAGCAGGCATTAAGATTAGACTGAAGAGCACACGACATGAATCGAAAGCATATGCATTTACAGACCATGATCAGAAAACTGTGTCAGACAATTATGTTCAAATAGCCAAGAGGAAAAAAAATAAAATTACATTGAGAACACTTCTTTTCACAAGAACCAGAAAATAAGTACTCATTTCTAACTGATGCATAGACAAGCCATCCCGCTCACAGCAGACACATGCAGGCAGACGAACACAAACAAAGAAAGCATGAATCATGCAAAGCCCCACCATTCTACTACCGCAACATCTAAACGAGAGCAGGTCACTGCCGCATTTATGTCTTGCAAAGCAGATCATGATTAACTATTCACTGCAGAAATAATCAATTACATTGAGAAGAGGAATGTAGGCACAAGTTTCTTCTGTTTATACAAATTTATTTTCCATAGATAAAAATTGGAAAAGCAGGTAGAGTTCATATGATAGAAACCAACAGTCTCTGCTTGAAAACAAAATTACTTGTAGAAGTCGTATCACTTCATACCATCAAGCACTAATGCTAAATTGCCATGCTCGGTAAAAAGATGCAGTTCTTTGAAATTCCATGCATACATCACAGCTTCAAAGCTACATTAAAATTGGCATTTGATAGTAATTGCAACACCTTCAGCTTTCTAAGGCAATGCACGAAATCCATTAATCCTTTTGTTACAACAGACAAGAGGAAAGAGCCACATGATCCAAAGCTTCATGTGATCCTTTAACTGGGGCAGATGCTAGTATCAGCAACAAGGCGGTACGTCAGAAAAGCTGCTTTCAAAAAAAAAAGCTAAGTATTTGCAGAATCATATTGCAGATCTCTGTTACTGCTCACACTGATCCTTAAGTGGAAAATAATACCCTCGAGCAAAGCACAGACTCACAGCAAAGTTCTCCCACTTAAAAAATCAAATGAAGCAAATTATTCTCACATGTCTTCAAAGAATTATTTTGATTATGTCTCAATTTAGCGCCTCTGAAGCACTTCAGTGTAGGTTTGTCCAAGGCAGATATATTCAGTTAGCATTATAAATTATTTATTATTTTACATAACACAAGCAGCAGGCAGCTCCTCCTTCTAAGGCATACAGCTCACCCTAGAAGGTGATGAAACAGATATTAGGACACAGTGACTCTAATCTCATTCTCTACAGTACTTATGAAAAATCCCACCAAATGCCCAAGAGATCAAGCCACAATATCTTATGAAAAAAACCAGAATATAGAAAAAAGCAGTAACACAAAAGACCTGGAAGGTAGTATGAAAGGCTTGGTGGAAAATAAGCAGATAAGCTCTGTAAAACAACTATACTCCAAAGGCAATTTTTAGACTTGCTGCAAATGCTTCAGAAAGATGGGTTAGTTCTAGGATGAGCCAAGGCAGGGCTACCCTAGTAAATGATTGTAGACAGTAAAACCGCAACAGACACTACAGACAGGGCAGTACAGGATGCATTTCTGAGGACTGAAGATATAATTATCATGTGACTGTAGGTCTGATTTTTCAATTATTCTGAAGCTGCTGACAATGGAAATTTAAGGTTGCAAAACCAAGGTGGTAGTTAGCAGAAAGGCAGAGATAGGAATTCCACAATCCGGGTCAGAGCAGCTGGATGATGATCCCCCGCCCACAGCCCTCCCAAGCACAGTGCAGATGACTACTTAAAAGGAAAGAGCTTCTAATATGACCTTTCTTGCAACTGCAAAAACAGGGAAAGACATGTAAACATAACTTTCCTCCAGCAGTGATACATGTTACAATTCCATAGTAAATACGCATATTACCTGCACAGGAAGAAACACCAGGAATTCCAAGTTGAAAAGTAAGTATAAATAAAGTAAGTATAAATAAATAAATAAAGTAAGTAAGTAAGTAAGTATAAATAAAACTCTTTGCTGAGCAAAAGTACCAAAACCCAAGCTGACAATAACTGCAACACTTAGTGCACTTAAGTAATAAAATTACAGCAGCTTGTACTGCTGGGTCATGAGACTATAAGCAAGACTGGGAGAGGCTACATTTATCCCTCCCATGAATCTGGGCTGTCAGGAGAGGGACAGGTAAGGTCTGTATTATTATACAAGAACTAATAAACTCCATTCTATTAGACACTGGCAGAAAAAGCACTGACCTTTTGGCCTCAGCTCCCAATGCACTGAAGTAAGTACTCTTACTAGTTTTCATGCTTTGAAATCGAATGGGAATAGTTACAGATTTTAAAGAATGAATTAATTCCATTATATATTGTCTGATCTTCATTTAAGACTAGCCCTTGTGCAACTGTGCCTTTAAAAATAGGAACAATTCTGATCCCAACTGAAAGCACTAGTCACATCGTTCTTTTCGGCAGTTATACACAATTGCATAATAATTACATTAAATATTATTACATCATCAGGATGTGTGAAATTCAAAAGGGAGTGTTGCCAGGGTTAATGCATAAGTGCTAGCTCAGGCAGATGAGCCAGGAGGCAGTAGGAAAAGCCGCTGCAGGAGTCCGAGAACCGGCTCTCCCATGGAGCATCCACTAGGTGGAGGGAAAGCCCAGGCCTTGCCGGCAACTGAGCACGTAGGGATAACCCAGCCGTCTCAACAGCGGGACAGAGTAAGGAGGACTAAACCACACACCGTGTTCACAGTTAACAGGCATTTAGGCAACCTTACTTATCCTTCAAAACGGCAGGAAAGGACTGACTGCTTCTTACTCCGATTGTTGGTTTAGGTTTATTTTTTAACCTAAGGCGGTTAAGTATTATATTAATACCACCTCTGTAGAACTACAAAAACACATCCACCTTATGGTGAAGAATCTTGCGCTAAAGACCATAATGAGATTTTGAAAGAGCGTGGTTAAACAGAAATGGGGGGGGTTTCACTTTTGTGAAAAAGTAATTGTTGCAAGCCTGAGCCTGTTTTGGATATGGACTTGAGAGGCCTATACTTTGCTTAATCAGAATAAACATTTTCCTAACAAGAAACCTTAGGATTCAAAGTACATGTGCAGGCAAGGTTCTTACAGTAAAAGAAATGGAGTATAAAAAGCTTTACAGCAACACAGAACACATCTATCAACAGATAAATATGCTTAGCTTCTTGTCAATAAGAAGAAAAACTGCCAAAGCAAATGCTCCTGCAAAACCCACAAAGTCCCTTGTTCACCTGGTGAACAGGTGAACAAGCAGGTATCTTGTCACTGCTAAACTTGGACACAGGTTGTTTTTTCCCCTCCACTCAATCCTTAAAAATTCATTTAGCCATCAGAATAGAAATATCTATCAAATGGCTGGTATACCCTTGAGCATGTACTATATAGCAAGCAGTGGAGGATAAAAAAAGTTGGAATTGTCAAATTCCATATATTTGACAAAGAATTCAAGGAAAACTATCTTACACCCTAAGGAAATACATGAGAATACATGCTGTTTAAACTGCAATCTCCTAACAGTAATTCGGGAAAAAGTAGGGAAAAAGAAGGGTTGACTTTTAATACATTGTTTGTTTTGCATCTCACACCCTATTAAATCTAACACAATTTTCTTCATATTCAAAACCTATTACCTATTCTAATTTCCTTCTTGCTGTAGCCCTTATCAGCTCTCAACACCTACTTCCCTCAGAAACAGCAGAGGCTCACTGCACCTATTACACACTTGAAAAAAAAGTTACATGAAATAAGGGACTCCAAGACATGCAACTTTTCGTCATGTTCCTGATACAGCTTCAGATTCCTGAAGTTGTCCAGGGTTGAAAATTCATAAAAACCAGTCCTTCTATTATGTCAAAACCATGTTTGTTTAAAAACAAAGCCCAGTCTGGTTTAAAAGCTCTTTATGCAACAGCATTCTGCCATCAGCAGAAGCTTTACATGCATTTCTAATCATACATCAATTGGACAACATAAAGATTCCATATATTAAGCTCAGGCTATCTAGGCAATAATTCTGTTCAAAGGTAATTTTAATTTTAAACAGAAGATGAACATATTGGATATAAAGTATCAGAGTTCTGAAGGCATAATTCTCTAAGGACAAACTCAACTGTTCCGCATGACAGGCAGAAAATAATCAGAATCATTAAGGTTGGAAAAGACGTCCAAGATCATCAACTCCAACCTTTGACCTAACACCACCGTGGGAACTAGACAGTAACACTAAGTGCCACATCCAGATTTTTACTGAATGCCTCCAGGGATGGTGGCTCCATTACTTTCCTGGGCAGCCCATTCCAATACCTGACCACCCTTTCAGTGAAAAAAATTCTTCCCGATGTCCAACCTGCAGAGCCTTCCTACCCTCCAGCAGATCAACACTCCCAACCACCTTGACACCTACAGAGTGAGGGTGTCCTCGATCCCCTCATCCAGATCATCTGTAAAAATATGAAACAGAACTGGCTCCAGTGCTGAGCCCTGGTTAACAGCACTGGTGACTGGCCACCAGCTGGATGTAACTCCATCCACCACCACTCTCTGGTCTTGACCACCCTAACAGTTTTTTACCCAGTGAACAGTGTACCTGTCCAAGCCATGGGCTGCCAGTTTCTCCAGGATAATGCTATGAGAAATGGTGTCAAAGGCTTTAGTGAAGTCTAGACAGAAAACATCCACAGCCTTTCCTTCATGCCCTAAGCAGGTCACTCTGCCATAAAAGGAGATCAGGTTGGTCAGGAAGGACCTGCCTTTCACAAATCCATGCTGGCTGGGCCTGATGCCCTGGTTGTCCTGTATGTGCTGGTCATCATACTCAAAATACTCTGTTCTGTGACCTTCCCCAGCATTGAGGTCACCAAGGTCAGGCTGACAGGCTGTAGTGCCCCAGATCCTCATTCTGACCCTTCCTGTAGGTGGGCAACACGTTTGCAAACCTAGGGTAATCTGGGATGTTCCTGGTTAACTAGGATTGATGATAAGTGATGCAGAGCGGCTTGGAAAGCTGTTTTATCAGCTTCCTCAGTCCCTCTGGGTGAATCTCATTTGGCCCGATAGACCTGTGAGTGTCTAAGTGACATGGGAGGCCACATCCTCCTGAGTTACAGGAAGTCTATTCTGATCCCCATTCCTATTTAGCAGCTCAGGGGGCTGCTTGCCCTGAAAATATTTGGTCTGTCCATTAAAGACTGAGGCAAAGAAACCATTAAGTACCTCAGCCTTTTCCTCATCCTTGGCGACAGTGTTCCCCATCCACATATCCAATAGAGGATGGGGATTTTCCCTGGCCCTCCTTTTGTTGTTAATGCCATTGTAAAAACATCTTATCTTATACAGCAGTGACCAGACTGAGTTCTAGTTAAGCTTTCACCTTTCTAATTTTTTTCTCTACGTGACTTACCAACACCCTTGTACTCTTCCTGAGGTGCCTGCCCCATCTTACATAGGAAGCAACATTTGCAATATCTTAAGTCAAATGAAGCTGGTGAAGGGTCTGGAGCACAAGTCTGATGACAAGTGGCTGAGGGAGTTGGGGTAGCTCAGCCTGGATAAAAGGAGGCTCAGAGGAGACCTTATCACGCTCTAGAGCTACCTGAAAGGAGGCTGTAGTGAGATGGGTGTCAGTCTCTTATCCCAAGTAGCAAGTGACAAGACAAGTGGAAATGGCCTCAAGTTACAGCAAGGGAGGTTTAGTTTAGACATTATGACTTTTTTTTCAATGGAAGGGGTTGTAAAGCACTGGGACATACTGCTCAGGGAAATGGTGGAACCAACATACCTGAAAGAGTTAAAAAAATGTGTGGATATGGCACTTGAGGACATGGTTTAGTGGTGAACATGGTGGTGGTGCTGAGTTGACAACTGAATGTGGAAATACTAAAGGTCTTTTTCAATCTCAGCAATTCTATGAAACACTTGATACACAATGGCTGTAAAGTTACATGAAAACATTTTTTTACAAAGAATAGCACGACATGATTCTATAATTCCCCTTTTAGTTTATGGGTTAAGAACAAGTCTAACATGACATAAAACAAAATGCTAAAGGGATAAATTATCTGACTACATCTAGTGCTTAGACATAAGACCTAGCCCCAGATATAGAAGGGCAAAGACACGCATATAAAGCAGATCCCACATCAAAAAACTTCATAAATAAACTTAGATTATGCTAAGAGCTTTGTATATTTCATGCAAAAGACACATTTGGATATCTAAAAGGATAAAAATTCAGGTAATTTCCAAAACCTTGGTGAATCACCAATTCAAAACATGAGAGTATGTTCTCCTGTCACAAGGTTTCACAGTCTCTGTGGTCAGGACTGGGAAAATTGTCATATACTCATACGACTTTTGCGTTAGTACCAGTTCATCTGTTTAACCTGCGCAAGTCAGGGTCGTGTGTGACCACTAGAGGGAAGTAGCGAAAAGGAAACAGACACGGCTGGAGGTTACTATTGGTCAAAGACCAACAGTAACCCTTACCCTGTTTCCGCTTCAGTCCCTGAGCATAGAAACCTCCTTCTCGTGGTAGACAATTAAAACCAGAGCAGTTTTACCTTTAGCCCTTATAATTACATTTGAGACACATTGCTTAGTGAGGATAAAGTTTTCCACACAGTATGCAAGTAGTAACAATGACATTTAGTGCTGAATGGATGACAGCAAATTAGAAATTGTAATAGAGATTAAAGAAATTATTCTGAAGTCACACTTCTCATCTAGTTCAAAACAGTGAACCAACTAAGAACACATTAATTTTCAGTTAAGATTGTCCAAAGACATAGTACAAATCAATGTGACAAATGTTCTGGCTTAGATTTTTCAGAACTCCATCTAACAAGAAGTAGTTGGGCTCAATATAATTAGGCTTTAAAAAAAGTTTAATACTTGACATGGAGAAAATTTGGCACATCTGTCTCAAGCACCATGTCCAAGACTTTTCTTTACATTCAGCTGTTCTCTCATTAGTCTGCAAACCCACAGCTCATCATGAAAAGTAGTTTTATATACCAGCCAGATGAATAGGCACAGGATTTCTTCATATACAAGTTATACATCAGGTAGGCCCTCACCAAACTGGTTTTTCCTGTATGTATGCACATTTCAGGAAGCCTCAGAAGAAACAAAGTTTTAGTTAAAGCCTACCAAACCCATCAGAAGTCATGAAGTAATGATACAGACATATTTCATCTGAAATAAGTTATTTACTTTATTCATAACACTTAAGTTTATACAGGCTTACTTAGGAGTTTGTAAAACTGTTGTATGAAATGCAAATTTCAGAAAACTCACCTTTGAAAATTAAAATATTAACTGGTATTACATACAATATTAACAAACACATCAGTAAAGATATTAAACTCATTTGCCAATACAAAAACAACCTCCACACTATCATTGTTCATTGATGCAAAAAGAAACAGACCGCTTTTATTTGCTGAAAGCCAACACCCTCTGTGTAATAGGAAAAACAACTTCAAGTACGGCACAGGTCTCTACAGTAAGCTGACCTACCCTGCCCTTGAAGGAAAAATCTGGGAACTGTTTGAAAAATAGCTCACAAAAGGCTGCTTCTAGTACATTAGAAGAAAGCAAATCAAACAATTTAGGCCCTAAAATGTTCAGGACTTTGAAGATAAACGTTATCATGAGTTTTACACAGAACTGTAATACTGTTGGTCCTTATTAGGCTGTGTACTAAGCTTTGGGACACGATTTTGGTCATACTTTGCTTTCCAGAGGGGTAAAAAGTATGAACAAGATAAAAGGTGCCAGTGCAGCGCTGGTACCAACACAAAAACTTCCCTGTGATAAGCATTAGCTAGAGAATAGTATAATAAAACTAGCAGTTTAGTACCTATGTTAACTCAAGTCTGCTATAGTCACTAAACAATCTTATTTCATGACAGCATGTTTGTTTTGTACAAGCTGTAGAGCCCTTTCTGTAAGAACTTGTGCCTTAATTGCACACTGTGCTATGAAAAGCCCAGGCAACTGAAGAAATACATTCAGTATGTACGTCATCAATTATTTTGTAGACTCATATTTTCTAAATACTGCTGAAGTCCAATCCCATTGTTGGTTCTCTCACAGCAGTGCACCCCTGAATAATTCACTGTGAGAAAGCTACACATGTGAAGAGCTGACAAACTGAAACACCGATGCTACTGCCTGCAGACATACCAGTGTGCACATGGGGGTGTGACACAAGACTTGAGGAGAATGGCCATATTCTTGCTGTTAACTGCTTTGAACTGCAACACACTAAAAGCTGACTTGTGAAATGAGGGGAGGAACTCCTGCCTACTGGTAGGTAAGGTGTTGTTTCCTGACTGTTCCGCATGGCAGTGACAAAATGCATATTCTGTCACCAGATCTTCATAATCTGACAGATCTTCTTATAGTCCAGTTCAGACACTGAAAAAGCAGCAGCCATAAAAATGACAAAAGTGAAGCTATTGTATCTACATCCAAAAGCACTCCAGACTCAAATCTGCCTCACTGTTGAGAACAGTAAAGAGAGATGGCAGATTTGCTGTGTAACACAAGGCTCTTATATCAAGACAGTATAAATCAACAAGGAGGGCAGAGAACCTTTCCAGTCAAGTGTAACACAACTTTTTCTCCTAAAAGCAGCCTCAGATCCACATATTTCAGACTTTCTTCCCAAGTGACCAAGTTCAAACCCATAATGGAGCATGTTTTTTACTCCAGGTTCTGTCTACTCAGGTGGATGCTCCAAGAGAGACTACATATGACTAGTACTGTCAGCTTAACACTCTCCATCTGTTGAAGATGTGTCTAGCCAGCATGATAGCCTCTTTTCAAGAACTAAAACACAAACAACACCAGTAACTCTCTGAAGGTCAATTAGATATGCCTGCACAAACCTTAAGTCCTATGTATTGTTTGATTACATTATGGGAGCTATAGTCTAAGTAGCTGTTATCTTTGCACCTTCTTGGTGCTTTGCAAAATTGGCAGGTTTACCTAACAGATTTCCTCAAACCCACTAAACACATGAATTACATATTTTCTGCTTAGCCTTGCTTAGCATATTTGGGGACAAGAATGGAATTAAGTAGATGCTGCACTTTTTGAACTGCACAAGAATAAAACAAAACTGGAAGGAGACAGAATTTAACCAGACCTTTTATTTCCATTTGAAAGTCTGAGAACCAGGAAATTGAGGCAAAAAAACTTCATCTTGTTAAAAAAACTGTTTGAAGACAGAGGAATTCTTTTGCTGGGAAGCAGAAAATACTATAACACAAGCAAGGAAGAGTTAACTGCTATGTAAGAAATGTGCTTTTTACCATAGAATCAGATTGACTAGGATGGAAGATCTCTAGTACTACCTCCTGCTCAGAACATGTCCATTTACATACTCAGGCCTACACCCCACAAGGATGCATTCTTCAGAGAATTATAATACCTATTTTCAAAGCCACAGCAATTGTTACGAAACATAACTGGATCACACAGGCAAAGAAATACTGGGTTGGTCAAAGTGAAACAATCTGCTTTGTTTATAATTAATCAAGTGTGTTGGGCTGGAATGGACAAAGCTTTAGTCCAGCTTTAAACAGTACTAACTGTAACTACTTATTAATAAATCTGCAATTTAACAGCTGCTGTTCGAACATGGGCCCAAGAATGGCAAACGGGTGCCAACACAGACAGAGAACTATTGTTTTCTGTCCTGAAAGGGAAGTTTCAACAATTTGGAAGTGGCAACATTTAGGTTTGCTGCAGCAAACACGCTTGTGTAGTCAACTGAAACTGCTGATTCAATGGCATTCCCCTAAAGTCTTCTTTCAGGAAATACACAGTTTTCAGCAATAAGTGCATTTAGCAAATTTAGCGACATCAAATGACATGCACTATCATATGTATTAGAGTTCCTGCTGATACCAGTGCTAAAATAATAGAATGTACAAGACATATCCAAGCCTAGTTTTCCTCACTGAAATGTAATTAATATTTAATTCAATTTTAAAGAAAGAGCCCTCTGTTATTGACAGTAAAGGAATAATAACTTGAATAATCCATCTAATCTTTCCCTGAAAGTACAGCTTCTCACAACATTGTCAAGTTTCAGTACCAGCACCATACTGTACATCAGGGCAAGTAATTCTTATCAGTTGAGCAGCCTCAAGTGTATTTGTTTTCTTAAACAAGCAATTTTACAGTAATACACAAATCCTCACAAATTATTCCAGATTACTAAGGGGGTAGAAAGACAGACATCTTTCTCTATTTGACCCTCCATTCCCCCAGTTTTCTGATGCCTATGTTCATACCAAGCAATATGGGATATTTAAACACTGGCAGTTAAATAGTAAACCCCTTCTTCCTCACCTACTATTTAAAATAGGTATGCTCAAGAGCAGGACTTTTGTCTCCTCTGCAAGTCAGTCCATACATAGATGACATTAAAATAACAGCAAATGCATATTTTCATGCTTGATCTGTTTTCAGAGGAAAAAAAAGGATCTTTTTGCTGACCTCCAGTGAAAATTATATTGGAAGAATTACCTTAAGAGGTTCCAATAAATGGCAAGGACATTAGATTAAAAAAGCAGGTGCCCCAAGCCATGCTGTGTTTTCAAAAGAATTCTTCCAGCTCTTTAAAGTCACATTAGCTTCTGAAGTTACTCTCTTTTTCAGGAGTTTCACTGGATGGTGGTGGTGTGTGCCTCTCAAACGAGCCAAAGGGTTACCTCTGTACAATGTTACTATGTCTCACTGGTACTTGTGTACTCCACCCATGTGGCTGAGTACTCCTCCCTACAGCAAGAGGATTAACTATTATCTGTCAATATCACCTCACTGAGTTTCACTGTAATGAAAGCTCACTGAAGAAAAGCCACCTCCTAAAAAGTTCTTTTAGAAAGCAAAAAAGACTGCCTCTGGTAGATTAAAGCATACAGAGTATCCAAGACTTTTCTATTAAGCTGTTAATGCACAGTATTTTTTGAGGTGATGAGTAATAGTTCTGAGTAAGCAGCATACAGTATTTGGCAAGTACCAACTTTTAAATACTCCTTTTACATTGCAGCTCCCTCTGTTCTTGATACCAAGAGCTTACCCTAATTTGAAAGGGCATTTATCACTGAAGTCAAGCTTGACACAGGTCTCTCTCAATGAACAATACTGTTTTCAGTGAGACCTTGAAAAACATGCTACCATTCTGCCATGGAGAATTCAGACTCCTAGAAATAACTGCATGTCATTCTGCTGGTGACAAACCTTGACATTCCCCTTAGTTCTATTAAATGAAAGTATACACTATCAAAATGATTTACCACAGTTTTTACGAAGTGAATTAATAACACTTTTGGGTTTACTACTGGAATCCCATTTGTTTATAGCAGTAAGACTGGCTATTTACTGCAGTCAGCTGCAAGTTGATCTTCTAGTCACCTCAAGACTGAGTGCTAGCCTTGAGACCAAGTTTACTTTAGCCATGTACATCACCCTTCATTAAATAGCACTGCAAAAATGTTGACTGACATACTCTTTAACAGCTTAGTGGAGCTGTAGTGTCACAAGCCTTTCACATTATTTGATACTGAGTTAGCACTTTTGCAAATGTTTTCCTTCACACAGTATTGCACCCAAAAGGCAGCGCTCTGCTAATCTGCAGTTTGAACTGTAAGTTCAGGCATCCATTAGCTATTTCAGAACACCCTGGTTCACCAGCCTGGCTATGCAGTGATCAAAAATTTACTTTAACCTTTCTGTGCATCTGAATCTTGAATCAATTAGTATATTTAGCTAATTTAAGGGAAAGATAGCAGTAAGCCATCTCAACCAAGTTCACTACCTTTTGGAGGCAGGGGCTTGAGAGGAGAGTTCAAGACCTCTGCTAAGACTATGAAGACTACCTGTTACTGCTCTCTGACTAGATAGGAGAGAACACTTTTTAATTAGGAACATACAGTCAATCACAGCTTTCATGGATACAAAGATCTAAAATTATCTTAAGTGCACATATATGTACAGCTTCAGATAAGCATCTCCTAACAAGAGTAACAGGCAAGCTCAGCTATGAACTGAGACAGGTTAGATCATTTAGCAGTTTCTTCATGTAGACAGTGCCCATACTGTACAAAGTACTAGAAGAAGCACAATCACTTAAGAAACTGAACCAAACCCACACAGCACAATAATTATTAACCAAAACAGCTGAGCTGGAAAGACTGAAGTTGACAGAAGAGCAGTATAAACTTAACACTTATGTACACAGGAGAAAAATGGAGTTCAAAGCTTACTTGGTTATAGGAAATATTGTACTGTACAGAACAGGTAACGATCTGCAGATAGTTCTAGAGATTAATCAGATTTAGTGGTTCGCAAGCTGAATAAGTTAAAAAACTCATGGTGTTGTAAAATGGTAGCATACAAGATCCACAAAATAATCCTACGTTCTATACAACACATATAGGATCCTAGTGGGAATACTGAGTTCTTTTTCAGTGGTATAATTCACAGAAAGATGAGGACTGAGTTTGGAAGACAGACATATAATGCATCAGAAAGCTGTAAAAGACATCCACGTGAACAACAATTGAGGAATAGGTAACTGTTCTAACAGAAAAAGACAAGAAATTTTAAGTGTTTCAAAAATTAACAGAATGTCTCTAGATTTACTGTAAGACTACTTAATAAAGGAGAACTCATATTTTATGAGGATGGCAAGAAATCCCTTTGACAGCAGAAACAAGCTAAAATGATTCCATAAGCCCTTACCTTAGACTGGGAAGTGTTACAACACTTCCCAATCAAACTTATAGTGAAACATAGCACCTAATAAGGATGACTTTAGTTCATATTAGGGGAAGAATTACAATGAACTTTATAACTCTTACTTCAGGAAGATACTTCAGTTTATTTCTTTGCTGATATCTATACCACTCAGATGTCACTGAAGAGCAAAAAGAAAAAGACAGTATTCACAACTGAAGGACGGATGAATTTGAAAAGCTAGACAGGGTGCCCAGACTTGACACAGCTATATCCTTCTCCTATGTATTTCCCACTCTACCTAAGGTTCTGGCCAAAATAAATAAGCTTATTACTGCCAAGTTCAGAAGACCATGCTTGAACATATTTTGTTATTTAGTTATCAAGGAGCAGTTTTGCAAACACTTCAAATTCAGCTTTGCTGGGAGATGTCAAATGTGAATACACAAGCACTGAAGTTAAATATGTAATGTCAAGATACAACAGTGACAGAACAGTAACAAAAACACATCTAAGTTCCTGCATAACCTTGAGCAACAGCTCATGGCTTTTTAGTTTCAAACTAGTACAGGGTATTTTTGCCACACCTTTAAGCATGTGTCTCTGCCACTCATCAGCGACTTGCCTACACATTTCAGTCTTTTAAACAGGTAAACAGGCTTTTAAAATAGCTTTTTACAGTTTAATATAGATATCTGAATACTGTCCTCCAGCCTCCTCTCAGGCAAGCTGCACTACTGCTGCAAGCCAGAGCCTCACAATGCCACAGTGAGAGTCGGTGACTAGCTTCTGGGGCAAAATGCATTACCACAGAAACAGTAAGAGTGTATGCTATACAATCTACGTCAGCATCAAACAAACCTGTAGACTTTGTTGCGTGCTGCAGAGCATCAGACAAAAGAACAAGGAAATCCAAATCAGGTTACTAGGAAACAATAGCTGACATCAAGATTACTTAAGAAACTTGTTCCAATACTGAGGACATGGATATCAATGCAGGCAAAAAAAGGCCTCATCATCACACTCCTACAATCCTCACTATGAACTTGATAAATAAAACCAAAGTTGAACAATATATATCTACTCTCATATATCCCATGCCTTTCTTCATCTGCACTATTCCTTCCACTTACATCAGTCTTATTTATGAATGCATACAGGGGGAATTACGGCCAGAGGAACTAGTACTAGTATGAAATGCCAAAAAATTAAAATACTAGGGAGCCACATTCTCCTTCCAGCAACAACTGCTGAAGAAGCAACTACTTTAAAAACCCCACATTATTGAAACAGCTGAATGCCAGGAGAGGAAGAAGATGGAGAAATGGCAACAGACACTGTTCCTATTGCTCCCTCCTAATATGATGTATCTGAAGTTACACTGCTGAAAAGTGTTTATTTTAAAATAATTAATAAGACTCTATTTATAATTAACAGTCACTCATCAATATTAGAATATTTACCATTGCTAGAAATTGACAGTGACTAGTTGTCAACAACACAGTAAGCTGATTGAAAAAAATAGATTTATAAAGATCATAACATCAAAATAAGACTTCTGAAGACTATTTGCAGCATTTCATTATGCACTTCAATACAGTCTACACAAACATCCAAACTACTTGTTTCAGCAACTCCACAAAGGTCTTCCAGAAAATAGAAACACTAAATTTAATCTACAAAGCTACTTTACTACTTTAATTTACTGATGGCAGAAATTTACACTTCTCATTTAATATCTGTTTTAAAAGCTTGTTACATTAGTATGCTGAGTTAAAATGTTTCTGTATCATTCCTCTGCATATACTTTCCTATTCATTCTAAATTATCTTACTAATACTAGTTTCAGTCCAGACCAGCTTTGGAGTGATTTATTTGCATGTCTTTATTGCCATTATCAGTATATTAAATTCATTCTAGGGCAAGATTAGAGAGGTGTAAAAAAGGAGAAAACGACACTGCCTTTAAAGCCTTCAATGTTACAGCTCTACTGAAAATTGCTGAAAGCCTGTGGACAAGTTAAACACATACTACCCTTCTGTATTCTCCCTGCTTCCTGTTGAAAACCTGAGCTCATTATTTCATGAATTGAAACTCTTATGTTAGTTTCTGACTTGATTAATGGGTCAAAATTTTTTGCTCTGGCACCCATTGCTAATAAAATATTACTATGAGAAAGTTACCTCTATTTGCATTTTTCAATATTTTTTTAGAACACCTAAATAAAAATAATCTCATAGATCAATATTTACATACATTATTCAAACAAAAGCTTGACTTTAAGCATAGTTAATGCGAAATTTCTTAAGGCATTAATAGGTTGAAGGATCAGGTAAGATGCACTTGGGTTTCAGTCTGAAGGTGACACATTCCAATTACAGAACAAAAACCAGGAACTGAGAAACTCCGGGTACTTATAATCAAGTTTGAAGTGAAATTTAAGGCTTCCTCTGAGTTTAATAAAAGTTACTCATGCAGAACCTCTTACACTTAAGTTCATAAGAGAAATAACACAAAGATAGAAAGCAATTTTAATTTATAAATACTTCAATATTTTACCTGAAGTCCTTCATGCTGTTTATCCAGAAGCTGACTTTTACGTCAGATTTAAGCAATCTGACATTAACTCAACCTTTCAGAACAGGAACAACTAGAGCAGTTAGAGAGGGGGTCCACTAGCTCTGGATAGGGTACTCTGTGGGTTACTTTGTTATTAAGACGCTTCTCAAGTGCACACCTTGTCCTGCTCTGGTTTTAGCCGCTGGGAGTTTTGCTTTTGAATGGTTTTGCAGTCATGTTAGACTGGCTAAAGCCCACCTCTACCACTTGTCCTCTCCACCTGGCTGCCTTTTCTTCTTCAACATCACAATTACTGTTAGTAGCAATATTTTTCAATGTGTAATAGCACATTCAGTAATTATTTTAGAACAGTACATCGACAAGGGAAAACAAAACGTGCAGGTGACCATAACAGTGAAACTAACAACTCTTAACACTTTATAGATAAGGTAACTGCTAGCTTTTTTTATGTTACTTGGGAAAAAGGAACTCCATTTTATGTAGTGAATTTTCTGAAAATTTCAGGCTGATGATGTTTTTAGTTTTGAATTTTCTCACAATATCCTGAAGTGCTCTTATTGACTGCAACCAAAATTATCCTGTTTAAAGTTTGCTCTACAGTTTTCTAAATTAACTTATGAATTAGGATCAACAGTCAGAAAATAACCACCTCACAACTAAGTATCTCAATTCTAGGTTATTTGTTTGAAAATGTATCAGTGTTCAATAAACAAAATGAATCAACTGCTTAAATAATTACTTAGCTTTTTCTTAAATTTGAATTTAACAGACTGCCACCATGGTTTTTTTCCACCATTTTAACTAGATCTGCACTTAAACAATGCAAAAAATGGTATCCAAAACATCTTACTTGGTTTGACAACTGGTATTTTACTAAACAAGTTGTAGTACACCAAGAATTGCACAAAATTAGTATTACTTAAAAGCTAAACTCTCTTTGACCCCAAGGTTGCCATGTCTCCACCGACTATTTCATAAAAAAAATGCTAAAAAAGGAGATACAAGTTTTACTCTTCTTGATGTTTTTGTATACCCCTATTCTAACTAGCTAACGCCTTCCGCAGTGTCTAATCAAGAGTAAAAACAATAAAGCAGTAGTCACTCCTTCAAGGAAAATTTTTACTGAGGAAGACAGGCCACCTTCACTTAAGGGGGACAGGTCCCTTCATTCCCAGAAAAGGAACATATGTCAATTAGGTTCAGAAAATAGCCACCTGATGCCTTTCCCAGTCAAACTTCGAGATTCATGCCTCCTGCTCTAGATATAAACACCTTGTACATCTTCACTTCAAAATGAAAAAGAAAACCTACCTACTCCCTACATACCAACTTACTGGATATCTAGGTACCCCTCTGAAAAATTACTTTTTCCAGTTTGAAACAGCAAAATCAGATACTGTAAGAAGTTCAGCAAGACTTAAAGAAGTATTTCAGTCTGACAAACGAAAAGATTTTGCAACTACAAGACCAAAAAAACTATCAATCTATTTTGCTGAGGAGCCACGAAGTCAATAATGAAGACATGAAGAGTCTGTGTGCAAAAAATAAAACCTACGATGGAACAAAATGGGATAAACCTAAACTGATGCAAAGTTTCTCATGAAGTATTAATTTCTAAATAAATTCTCATCAAGTTCTCAACTCAGGTGGTAGATTAACATTACAAGAAATCATTATATGGATCTCAGGAGTTTAAGTTCATTTGCTCAAAATAAGTTTACTTATACAGATGTTTCTCACAACAAACAGCACTTCACTCCCCTCATTTCCTCACAGCACTGAACTAACATTTAAGCCAGTTTATCTAGTATTAGGTTAGAAATTCCAAACTACATTTTGAAACCATGGAAGAGACCTGGAGGAGGCAGTCTTTCAAATTATTATTAAGAAGAGAATAACTTTCAAAATACATCAGCACCATGGTGCTCAAGTACAATCAACCAGAGAAATGCCTGATCAATACATTTAATGAAACATTTAAGTAGAAGAATGGACTCCTGGTTACACATGAACTATTTCCTCATTTGCCTCACTGATGGCTTCACAGTAGTTTTAGATGTACCCCTCCTCCAGTTCAGGGCCATGAATAAACATTTTAGAGCTATACTTGAAACACTTACTGTAGTAAAGATTCAGGAACCTTAATACAAGAGAAGAAAAATACAATTATAACCCCCCCTGCAAATTCTAATGGTTTTTATGTTTGAACATTAGCTGTTTTACATTTCTCAGCCATCAGCTACTTATCAGTTCTGCTAAGCATGAAGTTTTTCTGTGTCTGCTTATACTCATATTTTATATAAAATTAATTTTAAATCAGTGTTCCCTCTGTTTGGAGCACAATGAAACACAGCCAAAGTTTCAGTCTATTTTTCTACTCTGAAGATCAACAACCTTGTGACATGCTACTTTAAATCTCACAAACACACTTTTGTTAGCAAACAGCTTAAGCAGCCTACCAGAACTACCTACCCACTCAGTAAGCAACAAAGAACTTCAAAAACAAACAAAAAAGTACTTTATGTAGCAGTAGACTGATGTTAATAAAAATAACTGTTTAGTGCAGGAAATAATTTCCTCTCTTGATTTTATTCAAATTATTATGTGTTATTTGAAGAACCTAGTTCTCAAACAAAACCAATTTTTAACCAGAAGGAACAGCTTGTTAAGGAACTTTTTCTTGAGGTTTGGTAAACTGACCAGAAAGTTCCTTCAGAAAACGTCAGAGTAAGCAGACACAAATCTGAACTTTTCAGTGCAATGAGATATTTTGCCCATCTTCTCCTACTCTCAATCAAGGTTTTGGATATAAAAGTTTCATGATCTGAAATAAATTAAAGGATGGATGAAGAGTTACTTAAAACTAAGGCTCACTTAAGTGTTGTCCATACAAATTTGAACAAAAAATGGAATTAACTTCCAGATTCCACGAAAATATTTTTTTCAGATCCTATCAAAGTTATATTGGGAAAACGTACTGTTTCTTAAATATTTTCCACACAAACTTACATAAAAATTACAAGACATAGCAGTAACCCATCAATGAAAGTACAGGAACAAGACATTTGGAAACATATTCTTCAAGAACCACAAATAATGACCAGAGTGAAGACTGGATTTGTACACTTCTGTGTTGTGTTTAATTCTACCAAACACCTATTTATGTAAATACAGCACTTTTCCAAGGTTTCTGGTGATAAGATTACTGTGTATTTTTCTAAAATTAGTTAGAAGGAAAAGATGCACCTCTACACCTACAACACTTATCACACAAAACTCTTACTGTATTATGAAGGCAACGGAATATTGCATTGCAAAGAAGATGTTAGTGTCTTGGTTTGAAAGACAGGTGTCTGCTAAGGAAGGCAGGAGCCCCCCTTGGAATGCAAAATGCAACCCCCTTCCCTCTGAATTATTACAAATTTGAAAATAAGGGGCTTTCAGGCAAAGATATGAGGAATAGGAATAACAGCTTTTTTCTTAAATATATACATATACATACATACATATATATGTGTGTGTATGTATAAACAAAGCAATAGTACAGAGACACTGGTTTAACCTGACAGAGTCAGGGGGTACAACCTGGCACCCTGCCGGGCAGGGTGGTGGTAGCAGTCTGATTAAATGGTAGCTGCAGTTCTCTTTGAAGTGGTTCTGTTGAAGCAGTAGATCTTGTAGAAAAAGGTCTGGTCCTCCTCAGAAAAGTCCACTGGTGGTTGTGCAGCTCTTGTCCTCTGGGATCCCAGTAGGTAAGGCTCCTTGTCCTGTTCCAGGCCCCAGATTTTATCCAGGTGGGAATGCTTGGCTCCTTCCCCCTGGGCGGAGCATCTCACAATGGGATGGTCAGTCATACAGCAAGGCATTGTTGGGCCCATTAACAGGAGATAGTCCGGAGGGAGGAGGCAAGGAACATCGCTACACCTGGTTTCAACAGCTCATGGTAATAGAATACACTGTAACCCAGGACAGTTAGTAACTCTGATATTATATACTTTCAACTTGAGTCTAAGCTATTATTACAAGACTTGCAGTAACTTCTGCTGTTTTCCTTGCTTTGTCTTGATCATGATATTCAGTTGCATAATACAAAAAGGATGATTTTAAATAATGTTTTGCTTTGGCATATTAAATGTTTTGATGGTTTATTTAGAAGTGATGTGCCATAATATTTTCTACTCCATTTAAGAATGAAAACAACTGCTATTTGCCTTAAATACTGTAAGAACTAGAGAGTAAAAAGGAGTATGAAAGAAACTGAAAAATGTCAAATAGCCATGAAATTGCAAACTACACATACTGGAAAAGCCTAAGATTCAAAACAGTCAAGTCCAGTGTTATTACCTTAGGACAGCAAGATGCAAACTGAACTGTTTCTTGTCAGTTCAGCACATACAGAAGGACTTATAACCACTTCCTACTTGTAGACATACTTTTCTTCTGTTTTTACAACATTCCAGAACATCCTCACTCTTTAAAAAATAAGCTGAAAAATAACTTTATTAAAATAATGAAAAATGCTCTCATTATCCCTATCCCTATAATAATTCTAAATACAGGAAAAAAATGGGTAGTGGAAATAACCAAGCCTTCATTCTACTCCATTAAGCATAAAGGCAGAGTTCTGGTACAATTTATTTATTTAAATAACTACCAAATTCTTGCAAAGCATGGAAGTTTAAACTGTCCAAACTTAAATCAATGTTAAAATACTATTTTTTGAAGTGGAAAAACTGTATAATTAACCAGGCATCTTTACAAAGGGAAGTCACTTTTGGAATGCTAGAATTTGTACTCAATACTCATTCATGATCTGAAAAGGAGATTGAATAAGACAACTTAAGCTTACCAATAATACCAAAACGACAAAGGAAAATAGATACCTCATTATAGGGGCTGAGCACTAATGCAGGTAAAAAAATCAGTGTTGAAAAACACAAGTTTGGTTTTTTTTAAGTAGTACAGAGAAAACAATGCCAAATTAACACTTACAATGGCAAACTCTAAACTACTACCATTCAATGATCCCACATTATGAATTGGTGATTCCATGAAGTTGCAGCTCAGAACTCTGCAACAGTTAAGGTGAGCCTTACAAAAGGGAATAGAAAAAATAGCATGAAAAAGGTTTGAAGTTGTGATGAGCAGAGTTTAAGACCGGATCTGGGTTTTTGCATCCCTCATTCCTACAGGGTAGCATTCAATGACACAGACTGCATTTCTGCTTATCCAGCTTCAGGTTAAGCTCTGCATTTCCCTAGGTAAATGACTCACAAAACCTAGTCTGAATTTTAGTCTAGGGCTATCAAATTCCATGACTACACTAAACCATACCTGAAGACCCCCAAGCCTATAAGCCAGTTTTGAAATGCCAGTTCTATGGATATGCAATCCAGTACCTTGTTCAGAGTGTCCTCATGAGAAACTTCTCTCAGGTATTGTACTAGGAATAAACTGCAGTATTGTTGTCTCAAGAACACTCCACTGTTAACTTTTTATTTTTTCATTAGACTACAGGAAAGAATCCTGACTTTGCAAATTTCTTATGTTTTAATGTTACCTCTGTATCAAAATGAAGGCAAAATGCCAAGATATAAAGGGATGATGAATAGCCCAATTGAGAAGATTTTTTTTAGAGAACCATTATCAAAAGGCAGCACTTTAAGAACAGGTACTGCTTACTGCAAGGAATGACCAACATGAGGTGAAACCTCTTAATTACACACAATATCTGTACAGACAACACTTCAAGAAGCTCAAGGTAAAAATTCATACCTACTTGGATATCTACTATAATTTATATTCCTGTAATACTGGTGTAATCCAGATTGAGAGGCTGCATTGTGCTAGGTATTGTAGTTTAATGCTACAACTTGGGACAGTGCCTATCCTGTACCTGAAAACATAATGGATGTTTTGTGTACTTTCGACCTGACCTAAAGAGCTTGAAGGTCAGGCACTTCTAAAATGAAATTAACTGAGCTCATTGGAAAATATAAGGAACAGATCAAGAAAGCTGAACCAAAATGCTGATGAAGAGTAGTGCCTTAAAAGACAAAGAGACAAAAGGCAGTAATTAGATACAGTAAAAGTGGTCAAATGATGAAAAAGAGGAGCCTAAAACCAGAATGATAACTAGAGAATTGACTCTAACAAGTTAACATCTAGGACAGATAAGAAGCAATTCAATAGTCAGTGAGATGATGGACAAAACCATGAAAACGTCATTCAAACATAATTAAAGTTTTTCTTGTTTCAAGCTAGAGAGCTCAAGAAAGGCTCACAGTTGTTAGCTCCCAGTAAAGTCTTATCTATGAAGAACAAGTAAGCCAATTCCTTTGGAACATACTTGGAGCACAGCTTCCATCTTGAACTTTTACCTGTCATAAATACCGTGAGTACTTTAATGACTGTACAGGGAAGCTTAAACTCTCTGCAAGCACTAATGATTGCATTAAAGCTTGATCTAACGAGGGAATGAGAAAGCAAGTTAGAAAACAGAAAATTACATACCTTGTGTTGTTCTATTGCATCTACCCACTGTTGTCTGTGGTCTGGGTCCTGAGCCCGGAGGTACCAAACACTATCATTCACGCTGATATCAAATCTGCATTCATCAAAGTCATGGGGCTGTGGCAGAAGAGAGTGTAAGAGTAGCTAAAATTAGCAACATGATTGATGTTACCTCACAGATTATTTTGACACTCAAACACTAATTAGAAAATCTGGTCTATATTGTCTCAAATTCACCCTAGATTCTAAATTCTGTGTTGTGTAGCTGCCTCAAATAATGAACATACACTCTTGTAATGAAAGATGCTGGTCTTCTGAAATAGAAAAGACCTGTGTAATACATTCTTATTAAATAAAATTTTCATAAATAAATTCCACACACAAATAAGTTCCATATTTTCAAATACTTTGAAACATATCCTTCAGCAAAGTATCTGCTATACTGGAAATTATGCCTATATATACATTTTAATTTCAAAACAGGGCAAGAACTCCATAACATTACTGCTACCAGCATTAATTTTAGATGAAATACATACATCGTAGCAAAAAAATACCAGGATAGAACCATAAAAGCAGAGTATATCTAAATGACAAGCCAGAGCAGGAACTTAAGGAAGCTGTAACATGCTCTGCCTCAGTTATTTTCATCATGAATATTTCACAGATAATTGGAAGCCACATACAATCCTTTCACACATCTCCACTCAACTGCATCTAACTTTTAGTTTACATGCCTTAAATACAAATAAGCTTTTACTAATTTAACAATGAAACTGTTAAGGAAAGTACGGGAAAGAAAACAATGATCTAATCTGCCCTGTACCCTGACACTGTCAGTTCAAAGTTACTCCTTAGCAAACATCCAACTGAGCCCAGTATTCCGCACATCCTTCATCTTTGAAAGCAGTTCTTAAAGACACGTAATACAGATGTAGCTGAATACCTTTTTGAATTTGAATACAGAGAAAAAATACACATGAAAATAATTGCAGGAGGTTAGCAAGCTTCAGAATAAAGGCTAGTGACACAGTCTGAAGGACCACAAATATTGATACTAGACACTGAAAACAAGTCTATGCATATTAGGAATATCCTTTACAACACATGGACCATTCTGCCATTACATTCATCTTGCAGACTAAACACTGTGAATCACTCATGAAACATCCCACAAAAGAAAACCTAGAAGTAAGTCTCATTTGTAAGTCTCATCAACTCATGCACACCATTCCAGTGCTAGTGAGAATTTTTTTCAAAGAATTGGGAAACCAAAAGCTACTTATGCATAAGAAAAAAAAACCAAACAACTCTCTTTTTCTGTTTTTAATATATTAAGGAAGAAGGAAAGTATAACAATTCAAATTAGCAAATAAAAAAATGAGCTAGAAAGAGTTTAACAAAAGTACATTAAAAAAAAAAGTGTAAGTCTAAAGCTTCGTGTATTTGGTCAAGCATCTGAATGTTAAATTTTAAAGAAATTTAAACTTCCCATAGGAAAAATCTCCAGCAATCAAAAGAATTGACAATCAAGTCAAACAACTATAGCTACTAATTATCTAATACCTAACTATCTCAAGTTAATTAAATTCAACCAACTTTCAAAACTGGTTCTATACACTCCTTTGCCTTCACTGAAACAGGCAAAAGAGTGTAAAAAGGAACATGAGGTTGTCTGACCCCAGCTGGATGCCAGGTGTCCACCAAAGCCTTAATCACTACTCTCTTCACCTGGAGAGGGGAGAGAGAATGTGATGAAAGACTCCTGAATTGAGATAAGGACAGGGAGATCACTCACCAGTTAATGCCACAGGCAAAACAGACTTGACTCAGGGAAAGTAGTTTAATTTATCACCAATCAAATCAGAGTAGGATAATAAAAAAAAATTAAAGGCACCCCACTCCTTACCAGCCTCAACTTCACTACCTATTTTCCTCTACTTCATCCCAGGGAATGGGAGTTGCAGTCAGCCCAAACACTTTCTGTCACTCCTTCCTCATTCTCTTTCCCTCTTCCAGCATAAGAACTTTTTCGTGGGACAGAGACCTCTGTGGTCTTCTCCAACATGGGTCCTTCCTAAGGGCAGCAGTTCTTCATGAACTGCTCCAGTGTGGGTCCTTTCACAGGGCACAGTCCTTCAGACACAGCCTGCTCCAGCACGGGTAGCAAACCTGCTACAACGTGGGCTCCTCTCTCCACAGGGCCACAGGTCCTGCTAGAAGCCTGTTCCAGTATGGGTATCCCACAGCCCATGGACACTCATGGGCTGCAGGGAGACAAGCTGCTTTACCACAGTCCCCCCTACAGGCTGCAGGGAAATCTATGCTCCAGCACTTGACCATGTCTTCCCCCTCCTTCCTCACCGACCTCTGTGTCTGCAGAGCTGTTGCTCTCACATATTCTCAGCCCTATCTCCCAATCCCTGTTGCACAGCCGGTTTTACACTTTCTTAAGTATGTTATCACAGAGGCAATATATCATCATCGCTGATTAGCTCAGTTTTGGCCATGAGCAGGTCCATCTTGGAACCAGATAGAACTGAGTCTGTGAGATATGGAGGCAACTTCTGCATCTGCACATAGCCTCCCTGCTACCAAAA
Source organism: Gymnorhina tibicen (assembly GCA_013399875.1). Classification (NCBI taxonomy): domain Eukaryota; kingdom Metazoa; phylum Chordata; class Aves; order Passeriformes; family Artamidae; genus Gymnorhina; species Gymnorhina tibicen. The sequence continues at coordinate 28,145 of VXAZ01007502.1, forward strand.
CTTGCCACATAGACTCAATACAGGGCACCAAGTCTTCTAGTCCAGGTCCCTCTTCTTCAAGCTGGATTTTCTATATTATTACTACATATGTAAAAGAAGTTCATCTGCTTTAGAACAGCAAACTTGCCAAAGCAATGTGTCATGCTCATATGCCCGTTCCCAGTCGCTCCTCTGACAGGCCCTCATTTACTCATGTGATGGGGGACATGCATCTACAACACTCAAAGATATTAAAAAAAATCAGCCAAACAGAAAGTGTAGGAAGATTAGCTATCAAGGTTTTTCCTGACCTGATAATATTCCTCAGCTTGATCTCTCTTTCTTGAAGTCTTTTGGGAAGAGTTATAAGCAATTACATTGTATGTTATAAAAAGACTTGCCAAAATTCATCTTAAAAGCCTGCAGCACTACTGATTCCATATGCACTTCCATACAGTGCACTTACTTCGGTTCACAACCATCCTTGCTTTCCCCTGAATCTCATCTCTAACCTAAACATTTTCTAATGCAGCTTAAGACTATCACCTTTGTTCTTTTCAAAGGCACGTTTCTGTACTCCCCTTCTTTCCAAAGTAGCTTTTAATATATTTGAAAATCCATGCCTTGTTGCTAAGACATGTAAAGAAAATGTTTTTTCTGACTGCACTGCTCTGCACTGGTGTGGTCTCACCTCCAGCACTGTGTACAGGTTCAGGCACAGCAATATAAGAAAGACACAAAGCTATCAGAGAGCATCCAAAGGAGGACCATGAGGATGTTGAAGGGTCTGGAGGGGAAGCCTTATGAGCCGAGGCTGAGGACACTTGGTTTGTTCAACCTGGAGAAGAGGAGACTGAGGAAAGACCTCATTGTGGTCTTCAGCATCCTCACAGGGGAAAGCAGTGGGGCAGGCACTGATCTCTTCACTCTCATGACCAGTGATAGGACTTGAGGAAGTGGCAGGAAGCTGAGTCAGGGGAGGTTTAGGTTGGATATCAGGAAGAAGTTTTTCACCCAGAGGGTGGTTGGACACTGGAAGACACTCCCCAGGGAAGGGGTCACAGCACCAGCCTGACAGAGTTCAAGAAGTGTTTGGACTATTCTCTTGGGCACATGGTGTGATTCTTGAGGCTGTCCTGCAGAGGGCCAGAAGTTGGACTCAATGACCCTGATGCATCCCTTCCAACTCAGCATATTCTGTGATTCCATACTTCAGGTCTGAGGTTATTCAGCTCACTGTGCAGTTCCATGTTATAAAAAAAACCAGCTGATCAGGTGACCCTGTTAGACCAAGTTGCTTAAAGAAAAAAACACTAAGGTTAAACATGCTTCAAAAGGAAGTTAGGCAGGTGATACACTGTTTGCTGTTTACCTATTTAACATCCTATAGTATGTATTAATTGCCTATATGCCATATTTTTGGCAGCTGAAATAATTGTTTATCATCCTTTTCCTCTGATTTTTTTTTTGAAAACATGCTTCATTGGAAGAATGCTTAATTAACTGAACACAAAAGACAAATAAATCACCTGAATCATGTGAAGTGTTCTTTTCTTAACACAGAACAAATCAGGCTGTTGTCGATTAATCCCCTTCTCAGCCAGTACAGAGTTCACATTTCATTTTCACTGATAACTTGGCAGACTTCGGTATGTAACTTTTTGGCATCATCTGTTACATTCTCTTCTCCCCAAGGTACGGACAAACTTCCTTGGTTTACCTCTAGCTATAAGTGCTTTTATTGTTTTCTGTAGCTGCATCTAGCAAAGACCGCAAAGTGTTATTCACAACTTCTCAGGTCTGTCCTTTATTTTTCTAACATTCTCATCAGACTAGTTTGACTCTCTCCTTTATGCTTCCTGGAAGTTTTCCCACTTCTCTTCACTTTCTTCCTGTAGACCTCAACTTATTTCATTTAGATCTCATTTTTCTCTGAGGTTCACTGTTTCTAGCCTAGTGTTCCCTTTCCCCCTTCCACCACTCAGAAGCTGTTATAAAATGGTACTGTTCTTAGCCAGTCACATGACAGGACTGTGGAGGATAAACAAGGATTTTCATCTGTAACAAGCTAAGGACATGTGCTGAGGCCAGGATATGTCCTAATGACCTTTCACAACCAAGATAAGGCAACAAAGAGGAATGTTTTAGTTATGCAGGGAAGCAGGAAGCAAGTAGGAGTTCACTATCTACCCTCAGGATTTAAAGCACCTTGGAGAACTTCAGCTGCTTTTTCCCACTCTGCAGCAGTCTCAAGCAACACACATAAATTGAGAGAGCACTAGGGAATAAAATCCAGATCAAGACACTTTGAATGGGGGCTCCTGAAAACATTTACACCATTTTCAAAGCTGAGTGGGACAGACTTAAGAGTCTGAGGCAGAGGCAACCTCTGTGTATGCCAAGGGCTCCTTCGACAGCCCACGTTAAAAAAAACCAAAACCAACAAAAAGGCCCCACAGCTAAATCATAATTCCGTTTGAGAACGTGCTGCAAGAAATAGGCCTCCAGCATCCCCAAATACCCTTTCTTTATGACTCCTAAGCTTTTTTCCAAGGCACCTGCAGAGAATCCTGCAGAAACAATGGCAATTCCAAGTATTCAAGCATCCTAGATCTTTCCAAAACCAAAGGATACTGGCTCTTAAATTCTAGACATTTCTAAGTAAGAACAGTTTACATGAAAAACACACACTTGGCTACAGTTACTGAGGAAGTCAGTAGCCAGCTCAGGTCTCATGAGTCATAGTCGATTGCATTGCCACCAAATCCTTCCTGCTATAGATCTGTCAAGCCTGAGGTACTCATAAAACAAGCTTCAGAGCAGTATCTGCTTGAAAAATACTGGTTCATGTGCTTAAGGCAAATCACACAGGAAAGATTAAGTGTTTTCATATACTTTATAACCTTCAAGAGTACTCCATAGGAGAAAAAAAAAACAAAACCCAACCTTGAATGAAGAAACTTTTGCTTGCTCTCTCAATACTCCAAATGGTGTTAACGGCATTTTGTCCTTTCCTTACAGAGGAAAGCCAGGGTGATTCATAGTAGATACAACTCAAGTCTGCATATTACAATTCTTAAAGTGTGCTTCTGACACTATTCTCATTGCAGAACTGGAATTTATCTAAGCTAAAATTACTTTTAAATTTTGAAGGTTTTTCTTATTAAGAAAATCCTGAGCTGGGAATTCTGACACAAGACAAACAATAGAGGCCTATAGAAAATTAAAACTACAATTCTTTAGTTCTCAGACATGAATGTCACTAGCATAGATTCAACAGAGGCTGTCATCTAGCCCAAGCTAAAACATGAAACCTGGTATTCCCCCTTTGCTTCTCTTACTGCAACTCAAAGCAAGTTAAGAGAACTTCACATTCTTATTTCCAAATAGGTTTGAGTATGGTGTCAATCAGAAGTTACTTAACTGAAAATTGAGAAAACAAATTCAAGTTTTAGTACAGATTTTTTCTTTAAAAAATGGCCTACACATATATACCTTATATCAGAGTACCTAAAGCTACTAAAAATGCTAATACTCAGCTTTTAAAAAACAAAAAAAGCCGTGTCAAGTAAAACTGATTTAAGTCAAGTGTTTTGCATATATGTCATTGATGCAAATGCTGTAACTCATGCCTACAGATTTTTTTTTTTTTGCATGTAGCATGTGTATAGGGACAAACCACCCCGCAATCATTTCTTTTCTACTTAGAATACAACTTGGTGCATTCTGCCCTTTGCTTCATCTGCTGAGGAAATGCTGAAACACCACTTCGTAACTCTGATTTGCAAGCATCTTCATGTTATTAGGCCTGTAAATCTTTTAAAGATAGCAAACTTCACCAGTTTCAACTTAAATACCTCTTATGAAAGTACACATGAAAAGTTATACCCTGGAAAACAAGATACGAGCCAGACAGTAACTATTCATAACCAATGTTTCCAGCTCAAGAGAGCTGAACACACAACTTTTCCCATGTGAACAGTGTCACTGTCCTACCATGCAAGGTAAAATTTATCTACTGGTTAGTTTTTTTCACCATTTGCATGGAATTCAGGAAAAAGCATCCTTTTTGCACTGTTCTTCAGGTTCCTGAAATCCTCCAGTTACAAAGTACCTGAACAAACTACCACTTCCTCAACCAAAAAAAAAAAAAAAAAGTTCACAGTAGTTACCACAAACCTACAGATTTGCTTATTTGTTTTCACAGATCATTCAATAGGTTTCAGACCTGGATGTATTCATTCAAATGCCAAAACCACCTCTATATTCTAAAGTTTTCAACAGGAAATTCAAAAGATCACTCCAGGACAATATGGATGGAACAAGAAAAGATAGAGGGGCACAAGCAATGATCAGAATAAAATAAATTGCATCTGTAACATGGTATTACTTTTGAAACAGACAGAAAAAGAGCTTATTTACCCATAAGCAAGGAAATCTCACAACAGAAGGCAGCAAACTGGACAAAGGGAGAGATACACGTGATAATTTATGATGCAATGGACAAAAACAGTATCCTATGCTTAAAAAAAGAGAAGGCACAATATATGATGAGCTGTAGAAATAAGATACTGAGCACCTTAAAAATTAGTTTACCTGATGGAATAGAAAAAGGGAAAGCAATGCAATGTAGCAGGTAACAACATTAAATAAAGAAAACAAAAAAAAAGTCACTCCATAATTCTCAGTAAGCAACATGTATCAAAGCAAGAAAAACATTGCAGTTACTGAGAATTGAGGCCAATACCAAAGTGAATACTTTGACTATGGCAATAAAGGAAAAAAAGAACTTATTTGATACCAGAAAAAAAAAAGATATATGAACACATTCCACATGTACCTACATTGAGGTGGTAACAAAAACCCCAAAATAAAAAGTTTACTTTAAGATTTGTGCTGTATGACTGAAGGAATTAGTTTTAAAAGCACACATGAAAACTCTATTTCAGCTCCCATGTAAAACCAGTTTGGATCTGGCAAAAGCTGTCATTAGTTAACTAGAAAAAACCAAATGAAAAATCTCAGCCACTTCAAAAAGTGCATGTCTTAAAATAATTTTTCGAAAGCATTTAATTCATGAGTGATCCAGACTGTGAAGAAATTGTCCGCTGCTTCCAAAATGTAAAATGTCTGAAAACATGCTAACTTATGAAAAAGCTTCGAACACAAAGATAGCAAAATGAAGTACCATTGACATGATTTTAAAGTTGCATTCTAGATGGTGGATAATACTTAAAATCATCAACGGAAAAATCCTATCAGCTGAATCACAATATGTATTTTATCAAATAATATAATGCATGGTTAGGATTTTACCAGACACGACCAGTCAAAACAGTGTCTTCCGTGCCTTACTAAATAGTAAACAGTAGTTTTTTTCAAATTAGAGTATTTCTCTCCGGAGCCACTGAAAAGCTCATGGGTCAAGATAAAGACAGGGAGATCACTTACCTACTGCCAACATAGTCAAACAGATTTGACTTGGAGAAAACTGACTTAATTTATTGCCAAGTAGAGTCGGATGGCGAGAAACGAGACAGAACTAAAAACACAGGCACAGGGGGATTGGGAATGAAGGCTACGGTCAGTTGGTAACACTTTAATTCTGCCACTCCTTCCTCATGCTTTCACATGCTCCAGCAAGGACCGTATCCATCACTGCAATTCTTCAGGGTAAACCTGTCACAGCATGGGCTCTTTGGAGGCTGCAGTCTATATCAGGACATTTCCAGCTGCCATGGCTGGATTCTGAACAGGCTGCAATGTGGTAGTCTGATCTGGTGTGGTTCTCTACACAGGTTACACGAAAATGCCTGCATAATGCTTTCCTCTACAGGCTGCAGGGGATCTCTGCTCTGTGGGTGGAGCATCTCTTCCTACCCACACAGCTGTTTTCTCACACCTTTTCCTCACTTCTTTCTCACACACTGCTGAGCAGCATTTTTGCCATTTAACTCTATTTACCTTGAGGTGTCATCACAATGGCTGTGAAGCTCAGCTGTGCCCTGCAGTGGGTCTGCTGAAGCTGACCATGTTCTGTGCAGGACAACCTGGAGTCTCATCACAGAGGCTGTGTGGCAGACCCCAGCCCCACCAGGTATGCTTAGCGCAATCATAAAAGCTCATCAAGATCCTTCTGTCAGTATGACTTATTTTTGAAGACACTTGGCTTTAAAACTATAAACATTGAAGTTACTAAAGTAATTAAGTTTGCAAGGATTTTTTAATATCAGTACCTATCCTAGATCTAAGTCTCAGGATGGAACAACTTAAAGAAAGCATTATACATCATTGCTTATAATACATTTTATTAAAAATGTATTGAAGTCCCCAAAGACACTGCAAGTTTAATTTCCTATATTTGTAATACTTGCCCCCAATACTACCCCAAGAAAAGCCAAGTAGATCCACAAACCTGGTGAATTAAGGTCCACCAAGAGTCACAACACAAAATTCTGGTTTTCCTTTCTGAGTCCTAAAATCAGTCAAAACCTAATAGAAACACTGGACTATGATGTCTTGCCTTTCCTTGTTGTTATTCTTAAGCAATAAGAAGCCACTTTTTAGTTACATTGACTGGCTGTATTCTTTTTATATATATTTGTACTGTGTTTTTTTTACAACAGTATAGGAAAACCTTATTACAAACAAGCAAGTAAACAAGACAGTTCTATGCCCATTGAAAGTGATAAACCTTTAGGGGCAAAATATGAGATATCTAATTGCTTGTTCATTACCACATTAAAAAGAAAACTGTCTCATAATGGCATATTTACACATGTACCAAAAAAAAAACTTATCAAGAAAACAGGCTTAAAAATACAAAAGCCTATTAAATGTTTTTATGTTCTTTGCTACTACCCAAATATTCCACTTCAGGCCTTCAGCCAAGATATTTTCTTTTCAAAATGCCTTTCAACAATTATTTTCTTTTAAATAATGATCTTATCTTTTCAAAACCTAGCTGAAGTACAGGCCAGTGAAAGTAAAAGCATGGTAAGCAGAACTTAAGATCAGTTTGATAGCATGGTATGCAAATTTGAAATTAACTTGGTTTAATCCATTGCAAAGAAACTCTCTCATGGGAGAACTGCCCCTTTAAGTCTGGATCAAGTATACATTGTATTTTACTTTAGCACTGAAACCACATTTAGAATTTGAAACCTACAGACGTCAGGTGTAAATCTGGTCAATCTAGTTTTCTGCACACCTGCCAAATAGATTCAGATGCAAAAGTGGTCATATAAAAACAATTTTCATATTTTTTGTGAGGAATTATCTATCTTACAGATCATATCTTACAGTATATGATTTTTTGGATTAGTATTTTATCAAATTATTTCTGTGTTAATGAAGTGGAATTAGTACATAGTATCAAGTCATGCTGTATTGGTTTATATGTAAATATACCCTTGACACTGCTATTCTCAAGTGCCTATTAAAAAACAATTACTTGTAATATCAAGACCTAGAGTATAAAAAATACGCACTTGAAATGTCAGCTAAACTTTAGTCAAAGACATTGAACAGCACTGTGTTACTAGAAGAAAGAGGGCCAGACTGAAATAGTTGTAAAACAGCATGTGCTTGGAGACATCACCTTAAGTGAGCTACTAGTGAGTACAGATACACGCAAAAACTCCACAGATTAGTGAGGTGGTATTAACAGATTTAGATACACACAGAGAGAAATAAGGATATAACTAATGGGCCTGTCCTGTTTAAATGTAGTCTGAAGAACTTGAAACTTGGTCTAACTCATAAAACTTACCTTTGGAACTAATTATCAGTTATGGCAATGGAAGCATACATATTATTGTTTTGGTGAGAACCAAGTCAAAGTGAATCCCTTGCAGACAAATCCATATGATATTTCTCAGGTTTCCAGTTGGAGCAAAAGATTTGTATTATCCACCACAACAGGCATCAGCCACAGAAAAAAAAAACCCAAGAGAATTATACTATAGAAAAACATCAAGCTAGAATTTATTAGAAATCACCACATTAAATTTCTTAAGAATCCCATTATATACAGCAAGAAGCTAGAGTTACTAATCAGGAAGGAAGCCAAGCAATTTTGTATCAACTTTAGAGAATGCAGAAACACTGAGTCACTTTTTTTTTAAGTTTATTTTTATTTGACAGTGAAATATAGGAGCAGGAATCACACTCACACTGCTGCACTCCTAAAATAACTATTTGTATATTATTAGTTTACTTCTATCTCACACCATGTACTGCAGTGTGGCACAGGAGACCCAACACTCTCACATACACCAGTGGCAACGAAACAATATGGATTTCACAAGAAAATCATGAGTGAGTATCCAGAGAAGGTACTATACCCTAAGAGAAAAGCCATGCTTCACAGCACTACATTTAGCTGATGGATAGAGCAGAGCATTCTCGACTTAGATTCATGGTGGTGGGAATGGAAATTCTGATTCTAGGAAATCAGTGGTATTCCAGCTAGAACAGAGGCCTACTGTACCTGCGAAAGCACCACACTAAGATTTAAGATTAGCTTGGTTTGAATCCAGACATAAGCAACTTAACACACTACAACTGTATAAGCATTTCTATAAACGCAGTGCTAACATCATTAGCAACAGGACTTATGCTAACTATGCAATTCCCAGCCCTGATCTGATATCATTATTAACTTGTTATGAAAACTGGCTCTATGAACTAGACCTCGGAACCAGGTGTCTCTTGTTATAAAATTTAAGCATGAGATATCAAAGACCTTGAAACTATGGACACAGGTGAAAAGCAGAGGCCCCAGAACCATAAACAATTCCATAATGGTTAAATACTGGTCAGTGAAAACATGCAACCTCCACAGCTGGGAAGGCTGTTTTTGCTCTTGGTAGCAGCAGCTACTTAAAAGAAAAAACCCAAACAACTGAGCAACAGTGCAAGGAAGCAACAAGGCTGCAGCCTGGGAAAGGAACACCTCTCCAGCATCACACCACATGCAGTCCAGTGTCAGGTGCCTCAATCACATATTAAAAGTTGTTTACAAAAGATCCTCATTTGGGCCTGTATGTGTGTTTTGGCAAAAGATGCACACTTCAATTCTGCACCTGTCCTGTCATCCACCTCCCCCCATCCCTCACTGAAGAGCTCTTCAATTAGATTACCTTCGCCTCAGTAGGACCATCAAGAACAAAGATATCAGGTGGGAAATATGGTACTGGCTCCATGGCACTGCATAGTTACAGATAATTTAGAATGTAAGTCAGATATAAGTGACTGCTTTGAATACATAATGATAATGGTTACTGTGTAAGAACTAATGTATAGCAATAATTAACAATGTGTAAAAACTAATTAAAAAGACAAGGCATGTTGCTAATGAATGTCAGTCTAAAAGCTTTCATTCTAAAGTTTAAAACTGACCTGAATTGTCAGTCTAAACTCTGCCATCACAGCTACCTTTAATTATTTTTTTATTTATATATATACCTGCATGTGCGTACATATATAGCTACATATGAACACATGATTAGTTTTGAAAAAGAGAACTTAAGAAAGAGCAACAGTTGTCCTCAAAAGACAGTAACTTAGAAAGACACCAGTTACAATACAGCCTCAGTTAAGTACCTGGAGCAGTAAATTCCGTTCCAACTAGTCCTCTTAACTAAGGAATGACAGACTTCAGTTGAGAGGAAAGACACATCAAACAGATTTAAAAAGTGGCAAAGTTTAAAGAGTGGCCACACTCTTTGATCAAATTCACCATGACTAGAATTCAACAAAAACAAGGGAAAATAGCAACTAAAGTATATGCCTAAAGGAGGAAGCAAGAAGATGAACTGGGAGAAGAAGAAAACACCACTCAAGCAGTCATCTATGACAAACTATTTTGAATGTATGAACAGAAAGGATGGTTAAGCTAGCAACTTCAGGAAGCACATATAAAAGAGATGGCCAGCTGCAGCTGCATATTAGTAGATAAAAAGTAGTCTATCAATGCATATCCAAAAGTGAGGTCTAATATTCTACAAATCCTCAATAGAGATGCTGAAAATGTCATTAATGGCTATCACAAGACTCATCAGATAATCAACAGTAAGTTGCCTAGGAGGACTATTGAGCAACACTACAGCCCTGGAGAAGGTCACATATGAACCAACTGTATTCACGAACAAGAAATCAACTATAAATCAATCTTATGAAAATGCACAGAAATTCAGATTGAGCAAGAATAAGGATTGCAAGTAGCATAGAAAAATCTGCTGAGTTATAAAATCATAGCTTTAACACCTAATGCAAACACTGAAATTATTTAAGACTTGGTATATATCTGTGAGAAATACTCCACAGCATGAAACTGCTCCAATATAAACCACAAGCATGAATTATGACCCTGAAGTGTATGTCAAATAATGAACTGTGTTAGAATTTAATTATCTTAATAAAAAAGTCATGTGGGGGAATTATATTCTCACTGATAATAAGATGACAGAAGTATAGCTGGATTACAGCCCTAATTTCAAGTATGTGGTAACACATGATTGTTTTCAAGTACTAAAGACTAATTTTTCAGCAATATTAAGTTGTGCTAAAATATTTGGTAATGTACATTATAGATTTTTTTTACATCTTAATCATTATAAAACCTGCATCATAGTACAAAGAACAGTCTCACTGAGCTGACATGGATGTGTATTTTTCCATTTCTGACTTAATTTCTCCAATAGACACTACAGAAGAAATAATCCATTTCTCCGCCATGCCAAATAATTGTTTTCTTGCTTGACAAGGATATTAGTACTTTATAGAACTTTGATATATACACACATTTTCACTTCACATCAACCCATCAATGGCTGGTTCAGATAACTCAGAGGCATACATAAATTTGTACAGAGGATGTGAACGCCAAAAGTAATTGTCCAGGAGAATCCCATATTTCAAACAACTTCCACATGCTGCACCAACAGCAGCCCAGTGTCATTACCTCCTAGGCATTTACTTCCTTTCCCTTCCTCACTACCCTGTTGCTCTTTGGCATTTTCCTCTCCAGAACAAAATCACCTCAGGCGTTTCACATATGAGTAAGTATTCCTAACCACATTTGCCTCTATTTAGAAAACCCATTTCCCATTTAGCCAAAATCTCCCACCAGTGTAGATTTAGCTACTTGATTGAGACACCAAAGCCTAACAGTACTAATTGCCACATGTCCTAAATAAACCTCGACCTAGTTAGGGCTTGTATTATATGTCTTAGCTTACTCAGGTCATCTTTTTAGTAGCAACTAAAGCTGAGGAGGCACTTTATCAAATTACAGAAAATTAATTACTCAATTAAATGCCCATCACGTCATACTAAAACAGATTGTTTTCCAACCTCAGACAGTTGGAAACAATATTTTCCCAAGCAATTACTACAAATTTACTGCTAGTGTTTCTGCCCAGGGCATGGACTTATGGCTTAGCCCTTTTAATAAAAACTTTCACTAACTAAAACCTATCAGTTCATATTCAACTTAACTAGCAACAAACTCAAGCAAACCTACCAGTAGATAAAAACTGCAATTACAACATTCTTTTACCATAAGCAGGTACGTTAGCAAGATCAAATTTTGAAGCAGTAGCTAGAAAAAAAAAAAAAAATCCCAACTTAATCCACATCAGTACTCCAAGGGGGTCCACTTCCATACACTACTGCATCAAGTCCAAACTACTGTTTGATTTGACATTGTATAAAATGTAAAAGAAATATATCAATATACTGTTAATGTCAAGGTGAATTTTTGAAAGTCTGTTCTGCAAGACATGATTCTTCATGCTACTAAGAATATTTCTCTAGCACTGACATCTTCAATTAAAAATACACATCTTTATTATAAAACTTAAGAGACTTGTAGGGTTTGATGTTGTAGGGTTGCTGTGAAAAAAACTCATAGGAAGGTTCTTCATGTTTTAATTGATGAACACATGAAGCATTTTCTGTTAACTTTCCAATCTATTTTTTAAAATGTCAATCTGTACTTCCTCTCACAAGTGCCCAATTATTAATGGTGGTCAGTATCATTCTATAAATAAAATAGAAATACTACTAGAGTGAGGAAAGGCGGCTGTTCAACTAACTGTATCTTTAAAAAGTGGAGTAAGTTTCTTTATTTTTAGTGGCTGATTACTGGATACAAACATGTCAGTCTCTCTTCAGACTATATATAAAGAAATGAGAAATTTAAAATTGAAAACTGGCAGTTTAGCTCTTTCATGTACAGTGTTCTTGTTCTTTTCATAAACTGAAACTAACACATGTTTACATCTGTCCTAATTTATAAAATGAATATTTAGGAAGTTCTTTACAACAACAATTTATTACTACTTAGGGGGAAGCAAAGGCTAAGACAATTCACTAAGCTGTCCCTCAGACAGACTTCCATTTCCTATCTTCTTGCTTGCCCTGAACTCCAGATATTCACAATAGATACTCAACCCCCACACCTTTTAGAAGTTCATTTGAAAGATAAATGGCTGGCTTGCAATTTGTGTATCAATATAAAATGTCATTACTGCCTTCATTAAGCAACTGTGCTTTCCAATTGCTATTTCTGAAAGAAAAAAGCCCCAACAAACTAGTTTACTTGAAAGTATCTCCACTATGCAAACTGAATTTATTGCTCAGTCCTAGTTCAGGCATTTCCACAGAGCTGTCTAATTGTCTCTTTACAACACAATAAAAACAAAGTACTCCAAAAACCCCAAACTAAAAACCAATAACCAGTTTCCATAAAGGTTTTGATAATGTATATACATCATTGTAATATAACCAAAGCCAAGGAAACCATTGCATCACAGCTATTACATCTTGTTTAAGCAACTAAAACCAAGAAGTTTTTCTACATCAATGATATACACAGGAAAGAAGTTGAATACCAACCACTGGATTAAAGCAACATGGCAAATATAGATTCTATTAGTAGAAAAGCTGAAGTTTTAAATTGGAACATAAGTTTTTGGAACTCTTCCTGTGTAGGCAGTCACCTCTAGTGACAAAAAATACAAAGTTCACACATGGCTGAGTTTAAGCATTCTTAAAACCTTATCATGCATTACATTTCTCTAAGCATTTTTCAAGATCCTCTGTATAGATACACGCAGAAGAGCCATCCTGACCGGCAAATCCTTTCTGAAAAAAACCACTAGAATTCATCAGATAAACACTTTGTTATTAAGAATTTTATAAAGAAATTTGAGAATCTATTAACAGAAATTGCTACCATGATTAAATTAGTGCTGGCCTTACTCTTAGATTGCCTGAAGTGGGGGCACTTCATGGCACATAACATACCATGTTATTCTTGATTTATCATGCTGTGACTACATGAATTAGTGCAAGTCACTCTGTACAACAGTGGTGAAGGCACTATAAGAATAGACACAGCAATCAAGGCAAAGACAGCACCAGGTTAGGGACCAGACTGCCTGAAAGTTGGACTTCCAGCTCTACAGAACATTTTCTTTTTCTTCTTTTAATAACAGACAGTAGACCTTCCAACTCCAAAACCACGTCCCAGGGATCCACACTTACAGTACTAACATGAACATCCATTCTTAATCTCATACGCAGAATTCCCCACTGGAAGTTTGACTTCAAGAATGAAAGAACTACAAAGCTTTAAAATAAAAAAGGGTAGCCTTAATAAAGACCAACTAGTGCTGACTACCATCAATAGCAGTAATTTAGTATGCCCAGACTAGATTAATCTAACAAAGCTTAAGTTTGTCCACATATGAACTTTTTATAATATCCATAATTTCATCTCATCCACTGACCACATAGCAGAACGTTTACCTTCAGTTTCAGCCTCCAGCCTGTTATAAACCAATTAAACACCTTTGAGGTGTTTTATCTTACCTGGATAAAAGCAACTCAGTTAACATCATATATTGACTTTCATCAACCTTCCCCAAACTTAATTCATGTGGCCAGTTCATTAGTTGATGTAATCCAGTGACTGTACAATACTCATCCCTTGGTCCTCTATTCCAAAGAAATCAGCTCGTTTCAGTCCCAGTAGTCCAACCAGATCCCATATTTTTCATTCAATTAAAGACTACTGTCAACAAGGCCATACCTGTTCTGAATGTATGACAATGTAATTCTGCACTTGAAACACACAAAAAAGCTGTGCTAATAAGTTAATTTAACCATTATCCTTTCATTAAATAAAGGGGAGAGGTGTCTTACAAAATACCTCTGTAAAATTATGTCTATCAATCCCTACCTAGTGCAATAAAAAAGATAAATAAAACAAGAGCAGAAGCAACTGGGGGTTTCTGCACACAATATTCATGTCTCAATACTATGACTTATAATTAGACTCATCTTCCATGCTGAAAGTACAGTAAGACTACTCAGTGATAGCAGCTTTCCAAATTTATGCTTATACATTAACAAAATTTGGACATTCTGTAATAACAGTATAAGAGGNNNNCAAAATTTGGACATTCTGTAATAACAGTAGAATTAATTATGCACAGAAAATCATTACAATCCCATTAGATTCAAAGATGCATACCCAATCTGAGTGCCTAAAAGAAAGCTTCATGAAAATCCAGCCACCCTTTCCTACAAGGGAACATTACAGTCATCAACACCATCTCATACTACTCATGTCCTGCATCATGCCAAAGAAAACTTTACTGAAATACAACAGGTCAAGATAGAAGTAGTTAATATGCCTGACTCTGGATCAGCAAAATCAAGGGAAACTGAACTTACAGTACAGTGAAAGATTGTTGAAAAATATTGAAGATTAAGATCAAGTACCTCAAATCAGGGCAACTGAACATTAAGCCAATAAGAAATCTGACATTCCCTCCTTACCAAATTAATCACAAATCATTGTGACAGCAAAGGTAGTTTTCACACATTATCATTTCAACATTTATTTTATCAGCTATTGGTCTTTTCCTATGCATTTAAATACATGCTAGAAAGCTTGTAATTAGTGAAGACATTACAAGGATACAGAAGTACAGATCAACCTCAAGAAGAATATTTTAAACATTTGTCTTTGAGCATAATCAAATTTCAATTTAAAACTCTAGTTAAAAAAAATATTCAATTTGCTGCTAAACAACTATCAAACTAGAAGCACTGATGCTAAAACTCTAGGTTAAAAAGCATAACTTCTGAAAAATAAAGAGAGAATAATAACAGGACAGTTTCAAAAGTATATTTCTATATCCTAGAGACATGAAATGATCCAATAGTATTCCTCAACTTCTAAGATTTACACAAAAATAATTTTAATTGCAGCTAGATAGAATTAACTGGAACTTACTAGCTTTCAGGGATACCGTCTATCAAGTGAACTGTCAAATACCATTCACAAAGCACAAGCCTGAACAAAAATGAAACTAAAATATCAGATTAACCTTTAGAATTGTGGCTGCTTTTGATTCCTTCTCCATGTATTCAAGGAGTTCAAGAACTTAAAAATGGATGCATCAATTCAACTCCAAGTTACCAGATGTAACAAGTACCAGAGAGAAGAAAAAGGTTACCCATAAGAAGTTCCAGTGTTACATGCTAGTTACATCCTAGTCTGAAGACATGCTCACCAGCTTCCCTTTATGAACTGCAATGTATGAAAACATTCCAGCAGCAATAGCAGCATCACTCCACCACCACAAGGGGAATTCAGGCTGCTGAGATGTTCTGCACAGCATGCCTGCTGATTTCCTTTGGCTACATCCTTGCCAGCACCTTCTTGTCTCTGCCTGGTTGGCATGTTAAGCTCTTGCTACTTAATTTGAGCGATTTTTGGAAGTTCTGATCATAGGCTCAACAGACTGCCACACGTACACCTCAGAGAACTCCTAGAGACTGTAGTGCGCAATAAATTCCTGATTAAGCTGCATAGTAAGGAAGTTTTAAAAGTTCAAACAGTTAAAAAAAATAGTTTAAAACACATGATCTGTTTAAATTTTTAGATGACTACAATACTTGACAGACATCTAAATGTAAAAACCTCCTTTTCTTCACAAGCTTTTCTCCAAAATGCCTCTGGCTGATATAATCAATCCAGTCTTTTTTTTTTTTCGAACCAAGAGGTGTTTAATAAAATTCTATTTGTAAGCTGATTATTAATAGGGAAGAATACTTCTTGTTTGTCATCCTTAAGTCAGCTTGAAAAAACTCCACATATTTGGTGTAATAAGAACATACACGCTAAGATTTAACATTACTACTCTAGGAATTTGTGTACTACATGAAAGTCTGGCTATTTTTACTCTAAATCACGTAACTGGACTGATTATTTAACGGTATTGCAGAAAGACTACAGCATGCTTTTTGACAAGCATTATTCATAATGTGTATCATAATTCTGAAAGCCAAAAACAGATTTTTTTTCTTTATCTTCTAAGGCAAATTCATCTTTGTAAGATTTCATGGAGTCATAAAGGTTGGAAAAAAACCTAACGTCATCAAGTCCAACCATCAAGCCAGCATCACCACCAGGTTCACCATTAAACGATGTCATCAAGCGCCATATCCACACTTTTTTTGACACTTTTAGGGATGGTGACTCTACCACTATCCTGGGCACCCTGTTTCAATGTTTTACAGCCCCTTCTATGAAGCATTTTCACTGTGTAATCTAAACCTCCCCTGATACAACCTGAGGGCATTTACTCTCATCCTTCCACTTCCTATCTGGAAGAAGGGACTGAAACACTCCTTTCAGGTAGTTGTAGAGGGCAGTAAGGTCCCCCTCAGCCTCCTTTTCTCCAGGCTAAGCAACTCCAGCCCCCTCAGCTACTCCTCATAAGACTTGTTCATTTACATATAGGCTCTTTATTCTTACCAGTCTATTCTGAATCTTTTAGCATTAGACAAAAACAGCAACACACTAACTTGCTCAGAGAAAGAAGCACAGAAAAGAACGTTTTCTTTCAGAAACCTACAGAGCTGTGTTCAGAAAGTCAAGAACCATAGTCAAATAACCACTACCCTCTTTCTAGAGAAAAGTTTGTGAAGGATGGTACCTCCTCTGGGAAGTTGGTCTTAAATTGACCCACAGAAAAAACTTTGCAGCCTTCAGAGGCAGACAGTTACCTATCCACCCACAAAACCCTCTAATGTAAGAAATGAAAAGCTGCTTGCTGAAACCACAAATTAAATTGAGTTTGTTTTCGCATTAGGAATTCCTTGCCCTGCTGCACAGTGTTCCACTGATGCCACTAAATGTCTTAAGCAGATGATCTAATAGAATTTGCCACACCCATGTCTGCTTTCACCAGATACAAATACTCAGAGATACCAGAGATATAGCACCTCAAAACATGAATAATGGCAATAATAAAATTGTACTTACTGTAATCTCAGCCTTGCTCAGACAGATAGAGCCTCTGCAGCCATACTCTGTTTCATCTTCAGACTTGTAATAACTGAGTGTGTTGCTTTTCAGAACTACCCATCGATCCTGCCACCCATGAATGTAGTTGGTCCACTGTAAAAAAATTTTCCAGAGATCAGCTAATGGAAAGACAACAGTAAGAGAAGCATGATGGACAGTTTCTAGGTTTTTGAGCACCCAAAGAAAAAGGCAACTTATTTTTACAAGTTCTTCCCAACTGAAAACTTTTTCTGCTCAGAGCTCCTAGAAGAATTTTACAAACTCCTAAAGCCACAAAAACTCAGTTGTTTTGAAGGGTCAGTAAGACAACAGATGTCTGGACTCCAACTGCATTGCCAAGACCAGTTAAAATAAAGGCAATAAACATACTGATAACACAAACTGAGGAAAGCAGGGGAGGGAAAAAAAATCAAACATTAATGACTAAGGTGAGTTCAGGCACCAGATTTAAAATCTGGAGCTAGACCAAAAGATTTAAGTGGAACACAAAATAATTCATTTTTTATAAAATGTCATATAAAATTCTCCTTATATACATACAAACATGCCATTATCCCACAGTACAGTAAATAACTATTGTAGTGCCTAGAGGACTCAGTGCTTTATCAATTTAATATTGCCCATAGATACTGCTTTAGGTTTTAATTCTAACTACTTTCACTAAGAAGATACTTTCTTATCAGCAGACATCCAATCATGTTTTTGCTATTCAGATTTTTCTAGGGACTCCACATTCACACACTGAATAAAACCAGTATTCCAGGAACAAAGTGTGGATTAATTCTAGAGAGATCTAGTAAGAAGTGACCAAAAGTTCTGATTACTATTCCTATATTTGCAACATCTTTTGGACTGCACTTTGCAGAATCATATGAATTTCACAGAATCATCTGACACCGACAGAAAATCAGGACTATCCTATAATTCTGACAATACACAGGTACTTATTAATCAATCATGGTGCAAATATTATAAATTTGATAAAAACAGAAACAAAAGCATCAAAACCAATCTTATCATGTAAGCACTTCTTTGATTTTGACAAATGTTCTTTGACGGAAAACTCTGGTTAACATTGAAGTCTAACCTTTATTCATCATTTTGTAATCTAAAAAATGAGGGGGGAAAAGTCAAGTAATAGTCTTGTTCCCACTTCAAACTACATACATTAGTTAACATATATTCCATAATTACATGTTAACTTTAGTAATAAGGTGATGAGGTCTAAGGAAAAAAATTATAGCTGAGAAATTCCTAACAATTTTCAAATGTAGGCAAGACCTTGATTTGCTCTCCAAATACAAAGCCCTTTTTCATCTCTTAATACATCTAATTGCTAAATACAGCGTTACTTAAAGAAAGCCTCAAGTCTGCTTAGTGCATGAAGCGGTAGCACAAGCAGTCATAGAGGAATGTTATTTCCTGCCTTCCCCTTTTCCAATCTCTCATGCTCCCAACTCCTCCCAAGATGTGAAAGGCAGAGTCCAAAGTTATCTTGGTGGGAAAAAAAAAGCAAGGAAAAGCACCTTTCCTTCTCTGCAAAAGTTAAGAGAAACATATATAGCTGTAAATTTTGCATCCGCTGTTGCAATCAAAGCTTGCTGTTGCAATCCAAATGTGCCATGAATTAAGAGACTCCTTAAACTACACTTGGGCAGGCACGAGGTTTCAGCAGAGAAAAGACCAGTGTTTTTCCAAGCATCTAGATTCTCATGCTTCCTGAAAGCCTCTTCCACACTGAAGTTCTTTCTTTGTATCCACCTTAAAATCATTAGCAGGAAATACAATGGAAAAAAGCCTAGAGCCTCAAAACATTTCAAAAGACCAGCAGGATATACTTCTAACAAGTTTCTCTTACCAAATTATTCCATTTCCTTCAAAGCTTTTCTCTTCACTGAAGAGCAGAACTACTGAAACACTACCAAGCACACAGTGAACTGCAGTCTACTTCTATGATTTTAGAACTTAACTATACACGGTAAGTTACTAAAAATAGATATTTCCTTAGTAGAAAGTTCAGTATGCTACCATTTCATTTTAATTAGTTTACCTAAATTATCACTGAGGTATCAACTAACAAAAGGTAACCTTACCCGTCAAGCATATTCACTGTGACAGGTTTTGCCGTACTTAACTATTCAGGTTAAATTCCAGGTTCTCATGGGAAAGACAGCCTCTGCTACACTCAGCATAATCATCCAGAAAAATAAAAAGTTTGCACATAGCTCAGCTAGAATGTCTGAAGCCATGGCT
Organism: Gymnorhina tibicen; assembly: GCA_013399875.1. Lineage (NCBI taxonomy): Eukaryota > Metazoa > Chordata > Aves > Passeriformes > Artamidae > Gymnorhina > Gymnorhina tibicen. The sequence goes on from VXAZ01007502.1 coordinate 47,769, forward strand.
TCACCTGCTAGACCACTGCAAAGGAGCACCTGGACTTTGTACCTAATTTGCTAACATAAAAATTAATTATATCCCATAAATTAATTCCCTTTTAATGACGGAAGCATCGTACCCAAGGAAAACTTTGCTGTGAAAAAAATGCAAACAAAACAGCAGAACTACCCCAAACAAAAATCTCTTATTGTAACTGCTCTAACACCATCTCACATTCATCTCATCCTCTCCTTCCCCCCTCTACTATTAGGTAAGATCTTGCAAATGAGAGCAGAGATCCTTCTTTTCTCCTAACCATTCCTCTTATCTCTGGGATTAGAAACATTTTTAGGCTGGAAGGAGTTCACAAAGTCCTTCACAATAGTGTAAGCTCAGTTATAGCTGTTTTCTATGCTTCTAGGGCAGTTTAAGATCTCTGTATCCCGTGCCTCCTACACTGGCTTGTGCCCAGCCTTTTCGCGTAGGGCAGGAAAAAATTTCAAAACACAGTGCTTTAATCTTACAGATATTTCAACGTTATTCTGAATATACTTTGTATAATAAAAAAATAAAATATCCGTATTCAAACCAAGTAATTCAATATTCAACTTCAAAATACTTCCGAAAATAAACCCACACATACTCGGAAGTCACCTTATTTTCAGCGAAAAATGAGAAAATAATTATGGTTATTTTTAAAAGGGGAAACAAGCCGTAGAGCCATTTTCCTTTTCCGCTCCTCCCGTTATCTCTTGCCGCAGGAGTATTTCATTGCCCTGTTTTGACACTTGCAATAAAAGCCGTGCCCGCTCCCGAGAAGCCACCACTGGCCGCTGGTGNGCCCCAAGATCCCACCATTGCCCGCTGGTGCCTCGGGGAGCTCCCGGGTAGCCGCGACACCCAGGCCCGGCCCCGCTCCAGCTAGAGCCCGAGGCGCGGGGAGACGCCCTCCCGGCGCGGCTGCCGGAGCCCCGCGGCGTACGGCTGGCGGGCTCGGGGGCCGGCAGGGACCGCGTCTGTGCCCGAGGAAAGGCTCCCCCCGGACGCGGGGGGCGGCGGGGCTGAGGGAGGGGGCGCCCGGNGAAGAGGGTGGGGGGCGGCAGGGCGCAGGAATGGGGCAGAGCCGGCTTACCTTGCTGAGCACCCCGCAGAGCTCAACAGGCAGTCCGAGCTCGGTCTCGGGGTCCTCCTCAGAGCCGGAGGAATTCCAGCTCTGGTTGTCCGACATGGAGACCGGAGCCGCAGCCACCGCCGAGCTGGGAAAGAGCCGGAGCGGCCCCCGCCCACAGCAGCCTCCTCCTGCCAAAGGGACCGAAGCGCCAGGCTCTACCCGAGCGGGTGCCGCCACCGAGCGCCGCCCGCCCCTGCCAGTGACCGGCCGGCAACCAGACTCACAGCCCCGGCACCCCTCGCCGCGGCCCCGCAGACCCCGCCCGCGGACAGAGCCACAACACCGGGCAGTGAGGGGAGGAGGGGCGAGCGCGCGTCCGCCTGCCGGGCACCCGCTCAGCGCGCCGCTGCTCCCGCCGCCGCCGCCATCTTAAGTGAGGCGGGCGCTCTATACCACCATCCACCGGCACCCCGCCCCGCCGCGGCACCCCACGGGAGTTGTAGTCCTGCCGCGCGCGGCCGTGAGCCCTGTCGCCATTGCCCTTCACTCGTGCCGCAGGACATGCTGGGAGATGTAGTTTCACTCCCGCAGCGGACGGCCGCCATCTTGGCTTTGTCGTTCCTGTGGTGGCACAGGCGGGTCTCGCCTCAGTGCCCCCGGGTGAGGGGAGCTCCGCTACCAAGGGCGACGGTGCTGCCCGGGGCGATGTTTGCTTTGCCTTTGCGCGGAGGTATTTGCTATATCTTTAGCGAGGCGAAGCGTCTCTCCGGCTCTGCTTGCTTTCAAGGGTGAGGAGAGGTAGCCTCTCCTCCTCGCCTCAAACCGGCGGGACTTGGGGGAAGTGGGGACAGTTGAGGGGGGCGAGCGCCAAACTTCTCCCTAATCAAAGATGGTGGAGGCGACGGGAAGGGGCGGGAGATGCTGCCGGCTCTGGGTGAAACGTGAGGCGAGGGCGGGCCGTCCGGACGCGTCGCGGGTTCTGCTTCCCCGGCTGTGCCCAAAGGTGTGGGTAAGGCAGAGCAGGCAGAGTGATGGGTCAGCGTTCGGCTTCGGCTGCGAGGTACTACGGTGTCCTCTCATCCATTTATTAAACTGCTTTCGTAGTTTAGGGAACAAAGCGGTGATTTATTCCTTCAGACTTAGTTTGAAATACGTTTTTTTGTCGATATTTATAGATGGAGATATACTTGTAGAAAGGAAAAAAAACCCAAACCCTGTTGAACCTGTCACTTCACGATTTGTGGACAGTGGATATAGTGGTTTGGGAAAGACTTAAGGTTTGTCCTAACTCATCTCCTTTCTCGTGGTATCTTGGGCGGGGGGAAAGTGTGTTAAGGAGTGTTGGTTGAGGAAGTTTGAGTTTTGGAAGATAAACTTCTGTTTATGTTGCAAGAGCAATGCTGCCCAACTCTATTTTCTCTGACTTCCTCAGGACAAATCATTGTGTAATTTTTCCCGTGTTAGGCTGTTCAGAAGTTTCCGTTGAGGGTTTATTATTTTTTTGAAAGAGCATTGACATAGCTACTTACATGCATTCTCTATATATAGTAGCTAAAAGTTAAATAATATTTGTACCTGCTCAGAGTCTCAGATATAAAGATATTTACAATGAATGCAGAACTGAGGATGATTCGAAAGGCAGCATCATTGTCCTAAACTATTAGAAATAAATAATTGTCGTAGACATCTTAATATTTGTGTAATCACTGTGATGCACAGGAAAAAACTTTTACAGAAGTCTACTGTGGGTGCTACTTTAGACATTTTTCTAATGTATAAAACGTTGCCAAAAAACAAAGTTCTTTGATTCACTACGTGTTTGGGAAGAAACCAAGTGAAATTTTTTCTCCTTAGCGTTGGTTTCTATGTACTGTATTTGTGAAGCCAACTTTGTAAGTATTGATATGCATGTGAATAATTTATAGTTCTTCTCTGCAATATGTTGTTCAAGTTAAGTGGCATCACCTGTAAAACCAGTTGTGTTTTCCCAGTTAAACTCTCAATGAACTCCTTTTCAGGAGCAGGAACTGAAGAGACATGTCTAAGCAAGTCCTTTTAGCAGTGGCAGTGGTGTGTACACAGACATTCCCTGTCATGCTTGTGATCTGAAACTATTCATTTAGTTACAGAAGCAGCTTGCTTTTTTTTTCTCCTCTCCAGAACATTGAATCAATCGAGTATTATAAACTAAAAATGCTTTGGGTAGATATTTTTTCAGTTTGTTCGACAAACGTATCCATTCTTTTTTGAGAGAGTGTTTGTTTGGATTATTGATTGTGGCTAGCATAGTACAAACTTTAAATGAAAAAATACTGGATGCTAAAAGGTTTGCCTTTTCAACTTGTCATATAATGCATTGGCTGTGCTAGGTAATAGATTTTTGTTTACATCTGTCACATGCTCCTAATGTATCTTGTTTTTCAACAAAGTGTCACCAGTTTATGTTCTTCCAAAAGCTGTATTGGGATTGTGAATATCTTGTGTAAATTACTCCTTCTTTCTAATGTTCTGACCGTTTTTTAAAAGTATAACATACTGTCTGTTACTCTTAATGAGATCAGGCCATATCTGTATCAGCAAGCATAGGGTGCAGTGGGAGTGGATTTGTAAAGGAAAGACTTGGTGCTGAAGACTTGAAGTTCTTCTTATACGTGCTTTGAGAGGTGTTTTTTTCAGGCTACAGTAGTTTGATCCCTTGGAGGGCACCTACAATAAGAATTGTTGTTTAGCGGGTGTGCTCTGGAAGAGCAGTCTTCCGGTTGTGTATAGTTTGAAAACAACCTGATTTGCCTGTGCCAAGACCAATCTGGGATACAAACCAAAGCATGGGAAATGGAGATAATCATACCAGTATCCTGATGCACTTGCTCCTCTCTAACTCCTTCTATACCTTTTCTACTGAACCTTTATTTTGTGCTTCATTGCTGTGTTTGTTCTTTCACAGCAAGCGCCCCTGTGCTCAGTGTGTTTCCCTTCTAGTGTCTTAGGGATTGCAAGAAGTTTACAAATTACTTTTTAAGGTAGAAATAGTCATCACCTTTTTTTAGAACAGTGGAACAGATAGTGTTCTGTATTGCTGATATACTACTTGTACTACAGAAATGGGGGATGTTGAGTTTTACTTCTAGGGATGGCAGTCATAATAAGCACTGTCAAGTGGCTAACTTTATAAATACCTTTGTTTTTTTCATCTCCCTTTCTGTATATCTTCTTTCCATTCCCATACCTTCTATTTTAGGGTGCTGATTTTACGTTTTTAAAATAGTCACTTTCTTTTAAAACATCACTTACTAGTGTGTTCGTTCTTACCATTATGTTTGTTCTGAAATTTAAGACTTTTTCTTAAGAGGATCCTTAAAGGAGCTTTGTTCTACCACAGCATATTGACTAATAGCATAGGCTCAGAAATATTAATGGTTCAGACACTTTATTCTAAAACAGTTTTGCTCTCTTTGAATCGCTGTATTAGGCTTTTATTTCTAAGTAAAAAAAAAAATAAAATAAACCGTATATGAAACCTTGTGTGAATGTTGGCACTAAACATGTCTGTAGAAGCCAGGTTGCAGATAACTGCACTACCTCTGTTGTAGCTTTTACTGATGAATGTTCAGTTTCTTCATTATTTTCTTTATGGATTAAACTGCTAAAGCCTTTGTTTTTAGTAATCTAGAAGTGCAAGGAAAACTGAAAGACTTGAGAAATCTTTGAGTGGAAAAGGTCCTGTAAAATACTGAACAGAGGCAGAAGAAGATACCATGGTTCTTTGTCCTTCAAATAAACTTAGATGTTCTAAAGACATGAGGATTTTCTGACAGAGAAACTGAAAGCAGAATTTAGAATTGCATTGCATCTTGCCTACAGAAAATTGGTAGGGGATGAGATTCCACTTGTTTTACTTGTGTCACTCTTCACATAAGCAAAGAATTATTCAGACAGTTTGGTGAATGGCATAAAATATTTTGGCATTTATTTTTTAGCATTGTGAGAAGTAGTCTCTATTAACTGTTTACTTTGTGTGAATTATTTAATTTTTAAAGGATGGATTTGTCTGTAATTTGTTACATCTTAAAGTCAGTGAGTATACAGAAGACATAATTCTAGGACCTTGTTTCTTTCAGGGCTGATTCCAGGTGCACATATGGGATCTATGTTTTTGTAAAATGCTGAGTCAGCTGCTACTTTAAAAGTAGTCTCGTTCATCTGTGTCAGTTTGAGCATTTGGAATTTTCACTTCCATTAATTTTGGCCAGTTTTCTGTTCAGTATTAATTTATCATGTGTTCTGGCTTATTGCATTTGTAAAGATCCTACATCTTTATTGGAAGATTCTTTTTTCTAAGGAACTTGTTTGTATTATATTTTGAGAGAGAGAGAATAGTGAAACAGTAGCAGTTTTGAATGCACTAGTTGAGAATCTATGTGGTTAACACCATGTATATTGAATGTATATGTATTAAATGCTGACAACACTTGTGCAGTTCCTTCTGCCAGTTCTTTTCTTGTCACTGCAGGATTAGAACTGACAGGAGTCCTCTTCTCAGGCTATTCAGAAACCAGGGTCTCTAGTAAAAATCAAACGCCCTGTGGCTAAAAGGAATTGAGCCAATCGTTAGAAGGACAGTCTGATGTGCTTCCTTGAACATGTCTTTGGTAATGATTTGCCTGCTGAGAAAGACTTCAGAGCAATTGATACTTAAAGCGTTATCACAGGAACATGTTTTCACAGGAAATGAGAGTTAAAGAGTTTGCTAAATTTGATCCAGTCTGCCACAATGCTTCCTTGCCAAATGAATGCTTGCAAAAGACAAGTGGACTTCTTTTTTGAAATTACGCAATATGCATATTTTGTATACGTATGTATTCTCTCAGGCACATGGTGGGATTCTTGGGGTTGTCCTGTGCAAGTCCGGGAGCTGGACTTTGATGTTCCTTGTGGGTCCCTTCCAACTCAGGATATTCTATGGTTAATATCATGTTACTGTTTTGGGATAACATCCTTATCCAAGTAAGAGATAAATCAAGTAGTATGAAATAAAATCACTGCTGGAGTTTGCAGTGTAACCTTTGAAATATCAGAAATGTTGAAAATATTCTAGCAGGGTTAAATTTTCCTAGTTTGTTGAATTTATGTTTGTTATTGTCTTAGAAATTCAAGAAATAAAGCAATGCGTTTCTGGGAAGCCTATTGTTCAAAGGGCCTAACTATGGGTACGTTATTTTCTTTACCAAAGTGGGTTAGATGGGTTTTAGTTATGTAGCAATGCATGTGTTGCATGCCCAGCATGGGTGAAGATACTTCTCTGCAGTGAGTGGAATAAGAAGTGTAGTACATGGCTATGAGTTCAATGTAAATTAGCAATTGGAGTAAAAACTAAGTGTTGTCCATTAAAAATGCTTATTTTGATGAGTTCTGGCCTTATTGGGAAGGTCTCATGTAGTCTCTCTTATTTATTACTTATAGTATTGTTTCAGTAGTACCCGGAAGCTTTGTTTTGAAGTGGCTTCCAACTGCAATCATTTCCAGTGCAAAGGAGACATTTAAAAGGTTGTGAATGAGAGCTACTCTTGAATCAGTCTGCATGGCTTTTTTGTTTTGCATAGCACTGTTCAGTTTTATTTATGAGGACAGGTACACAACTTATATGTGTTAAATAATAACTCAGTATGCAAATAAATTTTTCAAGCTGTTCCATATTGGTGTCATTTTCCAGTCTTAGTATTTCTTCCATGTTGCTAACGCTGTCAACAAAAGACAAACTGTTAACATACTTTGCCAATATTAATAATGTGCATAATAACACTACGTCCACTGAACTGAATATTCTTAGAAATATTTTGTATATTTTGCATTATTTTATTACATGGAAATTGTAATATAAAGGCATTTAACTTTTCACACAGCATACAGAGTTTCTGTTGCTGGAATTGGAGGATTTTTAATGAAGAGAGGTTGGGGGAGTGGCACAGGATCAAATACAAGCAATTTCCTTTAGATTGGTTCAGTCAAACTGTTAAAAAATGCTAAATTTGAATGAAGGTAGAGGCACTTGAAATTAAATTGTTGCTCTAAGTTTATTGCTGTTTCAATCTCCTGACACTTTCAAATAATATACAACCCTGTCTTACCAGTTCAGTTGAGTTTCTGTGCCTGCTTCTAGAAGAGCTTGATTACAGTTTTATTAGTGATCTTTTTCCACTTGTAGGCATCCCAGCTTACTCATAAAACTTTCTGCACTGTAATGGTATTTTGTGATTCCTCTCAATTTTTTTGTTTGTTTGTTGGTTTGCTTTACATTAACTGTTGACATTCACTGCCAAAGTCTTTATCTGTAGAAGTCCTTCCTTAGCAATTGGAAAGTTATCTCCTTCCACTTACATGTGATTTTTCCTCTTCCTGTCGTTTCCTGATCACAGGAATAATAGGGTAGTATATTACTGCAGATTGCCTTCACCGACTTCTCTGGTTTCACACCCTACTTGCACAGCATGATATTGAGAGAGATGTCATGTTTTCTATTAGAGGAAGCAGCTCAGTCTTGCAACAACTTCTTGAAGTGACAGCATGCCAAAAGTATGTCACTCTGTGTAGACTGTTTCATTAGATTCTAGTCCTTTACCCGCTTTTTCCAAGTTTTTTTAGCAAAACAATTTATAAGATTGTGTCACCACAAGTTCAATGTTTTCTCTAGCCTAATTGAAACAGTTACTAGGTTTCTACATTGACATTTTGTTCACACTTTGCGAGTTTAAAACTCTGCTGCTTCTCTGTTATGTTTAAATATTTTCATTTTTGTCTATGGCAAATGACCTCTGGTCTTATCTGACAGTACAATATCAGTTGTCTTATTGTAACTATTGTGATTCATTTCAATATGTTAAATATTTTATGGATTTTTTTCAGACCTGTTAGTTTGAAACCAATATAATGTTCAGGTTCTCTTCATATGAAGCAGCTGGAAACTGTATCACCTCTTATTCATGTTTTCCCTTCTATACACCTGTAAGCTCTGGTGGAGAACTAATGTCATGTCCTAAGAGAAATGTTTTCTTCTTAATTTCTGCTAAGGTACTATTTGATATTTATACCTTTTCTCATCTGGGACTAGCAATGTATTATGTTCCACACAATAAGCTCAAAAGATAAAATACACCAGGTGATCACCATTTATGAGACTTTATGAAGACAATTATTTTTTCCATCACTGGTATCATCATGGTATTTTTTTTTTATTGTTGGTTACATAACAATGAGATAGAGAAGACTTTCTTTTGACTAACATAAATTAATTTTTAAGCCTCTGCTATAAACTGAGCCTTTAAGAGTGCTCTGAATGAGGAAGGGAAAAGATTTGTTCATGCTAGGGAGAAAGACACTTTAAGGAATAAAGAACAGCTAAAAACGTTTTGAAAATACTAGAATAGGAAATGGAAGCAATCTTGTGTTCATTCCTGTTTCTTCTTGAAGGCAATGAGTGATAAAAGAAGCAGGGACAATAGTGGAGGGATATTTACTTTGATGGAAGTATTTCTTGGAAATGTTGCCCATTATTTACTAGAGGTTGCCAGTAACAATGGAATTACTGGGAGCTAATTGACACAGGGGTGCTTATGAACATGAGATGAAGTTTGGAATGTTGTTTGGAATGCAGTGCTTTTTCGTTTGATTGAAGTTTAGCAAACCTCTTGTGATAAATGTGTATGTTAACTGTAAGAGATTGTCCTACTGTAGCTGAAAAATTTATGAAGGTGTTCAGCATTACAGTCTTTTATTTTATAAGTACGCGTAAGAGCTATGAAACCACTCCTATTCCCAGAAGCTCAAGTGCTACTAAAGGGTTAAGACAAGAGTTCTGGTCTCTACATCAACTTCTGTTCTTTGTAATACAACACACTGTATATAAACACAGCATTATGTAACTGATCTTGCATTTTTCAGCAGACACCATAAATAATAATCTGTATTAATAGCATATGAATAAAATTTGGATGTTTTTGACAGAACTTTTTTGTAAACATGGCTTTCCTTAATATCTTGACTTCAGTTGGCTAGTATGTTTCCGTAGAAGAACTTCAGGAAAATATGAACATTGCCATCATTAATTTTTAAAAGTTACTCATGTGGTTCTTTAATAACAGAAATTCATCTCTAAATGCAAAAAACTGTAATGACCTTCTTATGTTTGGTTGCTAATGAGGCCCACTTAAATCCTGGCATGGGAAAATGGCATTTAAAGGAAAAATTACACACTCTTAGATTTGTGTAATTTGCGATTGTTTAATAAAGCTGCTGTATTTGCCTGAAAGGGTGGGGCTTCTCCAAGTGGGAAGCGTTCCTGTTGCAGGGAGCAGCATAAAGTTGAGGAGTGAATGTCAATTCTGCAGACGTAAAACTGAAGTAGTTTATGAGTCAGTTACTTGGGGTAGGAAGAAATTATTTCTGTATGCTTTTTTGGTAATAAATACATGTTAAATAATTTATGTCGTTATCACACTTGGACTTTTTATCAGGGCCTGTTGCAATATGACAAGGAGCAATGGTTTTAAACTGAGGAGGATTGGTTTAGATTAGATGCTTTTTTACAGTGAGGATGATGAAACACTGGGGCAGGTTGCCCAGAGAAGTTGTGGATGCCCCATTGCTGAAAACATCTGATGTCAAGGTGGACAGGGCTCTGAACAACCTGATCTAGTTGAAGATATCCCTGCTCATTGCAGGGGGTTGGACTTGGTGACCTTTAAAAGGTCTCTTCCAACTCACTATTCTATGAGTCTGCTTGGTTGAATCTGGCAAAAATAAGACCACCGGTTCATGCTACAGAAGATGAAATTTGCTTTCTTTATTTTTTTGAGACCAATTTAATAACCAAACAGTTTATCATAATTAGAGCCTAGTCAGCAATTTACTTTCATGAAGATGTCAGAAGTTCACATATCAGAAGTATCTGCATGTATAAGAAATTACCGATGGCTGTAGTTGAGTAATACAGTCTTGGTAAGTTCCATGATTTGGATACCATGTGTCAACACATTAATGGCAAAAAAAGAGTTAATGAATTTTTCTCTGAATTACGGTTTTATTCAAAACTTTTAATTGAAGCCATCTGTTTTTAAAAGATGAGCTTTGACACAAACAAAAGTTCTGAATTTGAGCTAGAAATTACTGGAAAGGGTTCTACAGCTTGTCTCAAGCAGGGATGATGACCAAATGAGCAGTGGTTTTCTTCAATTTAAAAATATGCAGGTTTTTTTCTTTTAATGTCATAGTGAGAAGTATTTTGTGTTTGAGGCAGTAATGTTTCATCTAACAGGATGATGTACAGGCATAAATGTCATGTTCATATGTAAGGTACTAGCCTTTACCTGAGGTTGGTTTGTGCTCAATTATTTCTGTAAGGGAGGTTTTAAAAGAAAATTGTTTTAATTTAATTTAAAAAATAGAGTCTTACTGTCTCCAAACACTGATAGAGAGTTACAGGTAGTTTTATGTGGTGAGTGTGGCAGGTCAGCCACTTTGCAGGAACACAAGTCTTCATATTTGTGATAAGTATGTTATTTTATGAATAAGTATAAAATGTTTATTCAATAAATAAAGCAAATTAATTCCAAAATTTAATTATTGTTATTGTTCAGTTGGAACATAAATATTTGATTACTTTTTTTTTCAGGTATTAAGTCATAAAACAGGTACTTATTTTCCAGAAGTACAATGGACAACATGCAAAAAGTTGCCAACAGCTCTTGCAATGATGGAGTTCTACTCAGAATGGGCCTTAATGATAACAAAGCTGGAATGCAGGGTTTGGATAAGGAGAAAATCAATAAAATCATCATGGAAGCTACTAAGGTTGGTTTGATTACTTTTTTCCTGGTACTTTATCTGTGGTCCAGTATTGTAAGGCTCTCTTCCTCCCTTCCCCAAATTTTATCCCTTACGTGTGTATATGGATGCCACCTTCCTAGAAGAAATTCTTATGTGGAGAGGAAGGGGAGGGACTGTAGTTTAGCGTGCTGTAGGGTATTGTTGGATTCATCCACAAGGACATGGAGGAGTACAACTGAGTATATGCTTAAGTGCTCCCTTTTTGTCCAAAGCAGTACATAAATATCACAGCATTTTCCAGAGGTAATTACAAGGGCTGCAGCTTCCTCCTTTTCTCCCCCTTTCCATTCCTTTTGTCCACCCCATCATTAATCAGCTAAGCAGATTTACTTCTTTTGGTCACCTTCCTGTAACTGATGAACATGATGTAATCAAGTTTTTCTAGTACTTTCAGTGGAATTTCTTTGTGCTTACTGCCTGTCTTTGTGACTGTCTTCTCAGTATTCAAGAGAGGTGGCCAGTAGTGTGCAGCTTTGTACTAAAGATCCACAGAGGCCCTCACAAATCTACAAACCACTGAAATATTAGTCATCCTAGTTGTTACTGGAGAGTTCATATGGAACAATATAGGGATAGCACTTTATCTGAGAAACTCAGGGTTCTTACTTTTCCTTGCACAATTGTGTATTTTATTTGGTGTCACTATGGCCCAAGATTATGTACTTTGATGTTTTCCTCATGAATTTTGTGTTGACTACTATTGCTCTATGGTGATCTGCAGGGGTGGGGCAGAGGGAAGGAGAAAACATGCTGCAAACAGTTCTTATTTAACAAGCTTTTTTTTTTTTTTTTGCTTGCAATTTCACTTTGATGATCTTTTATATGCTATCAAGCCCCTTATTGATTAGATGTTTCTTCTACTTACTGTGTTCACTCTTTCTTGAAAACAGTGCTTTTTCAGACATATCCCAAATAATGATATTTCCATAAATTATTTTGTTATAGCAATTACTTTTTCATTTACTGGTATGAAATAGAATTAACTGTAAAATAGGCTTTCAAAACTGAAACATACAGCCATCTAACTAGTAGAATATATTTCTGTCCAAAAAGTGCAAGAGTTTATAAATGCCAAATACACGTCAAAAAATCTGAACAGAAGCATTGATTCTTTTCCTTAAGCTTTCCTATAATCTTTAAAATGACACCTACAGATGCTGCCCACAGCTGTATTGCAACAAGATTCCAACTGTGAAATACTGCAAGAGATGTAAAAAACTTAATAATAAAAAAAATTAGTAATATATTGGATTGCTTTCCACACCTGCATTTTGGTACTCATTTCTTTAAATGAGTCTCAACAAGTCATATTTGATGGCAGAGGGGAGAAAAGATGAAAGGCAAATCTGACAGTCAAAGAAAACACACCCTAACTTGTTCTAATTAGATATTTCTCCTAATGAAACATTACATGACATACTACAGCCCTGCCATTCATCTTTTTTATAATTATTGTAAAAGTGGACATTTTTGCTTTTTATATAAATGCCTGAATCTGACTTGACTATGGCTGAATTCTTGGTATCAGTGACAGTTTGGTAGTCAGACACTTTGACCTAAAAATTTGTTCATTTTTGCAGATTTTACCACGTAGTTCAACAAAAGCCTTTTCTTGCAAATATTATTTCATTTATAAGCTACAAGATGTTGCAAAAGAAGTATTTTATTTCCTAGTTTTGAATTTTTATCTTTTCTACTTCATTGTATGCCTTCCTTTCTTTGTAATGAGTCAGGAGGTGAAGTCACATTATACAGTCTGTACATGATTATTGTCTTTTCATTACATCTTATATTCATGCCTTTTTTTGAAGGAGCAATTACATATTTGAGAGCAACAGGGCTTTTTTATACTCATTTGGTTTTCATCATCCTCCTCCAAATAGCTT
>VXAZ01007504.1:0-343374 GCA_013399875.1 Gymnorhina tibicen
AGATCTATCATATCCCCTATCGTATGCCAGCTGCCGGGAAGGTTGAACACTGCAATGGACTACTTAAAACCACCCTGAAGGCCCTTTGTGGGGGGACCTTCAAAAATTGGGAAGTGAGCTTTGCAAAGGCCACCTGGATGGTCAATACCCGAGGGTCCATTAATCGAACTGGTCCCACCCAGTCCGAACCCTTGCACACAGTAGATGGAGATAAAGTCCCCGTGGTACACTTGAAAGGTATGTTAGGAAAGCCTGTTTGGATNCATCCCATTGTGAGATGCCCTGCCCAGGGGGAAGGAGCCAAGCATTCCCACCTGGATAAAATCTGGGGTTTGGAACAGCACAGGCAGCCTTACCTGCTGGGATCCCAGAGGACAAGATCTACACCACTGGACTTTCCGAGGAAGACCAGACCCTTCTACACCACCGCTGGACCTTCAGAGGAAGACCAGACCCTTCAACAGAACCATCACTCCAGGAGGACTGCAGTCACCATTTGACTGGACTGTTACCAACCCCCTGACTATCAGGGGGTCAGGTTTGTGCTCTGACTTTGTCAGTAGGTTGTTCTTTTTGTACAATTGCATTTATTTTATTTTTCCTATTAAACTGTATTTCTGACTTGGAGTCTCTCACTAGTTTGCTTTCAAACTAGTACAGTCATAATGGGAACATTATTCAGTATGGGAATTCTTCCCAGTTTAAGAGGCATGTCCCATTAAGAGATACATGATTTATTTCAGATTTTGATTATCTTCTAGCCTATGACTTTTGTCTTGTCATATCAAGCACACTGTCTGATAACAGAGAGGAACCGGAAGAGTTAATTGAACAGCCAGGTGATAAAAACTAATAAATCCCTGGATTTCTACCTGGTGAGTACATTTTAATAGGTATGGGGAAGTAAGCAAAAGCCAGGCAGGGTGACTCATCAGTTCTAGCAATGTAAGAAAATGAGATTTTAAGTGGAAAAAGATGTTTCCTAGGAAACAGCATGATCTGCTTTGTGGAACATCAAACAAGAGCAATTTCCTAACAACAGCCATGGCTAAATTGATCTACTGCACCTCAAACAGCTTTATCAGTGAGAGAGAGATTGAGTCCCTTTTATATTTTCTTAGTTACCGTCATCAATTTGTCTATTATTTGACTCCTTCAGCTGTTACCTTTCTGACCCTCCACAAGTACAAGTATGATATTTGCCATTATCTAATTGGAAAGCACGTTTTTCTTTCCCTCATCTTTTCTGTCTCTCTCTTTTGCAGCAAGCTCTGGATTCCGCTATTCCTGCTGCCACTGAGCCAGAAAGATGTGAGCACATACCATGGTATGCAGCAGGCATCAGCTCAAGCAAGTGTTCTGTTTGAAACCCTCCACTTTGCAGCAATGAAAAGTGAGCTGCAACATAAGCAACCTCCTGGGCCCCCTGCTCTGAGACGTCCAATCTACAGTACATTCAGCCCACCTATAAAATTTACACTGGATCAAAATCAATGTCTTTCCCTTTACAGAACACTGTCTACATTTTCATTCCAATAAATTAAAACCCTTACGTTTCTGTGAAAGCATATGACACTCTGCATTATGCACAAAAGATATCAAGTATTTTAGATGCTTGGGAGGAGAACATTTGTTTTCCTTGATCATTTCCAATGCAGATTGTTCAATATGCATAAGTTATAGCTGATGCAATGCAGAGACTGTCTTCAGAGCATGACCATAGATTTCTGAGCATAAATCAGTGCATGTGCTGACTGTGTGTAGACAGGGAATTCTAGAACCAGGCAGCTCCTCAGCACTCATGCTATACACACAGCTCCCGTGTGCCCTGTGACACTGAGCAGCAAAGGCATATCTGTTCAGCAAAGATGCTCTCAGAGCACTTGGTTTGCTGGACATGCCTCTGTGCTTTAATGTGCACGTGCACACTGAATCCCAGGTATCACAAAGCAAGCAAATTTACTCTAGGGGCACACACAGAGATGCATCCTATCCTAATGCCAAGGCATTCAAATTCCTCCTAGACAAAATTTCCTGGCAGAAAAGTGAGATATGTCTGAGGAAACCCAAATACCTGGTAGCTCTAATCCTGGCCACTCTTGAACTATCACAATGGATGAAGACAACTGCCAAAACTAAGAGCCAAAATTTAAGTACGCTGCCAAATTCAGCATTACTGAAACATTTTCAAGCATACTGGTTGCACAGAGAGTTGCAAATGGAGAAAAATACATAAGACCAAATCCATTCACACTTACAAATTTGTCTGCTGTGCAACTTGTGAGGAAATATGAAACAGAGACATTATAGGTCTCTTCCACATCAGTGTTGCTCTCAAAATGAACTAACAAAGTATTCTACCTACTATAAGCCCATGTAAACAAGGTTTTATTATTACTACTGCTACTAATTTGGAGATTCTGATGCAGGCAGAAATTATGAAATCCCAAATTCAGAAAGTTCTGTTCAAGCACTTGTACTGCCTAAAATAAAGCAACATGTTCTAGAAAGCTTTAGTTGTACTGTGTCTGAATTCCATTGCCAATGGAAGCTGTCCTTCAATGTGAATTTCTCCACTACCAGCTATGCATCAGCAAGTCATACATGGAACAGAAAACCATGTGAAAGCCAGATAAAGTGAGAGAAGAGACTTTGTGTTACGGATTTGTGGCTCCAGAGTACTGTAAAGAGATGGCATGAAGAGAGTTATCCCACTGTAACTGATTCTTTGGATTTGCAGCAATGATTTTATTGTCACCAAAACAAAGCTGGAAAGTCTACCTCTTTTCCAGCCTACTAAACAGAACAAAATTCCCCAGATCTTGGTGAAGCCAATGGCAAAGTGTTTAATATCAAGTATTACATACCCCCTACCACCATCACCACTCCCAGAAAGCTCACATAAAGTCTTCTCAACAAAACTCTTATTCCTGCAGTGTTTTCCCCAACCTGCACCTTCGCAATGATTAAAAAAACCCAAACCTTTCTTTCTTTCCTCTCACAGTTTACAGCTTCGTTCTCAGGTTAAGACATATTTAGGATTAATGCTTTTATTTTAAAGAGTAAGATTAAGTATTTTTAGCCCCTGTGAAACAAGATGATGTATGCTGCAATTGTCAAGTCCCTGTTAAATTGCATGTAGCACATTCTGTAGCTCATAAATATTTAAGATGACTAAATAATTATCCTAGACTCCTCAACTTGCCTTTCCTTATTAGTTCCGTGGGGAACAAGGAAAGCATTTGTTCTTCTTCAGCCATACAGACAATTATTACATTGCAAAATATCCTCTTTCTGTTGTTGGTGATGCTGCTACATGATTCTCTCCTACTGTGGTGTGAGGGAATTAGCCTCTTTCAGAGGACAGAAGAGCCTCCACCTCCTCACCAGATTAATCCAGCAAGCTTGGCAACTTTTCCAAAGCATCTCCATCAAAGCAAACCCCGTCTCTCTTAATTCCACCCTTAGCCTCCTGTTTCCAGTAGCAGAGGGTAAGAGCACCCTGAATTATACAGGATTCAGAGTGTCAAGCAGGGAAGCATGTCTTTGCTTGGAGCAGTTCAGTGGGGAAGTGACAGGGGCTGAATGGATGCAGGTATCTATTTAAACCAGTAGCTGCAAAGAGGAGGGTGAGCCAGCAGCCCTCTCACCATGGAAGAGCACTGAACAGAATTTTTACTGTTGCTTTACAGCTTATTCTCCTCTCTGCCTGTTTTCAATGCAGCCATATGGTAGCAAGCAGATACTTGCAACCTAATAGCAGATGAAGAGCCTGCATGCACACTCTCACAGGCAGCAGACCATGCCCCAGCAGTCGGAGTGGCAACACCCACCAGCAAAGCCAAGGAAAAAGAGCTGCCTCCCAGATGGCTGGGATGCAGAGCTTTGTCTCAAAGCCTAAGCTTCTTGCTTCTGCAGCTGTCAGATCTGTCACCATGGTTCACTACCCGCTGCCACCACCCCCACCCCCTTCCACTCGGGTGCAGTGCAAGAGAAGCAGAGCAGGAGCACAACACCAACCTCCAGCGAGTGCCCCACCTTCAGAGTGCTCTTGTCATGTTGTGCTGGGATTAACTTGCCTTGGAATGCCACTGTAAAAGAGGGTGCATGGCATCAAGTCAAAATAGCCCAAGTAGTTCCTGTAATGTGCATCTGTGCTGAACAGAAATCTAGAATTGTCTAGAAAAAGCGTGGTGGCAGAGATCTGCCACTGCTGTGTTAAGAATTCAGCTGAGACACAGTGCCTAGACACTGAGGAAGGTGAGATGTGTAAGAACTGCAAACTTTTGAAGCATTTTTCTTGCCTTATTTGCATTTTTCAGATTCCCCTTCATTTTTAAATTCAAAATAATGAAAACAATAACATAGTTGGGACAGCTCTATGTGGGGGACCACTGGGAAGTTAAGGAGTCTAAAGGCGTGAAATTAGCGTGCAGAAACCAAAGCGTGTTACATACCTACGGGAATGCTCTCATTCAGAAATAAATTGGCTTAAAGTTCACTGTGGCTTAATACTCCCTGGAAGATCATTATTTCCAGTGACTGGGAAAACCAACATGTAAATCAGCATATTTTAGGGTGCAGTTTGACAAGATTGCAAAGCCTGTATAGTTTTATTGCTACCAAAATAGTACAGGAGCAAGCAGCTCCCTCCCTTTCTCCCCTGTCACACTTTGCTTCCCTTCCTTTTGTTCTGGCTCTACACTTGTTTGACCCCTTGATGGGCCTGTTCAATTAGTTAATCCAGCAGAAAACTAACAAGCAAAAAAAAAAAGTGCTAAGATGCAATAACCTGAAACTAATTTTGTAGTCAACATGGGGAGTTTTATATCAGGTCCTTATTATAAACTTTTGCTAGGATAAGCTTATGAGCTACAAGCCTGCAAGGAAAAAAAAAAAACAAGGGAGGAAACAAAAACCTAAAACCAACCTCTACATGCCCACCAGTAACACAATACCTGCAAAATGTTAGGATTTAGTTAAGCTACATCAGTCAGAGACGGCATACAGTTGTGCTAGAACAGTCTGCTTCCCTTTGTCTGGGTAGCAGCACTGCAAGGAGGATTCTGCCAATGTGGTTGTAATGGTGGGAGCAGCTAGGGACAAGCCTTTACCATCCTATCTCATTCTTAATTCCCCAGAGAATAAATAAGTCCAAAAAACCAACCAACCGACCGACCAACCAACCACTCCACAAAAACAGAACAACAGAAAAACAGAGGGGGAAAAGAAATTCCTCACAGATAATTCAATCTTGCATGCTAGGTTCAGTATAAAATACATGACACATACTATTCAAAAAGTTCCGGAACTAAGAAAAAGCAAGTTCAAAGTAGTGTCTAAAATTAATTCCATAAAAACCACTCCCTTTAGAGCTGTTGCTAAAAAATGGGAGGAAAGCAGCAACAGTAACAAGGAAATCATTTGACAATGAATGAGGATTTACAGTGACATTATTCAGATATATTTTGATGAAAAGGAGTGTAATTACTGGTACAGATGCCATGTAGGGGGCAAATATTTCACATTCTCCTCATCAATATTGCTGTCCTTGTGCTCAGATTAAACAAGGTAGGCCAGATCAATAGGCAAAGTTTGAGACTGCAGTATGTAGTGCATAGAGCAAAGAATTGCAGGGAGGGAAGATTTTTGACAGTGCCTACTTTGAAAATGTCAAACTTCTACATCCTACCTTTTGTTCTGAATCTAGCCTAGATTGAAGAAAATGAGCAAAACTTAATCCAGATAAATGTGAGAGTGTGGATTTGAATCAATCAAATCATCTGTACAAAAGCAGGAACAGTTTTCTATACACAATATTATCTCTGCTTAGGAAAGCTCTTGAGACCGTAAACCATTGGAAGCCGAGAAATCACCCGGGGAAAAGAGGTGAGGAGGAACAACCATTACTGAACGTCTGCTTTTGTACGTGCAATTTTACTGAGGCACTGCTACTGACCACTCCTGGAGACAGGATCGTGGGCTAGAGGGACACATTGCCCGACCTTGGCACAGCTATTCTTAATTCCTCCATGTTGTAGCTGCCTCCATCATTGTGCTAGGGAACAGAAGTGGTGGAAATCTCTTTAGAACAGGGGACAGAAGAAGCATTTCAATAAGCCAAGTCTTCATTTTACACAGACGTGTCAATCATATAATCCCTTGAGGAACATCTAGGCTGACTTAGTGTCTTTGGATTGCCAGTGACGCTTTTTCAAAGCAAACAAACCATTGATGATGGAGATTTTGATCAAGCCGTTCTGTTTGACTATAAAATGTACTTTCATGCAGAACACTGTCTTGAAAGATTGCACCAGGTGTCACAAATGACATAAACTGAAGATTTGTTGTTGCCAGCTTGGAATTGTTTATGCTGCAGAGTTCTTACTGTTGATAATAAAGGGCCAAATTAAAACAGATTTTTGTCAGCAGTTCTGTGTCAAGGGAGATTGTTTCAGCACAGACCCTGCAGAAGTCCAGTTCTATTAATTCTTTTCATCAAGAAGTTAGGTCAGCACACACAAAACGTACAGATGACACCAAGCTGGAATGGTTTGCTATCACAGTAAAACAAAGGAAAAATAATCCAATGTCACCAGTGAAAAAAAATGTGTAAAGACAAATGCAATGTACTGCATTTATTAAGGCTAAATCAAGTGGAAAACTGAGAAATGAGTGTAGGCAACTCTTCTGAAGAGAAGGATTTGAAGCGTTAGAGGAACACAGACCACTGACTCATTTCTAGGATGATACATAAAGGCAGCTATCACTTTGAGATGCATTAACAGAAATACCCTATGCAAGAAAAAGATGACAATTATTTATTCTGTTCAATACTGCTGAGATTTCAGTTGCAATGCTGCATTCAGATTTGAGAAGGATGAAACCAAATGAGAGAGCAGAGGGGAGCTACATGAAATAAAAGATCTGTGGGGGGAAAAAAGGAAACTAAAGAGGATCACAGCAGAAGAGATATGATGACAGAATGTAAAGGGTTGCTTTGAAGAGAAAGGTAACCAGTCATTCCCATGTCTAGTGGGGAGACAGGACAATAAAAGATTAGCTAAATTTCAAGCAGATAAGGTTTAGGTTAGCTATTGGAAAAAGCTTTTTAACTGCAAGGATTACAAAGGATTAAAAAAGATACTCGGGGCTCTACAATTTTTTACCTACAGGGATTTTGGGAATAGATTTAACAAACCTTTGCCAAGGTGATGTCAATTCTAAACACAACTGGTAGTTCCAGAACTTACAGAAGATTCCAGAAATCTCATATGGCTAGAAGTCTTTAAATACCATGTTTTCCCTGCTGGGTTGATGGAAAAACCTGTATTTAGACATTTGGGATTTTTAAGTAGAAAATGAACTAATAAAGCAAGCTTCAAATGTACATAGGAAAAATGTCACTCATTCACAAGAACAATTTCAAAAAATATGCTGAGAAATAAACATAAATGTGAAGCACATTATTTATGACAATCTAATTCAGTCTCCTGTGGATGATATGAGTCATCTGAGTGGGCTTGGGGAGTAATTTTAGGTAAACTCACAGCAATTTATTCTGCAAAATAATGTTCATCAATATAATATTTACAGCTAGGTGAAAAGAGAGATGATATCTTGCTCCTTCATTTCTGATACTGGGTAGCTATATAAGCAGAATTACATTTTAAATACCAAGCATAAAAAGACATTTGGTATTAACATCTTATAGGAAAACCCATGGCTTGCTAGTGAATGAAAAAGGGGCTACAGTGACAGTTTCCTTTCTTTAGTCAGTAGCCAGGGCAGCTCTGCTCAACCAAGTACCAAATTACCTTTCTAAAATTCAAACTTAGCCAGACAATGCAAAGTGAGTGTTTCTGCTCAAATCTGGTTATAAAATGAGATATCATTCTTAGATTCCCTGCTCTCCCTTTCAGGAGAATCTTCTTGCATGTAGGCTTGCATTTTTTAATCCCAGAAGGTTAGAAAGAATCTCAGATCCTGTAGTCAACTTGGCCTCAATCATACTTCTTGTTTTTCTAGGAGCCCTAGAACATAGTTGTAATACAAACTGAAAACTCTATTTCTGAAGTCCAGAAGTCAAGCCAAGTTGTTATATAAGCCCATGTATTGCTATCCTCTAATTCAAATCTTTGTTTCACACAGAACTAATTATTAGGAAAGAAGACAGACATAGGGAGGGGGAAATGCTCATTACCACATCCTCTAGATTAATTACCAGATAGCTTCAGCTATGTCTGAAGCAAGTGGAGAAATGTCAATCCATTCTCAAGAAGGCCAAAGTAATGTTCTTTGGAAAACAACAAAACATAATGATCTCTTCAGCACGTGCATATACCCGAGTAATCGGAAGTCACTCATGACACTCAGGTGAGCAAATTCATCTCCGTCAGTAAACAAAAAAGAAGGTTCCCCAAAATAAAAATAATTATAAAAAGAAAAAGAAAAGGTATTTGTCTGTATTCCTGTCAAAGACTTTCCTTAGTGACTGTATGCACAGTCTTGAGATTGTCCCAAGGCATTCCAAGTGAAACATTTATAATAAGAAAGGGTTAGAAATGTGCATATTCAAAAATAACGACAAGCTGTGTATTTGTTTAGAACTATGTCCCCCTTGTGGATGAGTCAGGGGAATACAGACATGGATCAAAGGCAAAAAAAGGGTTTTTTTAAACATAATGTAAAGGCTGGTTCCTGCCACATAGAAGTCCCTCTGCAAATTCATAGAAACTTGTGTAGTGGGAAATTCAAGCTCAATTCTACTTTGAAAGAAGTGTCAAGTTCTCAAAAGTGTGTTTTGCTCTAGTGTGGAA
Source organism: Gymnorhina tibicen (assembly GCA_013399875.1). Lineage (NCBI taxonomy): Eukaryota > Metazoa > Chordata > Aves > Passeriformes > Artamidae > Gymnorhina > Gymnorhina tibicen. Next base: position 8,820 of record VXAZ01007504.1, read on the forward strand.
AGAAATTATTCTTAAAAAAAAAAAGAATATATGATCAATAATAATAATAAAGACAAGGTACACTCTCACCAGGGATTCTGCCAGTCACATATAATACAATTTGAGATGGGGTCCCCAAGAGCCACAGGCGAACTGAATCACTTCCTTCTCTCAATATTAGGGTTTAATCATAGGGTTTAACCCCACGCTAACCTCTTCAGTTTTATTACCAGTTTCAGAGATATGACCTCGTCCTACGACTTCAGTTCCTCCTGAGTGACATCAGAGAGATCAAAGTGTAATGCTGAATTTCCCTGCAGTTTGTTACGCATCAAATCTAAAACAAGTAAAGCCCACATGACATACGTGAGACATACTCATGTGACAAGGAAAAGGAAAAAAGCAAACTTACCCTTTAAACAGCCAAGCCCTCTGCCCATAGATAACCTCCTCTTCAGAAAGAGAACATTAATGGAGACAAACAGCAACAGATTTGTCTAATGCCATCTCATTGCACCCTCAGGAAAATCCTGCCCCCACACTACCACCCCTCACTAAGTACAGATAGGTCACTTGGACCAAATTATGTTCCTGTTCACTGAAGAAAGAGAAATTTACCTCTTTGTAAAAACTACCTTGTAAACAACCTGATTTACCCAACTGCATTACATGAAGCAAGATAATAATGCAGTGTTTACACATTATTGCCCTTGCTACAGCACTTTTGAACAGTAGAAATCTAGAATCCAGAAATGCCTGGGTTTAATAATTCTTTTATTTAATTTTTACAATTAGGTAGCATCATATAAGCAAGAGCACTCTTGTCTTGATCAGAGTTTTTGTAAAAGTCATTTTGCACTTTTCAAACAACTTCTCCCAAATAAATATTGATGGTTGGATCAGTTTCATGCTATGACATTCAATTTGAAAGAGCATGGTAGTATTTGTGCCTCCAAAAGCACTAGATTAGAAAAAAACCATAAATAATCGGTGTCTGGTTAAGTATTCCTTGAATGAAAATGGATAATAATAATGGATTTTGCAGTTATCAATTACAAATAACATCACTGTGTATTTTTTTAAAAATATGAGAGATTTTATGGGCTTTTTCCTCTGGTTTTTCTTTTTTATACATTCTACTTTACACTATGTTTTGATTTAACAGAAATATGTACAAACTACAGCACATCTAGAACATAAATTCTAGAGAGGGACAGATTGCTGTGAAGGTGCTACCTGCCTTTAGATCCCTTGGAGATCTTGGAGGCTTGGAGAATACATGTTTCTATAGTTACTGTTCCACCTTTCCAACATTTATTAAGACTCTATGTGCAGCAAAAACTTTTAAGCATCATTTTAACTTGCAAAACGGATCAGGAAACCTTCCCTGCTCAGCTATGCTGATGTATCAGCAAATTCCCAGGTAGAGGCTCCAAGACCAAGATCAGGCTTTAGGATGCAGACAAAAAGAAAATACATGCACTTGTAGAGAGCTAGCAACCCTTGAGTGGGTCAGCAGCCACGAGCAGACAGCAAATAATGGCCAAATGTCTTCTGGGCCACTTCAGAGCAGCTGTATTGCTCTCTACAAGGAGGATGTAGCCAGGTGGGGGTCAGTCTCTTCTCCCAAGGAAGAAGTGATAGGTCAAGAGGAAATGACCTCAAGTTGCACCAGAGGATGTTTAGACTGAATATTATGAAAAATTTCTTTGTGGAAAGGGTTGCCAAGCATTGAAACGCTGCCCAGAGAAGGGGTTGAGTTGCCGTCCCTAGAGGTATTTGAAAGTCATATAGATGTAACAATTAGGGACATGGTTTAGTGGTGGACATGGCAGTGCTGGGTTAACTGTTGGTCTTGATGATCTAAGATATCTTTTCCAGCCTGAAGGATTCTGTGATTTTTTGTCTATCCTGCATTGCTTGAAACCAGTGACGTTCCACGGTCATTACATGCAGGGTGCAAGGTGTACTATTTTTTAGAAAGATACAAAGGTGAGAAGTCTTTAACCCACCACACTGCACCTCTCAGACACTCTTTCTGCACAACTTCTTATTTGCTAAAACTGTTCCAAACTCAAGAAAAAAGAAGGAGAGCTTTTAAAACTTATTTTATGTGTTTTTAGCTTATTAAACATTAAACATAAGCTTATTAAATTTCCTAGATCTAATCCATAACTTCTCACTCTTTGGTTCAGTCAAATTCCAAATACACATAGAAAAGCAGAGAGAAAGAGAGCTCCCATGAAAATGACACTGCTGTTACTTATTTGACTGCTGCACCCCTTCACGTAGCAGTGTGATGCAAACTTCAACTACCTCACCTAACTTCCTGGAAAAAGAAAACAGCATTTCTAGCAGTTTCTATCAAAACTCCTTTCTCCACCAACAAAACAGTTCCAGAATTCCCCTATGAGCAGAAAGCTCTGCTTGGAATACCACCTTCCCTATTTTATGCTATTGCTGTATAAATGCAAAATGCCATCTTATTGTGTATGTACCTATGTAGATAGGAATATCTGAATACAGGGGAAGATGCCTATCATTTGTTTATTAGTAGGATTTTTGACACTTTCTCATATAACATTTTTATACTATGTGACTAAAACCAAAACAGGTTAAATGAAACTGTTATAACTATACACATATATAGCTATATGACAGAAAACTGTGCTCTAAATAATCATAAATGGCCCAGCATTAAAACAAAGTATAGCAAGATGAAAATCCACAAGATAGTTGTCTTCTTCCCATGCAACTGAAAATCACAACTAATCAAATTTGTATGATGCAATAAGAAGTATGCTCATTAAACATGCAAATGACAACAGTGTGGAGGTGACTTAAGCATGCTTGAACCATTGTTACAGTTCAAAAATACTGGAAAGCTGTAATTTAAAAAAAAAAGATACTAATCAATAAAGACAACTTCCTACAAAAATAAGCAAACTCTGCAAACATAAAAAGTGATTTATTAAATATTTTGCAGAAGGCATAGAGAGGATGTTGGTGATTATGAATTACGAGCTAGGGTAAGGCAAGAATGTTGTGCTTTTAAGAAAAAGACAAATATGATCTTGACATGTATAAATAAAACTATTGTTGGCAAGTCATACTCTGTAATCATCTTGCTTATGGTGCAGCTAGTAAGATCTGTATTACATGTTCCAGTTGGACAAAGTCCAAAATAGATCACTGAGAAAGAGGTCTACAAAATATGATCTATATGAAAAAAGGGAAGGAATAGTAGTTATCTAATCTAGACAAGACAAGGCTGAAAAGTGGGATAATATAATAAGCACAGCAGAAAGGAATGAAAACAAATTGGTTTTCTTGTCCTAATTGAACATGGGGTAAGTGAAGAATTTAAATAACAGTAAAAGAAGGGGGAAGAAAAAAAAAGAGAAAAAACTTTGTAGCAGTAAGGGTGGTTACAGATTTTACAGACTTGTTTAAGACTTTATGGAAACTAGCTGGAAAGGTTTTGGTCCTAAAGAAAAGATCAGATAAAATTCAGTCAGGAATGTTTTTAAATTGTCTTGGTGGACTTTGGGGACAAAGGGATGAATTAGATAACCTTTTTAAGATTTTTTCAATCCTTTGATTCTCCTTCTATTGTTGTGCTGTCTTTTGAATCTTAAGGTGAGTCAGAACTGGCAATTTCATGCACTACAGTTGGTACTGCAGGTAAAAATTCTAGTGGACAAGCAGCTGATTTTTCAGCACTCGTTACACAGACACATAGGAAAATGGTGCCTGTTGAACTTCTGGCTGCCTCCAAGGCCATCTCTTTACACCCACATTCCCTCATCATATCTTCCCAGAAAGAGTCATGCTGGGTTATGGTGTTACGTACCATCATGATCTGTTTACTCTCTATAATTTCCTGTTAATTTCATCAGTTGCACATCACTTGAAGTAGTACTTCAGTTTGCCCTTGAAGCGTTCTCTTCTCCTCAAATGAGTGCTTTGTCCTTCAGTTTACCATACCACAGCTTCCTTAACATTCAGATATTTTCCATTCAGCATGCATAACTGGCCCAAACAAATGAGTAACTACAAAGTTTTGCATCCTAGCAGAACAGAAAGGCATCATCTTCCTGTCAATCTTGACTCAATGTAGGAACAGCACTAGTAAGTTTTCTGCCCCGAGGAAATTCTCAACACAAAAAAAAAGTTTAAATACCACCACTTATTCACAGAAATTAAAATTCTTTTTCTTCAAATTGTGTGTGAATGTTCTGCATATTTAATAATGAAGTCAGCCCAGAAAAGTATAGGTTTTCTTCCTGCAAAATAGAGAAGTAAAAAACAGTATGCCAGAGTATAAATAAAGTTATAAAGACATTTTCTCAGAAAAGTTTCCCATTCAAATAATTGACATCAGACCTTTTTATGTGATATGATTTATCACATTGGAGTCATATTGGTACATAAACATCTAGATTACCAGATGCATTTATTATGTTTGGGACTACAGGGAGATACTGAAAGAAGGACAATGTAGTTTTCTTACGAACCCATTCCAGAAAAGAGAGAGGAGTTCTCAGGTCTGTAATGATAACCCTCTGTCCTGGTTATAACATACAGCACAATAAATGCCTAAATTACTGGCAGCTGGAACGATTTATAGGAAATGTGTTACTAGCAGCACATGCTTAAAAATGGATTTTAACTTTGAGAAGCTGAAGTTGCATATCCATATTTTCTTCTCAATAGAAGAGTGACAGTTCATTATATATTTACAACTATTTCCAGTTAATCAGGTTTATTTGCAGATTCTGATTCTCTAGGGATTTTCACATAGCTGGGGTTAAAAACTGGAGCACTTGTCATGCATGGATGACAATGGGACATTGATACTGAAGAATGGATGATTCCAGTAGCAGATATTTAAGACACTAAGGAGGGGCTTGGACAAAGACAGCAAAGATTTGCCTGCAAGAGTGTGTGAAATAAACTCGTTTCACATTCATTCTTGTTCCCAGTCACTTAGCAAGGGTGCAAAATCTGGTGTAACTGCATTTTTTATAATGACAGTAGGAGGTCTACAGTATGTCATGACTAATTCTGACAATCACAGCCTACCTGCGGTTGTCATAGAAGTTAATGATGGATTGTTAGAAACCACTTCAGCCTCAGGCAAAGCCCTGGGAAGTTAACTACTAGGACAATCTCTAATAAGCTGCAAAAACCAGTTTATGGGCTATTTTGGGGATTAATTTACTTTTTCTAAGAGAAACTTTACTAAGACATCACCCAATTTTAAAACCAGGCTCAAGCAGTAGTCAGAGATCAGTGCGTTTCCATCCATCACATAATTATGACAGATAGCTAGAACACATAAGAAACATGTTACAATTAATATTTATAGTTATTTTTAATTTATTTAAATTGCTAGAAATAGCAGGTAACTTTGTCAGAAGATTTTAGTGAAGGTATATACAAATACCACTTTGCCTCACTATACTATGACTTCTCACTGAAAACCAGCTCTGCACTAATGTCTCTTAACATCATTAATTCTTACTGGAGACAATATCTCTGCCTCTAGTCATGAAACAGAGGTTAACCAACAGTATATGTGCAAAAAGCCAGTGTTTCTCAGAGCTGCCAGCACTCGGCTGCCATGAAGATTCACTTTCTTACTTTGAAAACAGGCTCAGCACTACGATGTTATTTGCTTGCAGCTCACTCCTGTAGTTTTTCATCTCCAACCAATTCTATAACTGAACCTGCAGAATATGCACCCTTAAGGAAAAAGGCCTGAAAACTATTAGTAAATCAAGATGTCAAGAAACTAATCAGTGGAACTCCAGAAGCAGCTTGGAGACACTCATGTTCTATTGGCTAATGAGGAGGGATGCCTTGCTTCTGATAATGAATAGAAGAAAAATAAAAAACAAAAAGCCTGGAAAAAGAGGACTTCCCATGGCCTGTGATTAGTTTGGGGGGTTTTTGGGTTTGGTTTTGTTTTTACTGGAAGACCCTTATTACTGTTATAGAAGCCTAAGTGCAGCTTAATCCTGACATGAAAGCACTTTGAAGGATCCAAGTTTATCTGGCATCAAACCAGCTTTACACATAGTGTGCGAGTCAGGTCCTCTTTTCTGCATGGAAGCAGGAAGAATATCTCAGTAGATCTATCATTAAACTGCCATTCTGCAGATCTGGGCTAATTTCAAAGTTCAGTCACAGTTACTGGGTATGGATCGAGGAAGACCCGTTCTGGCTGAAAGCTCAATCTAATCACTGTTCATAAACTAGTGTAAACTGAAGTGCAGTTAGTAACTATTTAGTGAGCTGGTAAAAAAATAATCTAATCTTGCAAGAAAGTACTTTTGAAGAGCTCAAAACAGTGCACCATAATTTACCTTCAATTCTTTGTGTTATTGCATTACTGGACAAACATTCTAAGAAATCAAGAGAGTTATTTTGGACTCATGTTGATAGAACCCAAAGAAGACTTTAATTCTTTATTAACATTCTGTTCAAATATTAATAGATTTAATCTTATTAAATCAAATTATCCATATTTTTGAAGACCAAGAAACATATAAAAAATTAATTAAGCCAGAAGTTCATAACTGAGCTAAAAATTCAAGAAGTCCTAGTTGAATACTCCACAACAATGGAAAGACTAATTCCTTTCTTTTTATTTCTCTGTTTGCTCATATGTTTCCTCTTTGTTCACATTCCATACTAAATCTACACTGTCATGAACTTCAAAGCTGAGTGGAAAAAAAACAGGAACAAACCTGAATTACTTGTCCTTGACATTCTCTTTATGATTGGAATATCTGTCAAAGGCAAATAAAAGGGGGAAAAAAACCCACAGGTCCCTCCTTTTTTCAAAAGATATAATCAAAGAATAATTTAAGCTGAAAAAGAACAGTAAGATTGAATACAACTGTAAACCTAACACTGCCAAGTCCACCATTAAACCATGTCCTTAAGTGACACATCTACATGCTTTTTATTATATTTTACAGAAAGACTTAGTGACTCAGATCTACATCTGGCTGGGAGATTACCATAAGAAACATTTGAACAGATTTTGCCATGAGCCTCACTATGCACTTAATGAAAGTACCAATTAAAGTAGTAAAAATATCTTTGAGATGTACCTACACAATAAAACAGAATTAGGAAATGACCAGCACAAGATTCGTATCATCACCCTGCATTGCATACTTCGGGTTTTCAAGGCATCTTCAGTTACAACACTGAAGCCTGACAATGAAAAATGTACTATTAAAAGATTAATCCATTTCCTATCACACATGCCTTTTATGCAGGGATCAGGTCAGGCATTGGAACAGGCTTCCCAGGAACATAGTGGAGTCGCCATCTCTGGAAGAGTTCAAGAAACTACACAGTGTAGTAGCATTTAGTGCTGTGTTTATGTTGACATGGTGGTGGTTGGTCAAAAGTTGGACTCAATAGTCTTGGAGGTCTTTTCCAACCTTAATGATTATATGACTGTGGCAAGATACTGCTGCCCAGGTGGAGAAGCTGGTACATCACGTGGATGCTTATGTACCAATACCTAGGCCTTTGAAGAACTTCAGATTAACCAACAGGTAAATCAGGCTGCCAAAGTTGAAATGGCTCAGATGTATCATAAGTGTGCATTATTTCTAGGTCAGTGGGCCCATGACACCTTGGGCCATCAAGGAAGGGATGTAACTCACAGATGGGCTCATGACTGAGGGGTGGAACTTATCCACGGACACTCTCACAAAGGTTATCCATGAATGTGAAACATGAGCTGCAATCAAGCAGGACAAGCTTGTGTGCAGGATGGTGTCTGCAGTATAAACGTGGGAGGGCCTGGCAGACTGGCTATAACACATTCCAAAAACCCACCAGGGCCAGGGCCATGTGCTTACAGTGGTGGAAGCAGCGCTGGATGGCCGGACAGAGATCCTGTGTCCCATGCCACTGCCCAGAACACTATCCTGGGCCTTGGAAAACAAGGCTTGTGGTGACATGATACCCCATGAAAAAAGTGAGACAGTGGGACTCATTTCTGAAAGAACTTCATAGACACCTGGCCTAAAGAATGTGGCATGGAGTGGGTGTGTCACACACACCAGCCTTGAGGAAAATCTAATAATATGATGGATTGCTAAAGATGACACTGAGAGCAATTGGTGGAGGGACCTTTAAACATTGGGATACACATTTAACCAAAGCCATTTGATTAGTCAACACTACAGGAGCTGCCAATCTGGCTGACACTGCCCAATCAAAACTTTTATGTACTGCATGAGTGGATAAAGTTCCTGTAGTGCACATAAAAATATGCTGGGTTATTCTTGCCTCAAGCAAAGGCTGCCTATCCATGGGGTTGCTTTTTCTCGAGGACCTTGGTGCTCTAGGTAGGTAATGTGGGAGGACAGGAGTCTGATGTGTACCTCAAGGGGATTTGATTTTGGGTGAAAATAACCAATAAATTAAATTAGGTTAGCTCCTATATAATGCTGTATGTTATCACTTTCATGGCAGCTAGTTGCCCATCACCACACTGGGCACCTCATGGTACCTGTCTCTGCCACTCCAGACTTGGGGATCTGAACCCATTTCCTCTTCAATCACCGCATTAATGAAAAATGAACTTAAATGAAACTGGACAAGCGCAACAGTGATAGAATCAGAACCGGCTTCAGCATGCAGCAACCCAAAACTACACACCACCTTTCCTGCTCTGAGACATTTCTGACAGATAGAGCATGAAGTTGTGGACTAAATGAACTCAATGGAGTTTTGTAAGGATGGTCCATAAACTAAGGGAATGATACCTAAGGGAATTTATATGTGTATATAAATTGAATGACAGAAGAGGTGACAGTGTACTGGAAAGTGTGGAACCTGGCATGACACAAGCGGTATGGAAAAAGAGGTGGATACTGTTGTGGTTTTGTGTATAATAGAGTTGACTTTTTTCTTAGTAGCTGATATAGGGCTGTGTTTTGGATTTAGGATGAGAATAATGTTGATAGCACATTGATGGTTTAGTTGTTGCCGAGCAGTGCTTACCTTAAGTCAAGAATTTTTCAGTTTCCCATACTCTGCCGGAGAGCAGGTGCAAAGAAGCTCGGAGGAAGCATGTGCAAAGAAGCTTGGAGTAAGCATGGCCATGACAGCTAACCTGTACTAGCCAAAAGGATATTCCATAGCATAAAATGTCTGGTCATTATAAAAACTGGGAGACATTGGCTAGGCGGTGCCAGTCTCTGCTGTGGTACAGCTGGGCATCCATCAGTGGGTTGTAAGCAATTGTGCTGTGCATCACTTTTTTCTTGGATTTTCATCATCTCTCTCCCTCTCCTTTTCTTTAAAATTATTATTATATTTTACTTTTTTCCCCCTCAATTACTGAACTATTCTTATCTCAATCTGCAGGTTTTATGTTTTTCTGATTCTGTTCCACATCCCAAGGAAGGGTGGGGAGCAAGCACCTGCGTGGTACTTACTTGCCAGCTGAGGTTAAACCACAATGGTAAGATAAAGCATGCATTTTTGTGTCTGACCTATTTTGAACCCATATAGGGAACACAAGAGAAATAAAAAGCTATAGTCCAGGAACTTGTTGTAAATCTATTTCTTCCTTAGCAGTTCTGTTCTTCAGCATTCTCTCTCCCTTGCAATTCCCCATGGTTTAATCCTTTTTTTATTTCCTTCCTTTTCCAAAAATACCTTCCCATGTTGCCAACAGTTGCCAAAGGCCAATTGTGCTGAAAATAGAGGCTATTACTCCCAGAGGAAAAAGCGAAAGGAGTTGTTTTATCTAACACTGCTAAATTAGCCACGTTTTTCTAAACTGTTTGACAGATTTCATTCTCAGTACATGACACTGAACTTCAATCACTAAGTCTCCAATAGGGTAAAAATAGCAGTCAAAGTAAGTTCAGGCCCCTTGGGGTCATCTGTCGTTCATGTTATGGAGGAGTCTAGATGAATTTAGTGGAATGAAACAAATAAGGTTCCAAGAAATTTACCCCACAATCAAGGTAAAACTGGAGAGTAATAACATTTAATTGGAGAACTAGAAAACTTTTTGGTGGCATTTTAAAAGTGCTTTAGCATTTTACAAGATTCTACATTACATTTTATGATGCTTTTCTGTAACAATCTAATCACAATAGCAAAAAAACCATGTCTTCTTTTACATAACAAATGAGGCTTCTCTGCCTTTCAGAGTCTGCTTCACTGAAGACTGAGACTGATGCAGTTTACTTTTCAAATTCAGAAATGCATCCTGAACCATCTATGTCCACCACTTGCAATCTTAAGGACAAACATTTTGACCAAACAAACTCTGAGCACAGTGTTAGCATTTGCTAGCTAGGTTCACAAAAAAGACAAGGTATGATAAAATTAAAACCTCACTGAAGTGTGTCTGTCAGAGGCAAAAATTCATCTCCTAATGCCAAATTGTATATGCCCCTAATACCCAGTTCCATTTCCATATCTGAAAATCTCTCTTCTAAAAGCTCTGATAACTACTTTGTAAAAGGCAGACAGGTACAAGCTCGCTGGCTCCCTGTTATAGTATGGTTTTCTCTCAGAGCCTTACCTATTGTGCACATCAACCTTTTCTTTCGAATACCGTCTTGTATCTAGTGACAGACTTCAGGGTGGATACACTGAAATAATAGTAATCTTCACTCATAACCACATCTGCCACTTTCAACAAAAAAGCAATAAGCACACTCCTTGCCCTAGAACTCCTGCAGTTCCAAATCCTTCATTCCTTAGCACCACAGCATCCACTCATTTCACATCTGTCAGAATGCTTACACCTGACAATCAATACAACTTCATAGATCAAACATGTGATGAAGCTACTGTGAAGTTTTTCTTACTTCAATGCTGGAAAAACAGGGAACCTTGTAAAAACAACAGCCACAAAGCAAAACCAAAACAAACCTATGTTGCTTAAACCAACAAATACAACTGTCGTGTTGCTGTTATCTCCTGTAACCATTACAGAAGAGAGCGGCTTGCAGAAATAACATACAGTCGTCCCATTGGTACCAATCCTATATTTAGTGTGGATCCAAAAGTCTCATGCAAGTCAGTAGCAGAGCTATGGAAAACCAGCAGAACTGGTTCCAGAAAGCTTACTCGGAGAGTAGGATTCAGTGTGACATAAATGAATATATAACCTGTTACATCATAAAATCATCTGCAAAGGAAGCACCAGAGCCATTGGTGGGAACAGCAGCATTTATCAAGAGGGCCTTCACTGAACCAAAACTTAATGGGTTTCAACAGAAGATACTCTCCATTAAAATATCCTTATGGGGTTCTTAAATACTGCAGTGATCCAGCACAAAAAGTAAATATCCATCAATATATTTCCTCAACTGATATGTCTGGGTTGGATAGCTTTAAGTGCTACCCTTTAGCTCTTAAGGAGCTTTTCTAACTCTGAACGAAAGTAATTTTATATACATATATGAAACCCACCTCTTATTTTCTTCCTGAAGACTTTTGTACATGCTTCAGCAAATTTTTCATTAGGTTGGTTAGTAGTAACAGCTCAGAGTTCATACAATGGTGTTGCTGAAATATGACTCAAGGTAGTTAAAGAAAATTCAGTCCAGAAACAATTAAATTCTATTCACAATTTTCATGCAAAGGAAAGCTGTTGAACATTCCCTGCTACTTGATTATACATTACTTCAATGATCCCATTGATTAGGTGACTTTTTCAATCAAGTAAGGATGTCCATTTTCAACTGTACTTTTCTGCACTTGATGATTCTCTGTGCTCTGATGCATTTATTTTATTTTAATTGAAGAGGAAGGTTGTTAAAATTCTGGGAAAGAATTTAGACTATATGAATCTTTAACAATGGTCAGTGATTAGCAAGGCCTTTTACATATTTAATGATGCAGTTTCTGGTAATGATACGCTGTTCAGCATGCACACTGAATGTTGAAGTGATTACCTGCATCTAATGTTGTTTTCCTGGTGAATTCAGAGTGATCCGTGCAGTGAGTGGGCATGACAAAACTCAACAATCAGGCTTGGTTTGGGTGACTATTGAAAGTACTGAGACAATTCAGAATCACAGAACAATTTTAGGTTGAAAGGGACATCTGGGAGACATCCAGCTCAACCTTCTGCTCAAAGCAAGGCCAGCTTCAATGTTAGATTCAGTTGCCCAGGACATTATCTAGTCAAGTTCTGTCAAAACTCCAGTATGAAGATTTCACAATCACTCTGGGCCCTGCTCCAGTACTTAGCCAGACTGATGGAGAATTATTTTCTTTTTAATTCAGATGACTACTAGTTAGGCTTTGAAATACTACCACTCCACTGAGGCTGGTGAGCCAGCCATGTAGTCCACACTTACAACCCATGTCTCCTTGGTCTGACTAAAAGAATACTGTGAGAAACCACGACAAAAGTCTTGCTAAAGCTGCAGTATACAACTTTCACTGCTCTTGCTTTGTTTGCAAGAGAGATGGTCCAATCCCGCCACAGAAAGCAGCCATGTCAGTCAGGTATAATCTGCCCTTGCTACATCGATGATAGCTGTCCCCAGTCAGTCCATCATGTACCCAGAGGTGGCTTCTCTAAGGACATAACCTTTCATGGCATAGAGGCGAGGCTATTTGGGCTGTTGTCATTCTTGCCTTTGCTGAATATGGGAGGAACATTCACCTTTTTCCAGTCATAATGCCCACTTTTTTGATTTGGAATGCTTTTTTGTCTCCCAACTCTGAAGAATTCTGAAGAGTTCTTTCCTCCTTACTGCACTCTGCCTCCATTTGTAAATTGCTGTTGTAAGAAAAGCAGTGTCTTTTTTCCACCCCACCCTCATATTTTCTTTTTCTGCTTCATGTTACCTATTGTCTATCACCTATTTATTTCTTTACAACTGCAAAGATGATCTTGCCTTCCCACTAGCTAATTTCCTTCTTCAGTCCATATATATCAGGAACAAAACTGCAGTGTTTTCTGTAAGACCAAATTCAGCAAACATGTGGGATCTTGGGACAGAACAGCCTCTCACTGCACTGGAAATCTCAGAATCACAGTAATGTAGCTGAACTGTTTGCTCTCTGTTAAGCCTGATGAAAATCTAACAGACACACAAAATATCGCCCATACCCTAAAATAAAAATGGTAATACAAAGCAGCACAATGTCCATCAATGCTTTTTCTGTGCTCAGCTTGTTCAGAGAAATAAAAGAAAATCACAAAGATCAACATATAATTTTGTAACAATGAACTAGTGAAACACTTGGCATATTATGTATTTAAATCTAGTGCAAAAGAATAGCACTCTGCTGATTTCTTTCTGTGGCTGCCCCTAGAAAAGAATAAAACATGATCATTTTCACCACCAAGTCGCTACTTCGGGAAAGCAGAATTACATGTGTCATGCCCTGATAAACAACTTCTCTCCAGATGAATACTATCCTTTCATGTTATAAGACTTGTATAGAAGCCCCCCTCACTTACAATAAGACCTTGGAGGAGAAAGCTCTCTGTTTTCACAACCAGCTTTCATACATGAATCACATCTGCCTTCCTTGCTATAAGTGCTGTCACCTACTCAAGGATTCTCACTCTTTTTAAGTCTTAAAAAGTGTTATGCTTTTATAAAGACTAGATTTTTATTTTAATAAAAAAGATTCATGCCGCAATAATGTCCTGTTTGAAGAAGTAACATTTGAAAGGCATAATTCAAGTATATTGAAGGCTGTCTCCTGCGGCTTACACTAAAGTATCTAACTGATGTTCTGTCCCCAATATCCAATAATCCTTTCAATGGTCAGCAGCTAAACACATTTACTATGTGCCATAGAAATAAAGTCTGTAATTAGAACTGATTTTTTTCTATGGGTTTAAAATTAAGCAAACAAGGACAGTTTTTTCTGGATGCATCATTTCTATGGAAAGAAAAATTCAAATAAACCTCTCACTATGTAATCTTAAAATTATACTAATTAGACATTTACTTAGTATAACCTATAAAAATATAATTCAAGAAAGATTACAAGTCTATTGCCAAAACTGTTATGAGGAAAAACTCTTGAAGGAATAACTTGACACACAGGGAAATGATAAGGTTCATTAATTGAGAGAGAGGATTAGGCTGTCTTGGACAGTGCAGATGTAGAGGGGACTTAATTATTTAAGAGGTTATAAAAAGAGCTCAATCTCTATTATATCCAACTTGCCCCTCTTTAAATTTGCCAGAAGGTATGACAAAGAAAAGATATTGAAACTTATAGAAGGGAAGGTCCTAACCCATGAGGAGGCGAATATTCTTCACCTTCACAAGAGAAAGACCAAGAGTAACAGTAAAATAATGTACGTACATCTAGGGAAATGTTTTCTCCCAGAATCTTTCAAAACATAGAAAGCTCATCATTGTATTATCAATAGACAATATAAACAATATGAGCCATGAAGTAAAATTAAAATTTATAACACTCACAAACATCAAAATATTACATATGCATATATCACAAAAACCTCCTTGTTTTTAGTAACCATGATCTGTAGTAAGTGTGAACACAGCACCCTATCCTTGGATAACTTCTCTGAATTTCTTACATGAAATCTGGTCAAGGCTTTTATAAATCTGTTCTTTATTCCTATTTCTGATATCAATGCAACCCCATTTCCTTAAAGCATCATGTCAAGCAGATTTTACTGTGCCGCCTTTAAGGTCTTTTAACTATTTAATTTTTTACTTCACTTTTTCCTAATCTCAGATTTAATTGTATACTTTGCTGTATTTGTCGTCAGTGCAATAGTCCCATCTGTCTCCACATCACATCTGTACATCAGACATATCTACATCACAACTTACACAGCATATTCTACAATGTCCTGTCACACCTTATGCAGTCAGGAGTGCAGGTTCCACATGGAGTGTCTGACAATTCCATTCCCAAGTGCAGGTTCCACATGGAGTGTCTTTCCAATTCCATTCCCAAATTCATTGCCCCTTTCCACATCGGGATTCCCAGCTCTGTATTCACCCAATCCCTCATATCCCCAGATAAACATTTCATGTTTTGTTCTACTATCACTAACTTAAGAATCCAGTCTCATAAGACACAATGAGATTAAGCACGCAGTGCATCTAAGTCAAACTGGAAAACAATACTTGAGCTCTCTGAAAATATTTTAAGCGTGCATGTTAATCACCCTACTGCAAGCAGTGTAACTTTGGTAACTAGTAAGAGCTATGAAGCATGGTGCTGAATAACACAGACTTCCTGAACATCTTCTGTATCTGTAAAGAAGAAGAAAATCTGACTGCTTTTCTAAGTAATTTATATTCCTTTCTTCAATCACCTTTTTATAAAAAAATGAAATTATTGAATCTTTTTTAGTTAAGTGTGGTTGCACACAAAAGGATAACATCACAGACACCTAAATGTAGTACTGAAAAGCCAGTATTTCTAATACTCACACAGAGACAGAAAACCAAATCTAAATTCCCAGGAGCTTCTGTCAACTAATACTGCAAGTGTATTTTCAGCAAGTCCTTGTGTATGTGCTCATACATGACTATGTGCCAATACGCACTTACATAAATCCTTCCTTAGTGAAGAGGGAGAGTGTCTAAAAATTTTCCTTCAGTTTTTCTCTGCCAGCTGGCTGGGTGAGCTGAGGACAGCAGGGAACATACAAGGATTTTAATATTTTAGGGACCTGTCATTTCAAGGATAAACTTTGCATTGCAGTATTCCGAGAGCCAAAAATGAGATCGGCCCCCGTGCACCCAGCAGTCAGAGCAACTGCACCTCAGCAGAACAGCCTGATCCCTGGCCTGTCCCATAGTTCCACAGCCACAGTGTTGTTCCAGAGTTCCACATTCTTAGAAGGGACTTGAAAACTTTTCCCCATATATTTGTTCGCATGCATGGTCATGGGTACTTCTAGATTCAAGTGTGGAAGTTTACGAGAAATCATGGCTTAAGTTTACCACTATTCCTTTTAAAGTATATTCAAGAGGACTAACCCATAGATCTTCCATTAAAAGGTTTTATCCTGATCACAGAGCGCAGTTAAACTGCAAATTGTGATCATAGCATGGAGAGTGGAGCTAGTTCAGACCAGTCTAGTTCCTGAAACAATGCAATTGTACCCTTGTGGTGCAATGTCCAAGGAAAGATGTACTACTAAAAGGTAACAACATGAAAAGGTAGATATACCTATCTCAGGATCATTTTGGAATCTGGCAGACCACTGCATGGATGCAAAAGGATTTTGCTGCTTTGACTCGATCCATCTTGGGTACTTCTGCATGATCCTCACTTGCACAGTGCAGGCATTCTGAAAAAAGCTGGTGTGTAGAACACTGAAAGAATTAAAGCTAAACCTCTTAAATGAAGCAGAAGAGAAAGCCAGCACATGAATTTCAGAACTGAGCTGACTGTGAGGTGTAGATTTCAAGCCTGAACAGGACCCTAACTGGCTAGTTAGAGACCATTTCTTAGAAAGGCATCCACTTTTTGGAAGGGGGCTGGTGGCAGTAGAAAGAGACAGACTGACTGGAAGTCAGAAGGTCAGTAGTTTGAATGAGACTGGCTGTCAAATGAGGTCAAGCTCTAGGCTGTTTGTTAAATTAATTGCAAATTGTTCTAAAGGTCTTTCTCATTTAATCAGATGGTTTTCAAATAGCTTTCAGTGAATCCTTCAGTGACAAAATTCATATCCACCGGTAAAGCAAACCATTTGCAATTTTCATTAAAGATTTACTTACGTTCCCTTGTGCTGAGCAGTTACCAATTCTGATTAAAAAATCCTTTACTTTTAGCAACATGATGAAATGGAGTCTCAACAGACCATCTGCACAAAAGGACAGCATTGCAGCTACTAACCTTCCAGCAGAAACTTAAGGGAAAGCTCTAACCACAGATTATGTAACACATGAGACAGCAGCCTGTCTCAGAAAGATTGCCACACTGGAATATTTGAAGCAGCTTTAGGTCAATGCAGAAAACAGCAGGGTTACAGCCATGGAGCACTCTTGCTTAGTGAAAGTCTGATTTTATTATTTGAGATTGTTTTGAAGCAGCTCAGTACTCTTAGATGAAAACGGAATTTTGTTTTGAAGGGTCTCCATTTAAATCAGTTACTGTCACATGCTACCAAGAAGGAGGCATCTTAGCAGTCGGCCTTTTCCAGAACCTGAGTGTAGGCTATCAGGAACCTGCTGGGGGCACCTCGAAGCCGGCAGACACCTACAAACCAGGTGTCCCACGTTTGGACATGTACCACTGCATTATGGCATAGTAAAGTACAAACCTTCCTTCAGGAATGTTTTAAGCAGATGGGTCAATCCTATCAGTATGTTTTGAATCCCACATCTTTTCTATGAGAGATATACTTTATGGATCTTAATTTACAGTGTTGTACACAGAGACTCAAAGTTCAAAACGCTCATTCCTTGTTCTATAGAGCATAGACAAACAGGTACCACCACCCTAGTGCTTGATAAAACTTCAGAATATATTATTTTCAGAGTATGTGGTCTCAGTGAACACAGTCAATGGTCAAAATGAACATATTATTCTGTTAAGTTACCCCAGCTGTGTTAGACAAACATAATTGAAAATTTGCATGAAAAGACAGCCAGAAAGATGTTGTTACCTTCCTGCTAGTCTACCCCAAGAAAATTAGGGCTGCATAAGGTTGGTCTCAGAAAACTACAGAGGGATGAAAATACCTGCTTTATTACTATAATAATTTCTATCAGGTTTGGGGTTTGTTTGCTTGTTTTGCAGAACAGACAGTCACTTAATGATAAAAACAATCAGGGTTTTGCTCCAAGGAAGACAAAACCTAAGTACAATGAATGAGAACAATGCAGGTCAGGCCCATAATCTCTGTCACTCCACCTACATTGTAAACTACTTACATATTTATTACCTATTTGATTATTTTCCCAGGGATTTATTCCTGCAGCCAAAGCTGCCCAGGTAGTTGTGAAAGTCATGGGATCAATATTGTCACACATCAAAAAAACCCACATTAAATTTCTGTGTCTCTGCATGTATGACCCTGTACACACAGATGCACAACCACCTCTCAACCGTACATCAAGTGTTTATTTTTGAAAACCCTGGTTATAACAAATCAGCAAATTAGTAAAAGGCATGGGGGGGGTTGTTGGAGAGAGGGAATCTTAGCTACTTCTGGGCAACTGCTAATAAAATAAAGGATTAGCAACAAAGCCAGGCATTTCTTTGCTTATTCCCTCTACACAGGCACTTGTTACTTAGAGGAAATTAAAAGAAAATCTTACATGCCGCAGAGTTTGTTCAATATACCTGCGAACATCTAACATCAGACCCACTGCTCCTATCCATGGTGGTAAAATAAACCTCTTTCAAAAGTCAAGAGCAGGCTGGTGGCAGAGAGCTGCTGTCTCCTGGTTCTGTGAAAGGATTTTGAGAGGCTAAATATATTTGTAGATTTTGAAATGGGGCGGGATCTACAGATGGGAGCTTTCATGTGACAGTGTATCTAGGCAGAGATAAGACTGACACCCATTGTTCAGGAAACAGAAGAGAGCTGAGATAAATAAAATTCCTTAAAATATACTTTTAGATTTTTTTCCAAAAGCACATTATTCCTATAAGGCCTCCATTGCTTTGTTCCTTTTTGTCTGCTTTCTGCTTGTTACATTAATTCACAGTGTCTAGCCTCTGCTGCCTTCTCTCAGTCCATGGTACCGAGGATTACCTGGCTTCTGTTTTTATCTTCTGTAGTTTTGAAATATAATCAAAGCAGAGACGTTTTGTTTCAACAGCATCAACATGATTTATGCTGCAGTATGTGTCCCTCAGGATAGGTATTCAGACTGCCAAACCTCCTGAAGCCGGGAAGATCAAAAGAGAGAATGTAAAGAGGGAGGAAGGTATGGGAAAAGTAGGTAATTTGGTTCAAAATTTGGAAAAAAAGAAGCAAAAAATATATCAAAAAAGTGTCGGATTTGATATATCTTTTACTTTGCAACTGCAACATTAACTGTCAGAATTATTTTCTAAGCAAGACTGTTTCAAGATTTCAGCAGTGTTTTACAACAGATAAGGGAAATGACAATTAAAAAAACCTATTCCAGTTTGCATATAGGAAATACAATTAGTATATCGTAACTTAAAAAGAAAGCGGGAGTGTTTTTTTTTGTATAAAAAGGCAATAACATATCCTCCCCATTAAACAGGAAATAAAGTTTAATTCTTTTCAATCATTATAAACACAGAAACACTAAAGTAAAACTCCAGCCCAGAAAAATAAAATCTTGTAGAGAATTTACCTTCCTAGAGAAAATATTTTCATTTAGTACATTTGCACTTGTTTCCCTTTCCTTGCACTCTGCACTATCACCTTCATTCTCAGTAGATAGTTAAATCTCAACTACATGCCCATCAATGGTACAAGGAATCAGCTAGAATAATTTGAGGACAAAAATGTCAATGCAGTATGCTTTGATTTCTCCCCAGGGTAGCTAAACATTCACAGATTTCTTCAGCAAGTGCCTCAGCCCCATAGTAACAAAATTAAAAACTAAGAACTCTCTTCAAAGTTCCAAAGTCTAGCTTCTTTTTTTTGCAGCAGCAGCAGGCTAGTCTTTGCTGCATGACCAATAAAAAAAGGCTTTTTGGGGTATTTTGTGATTCTTCTTCTTTGTGGTGCTGATGGTTGGTTGGTTTGTTGTTTGGTTGGTTGGTTTTGGGGAGGGATGCTTGCTTTTTGCAAAAACTGTTAACATTTCCTACACCTCAAGTTTCTAATCAGTCAGCCTAAGGTTTCCTCTAAGGTTGGGGGTTTGTTTTTTCGTTAAGTTCTAACTCCAAAGACTTGAAAATGTGGAAGTCGTTAGCCAGACACACCCTTTCCTGATTTTCAGTTTGGCAAGTGAGGCATTCCTTCATTTTCATTTGAGTGGTCCTCTTCCTGGCAGCAACTTAAGAACAAAGGTACAGAAATCTGCTAAGCCAAGGTCTGTATTGGCAGATGTAGAGAAGAGAGAACTATACTTAAAATGTGTGCAACATATGGAAGAATGCAACCAGACATCTCAGCTGCTCCTTCTTGATCAAACATAGCCAGTAACCCAACAGCCCCCATCTGACCTGCTCGCCTGCTTACCCCCCAGAGTTAGAGCAGTTACTTCTGCAGCTCAACCTGTGGAGATCCATGCTGCAATATTAAAAATTCAGAGCTCAAGCTCATCTTCTGAAGGAAGATTTCAAGGAAAGGGCACCGATTACGTAGGGAAAAAGGTAAAAACAAGTGTATGATGTTCTAACTCCCATAGGCATAAATTATATCTGAAAGCTAAGTTAAAGTAATATTCCAGCTGTAAAATCAGGAGTAAAAAATTAGGAATTTTCCAT
Organism: Gymnorhina tibicen; assembly: GCA_013399875.1. Lineage (NCBI taxonomy): Eukaryota > Metazoa > Chordata > Aves > Passeriformes > Artamidae > Gymnorhina > Gymnorhina tibicen. Next base: position 29,190 of record VXAZ01007504.1, read on the forward strand.
ACTAAACCTTTGCCCCCTTATGATCCATTCTGTAGTTCCATGATCATGTGTCATTTTCCTGTCATAGTAATGGATTCATACAAAACCCCTGTTCAGCCCCCAAGCATGAATCTGCTATTTTGTAATTCTGGGGTACTTAGTTTCATAACCCGGACAGCGCTTCTTTATCACACTGCTTGCTCACAGTCACATTCATACTGCCAGGCTGAAGGTGCATTAGGGATAGCAGTTCAGCACACCTGCATAAAGAAAGCATGCTTACATATAGTGCTACTTGGAGCAGCCATGTGTGAGTCAATGCGTTTGATTTTAAATGCATGAAATATTGACATGCTTTGCTCCTCCAGCACCTGCTGCTGACTGAGCTACGTACAAGCAGGGCCACAGGAGTTACCCTCTCAACAGTAAGTAATGCATGATGACAACTCAGCAGTCGCCAGCCAAAGAAGAGAGTGAGATGAGCAAGGGGACTAAGAAGGACAATTACTTCAGCCAGAAAAATAAGCAGAGCAAGAAAAAAAAAAGACAGACATTCAAAACTCCTTTTTCGGGCCCCAGAAAAGCTGTGTGTATACTGCAATTGCTTTTTTGTGAGCTCTGACAGTTAAACCTGCAGAATTCGTACATTCATAGATGAAACCAGGGATGTTAGGGGGGAGGGAGGGTGTAGGGGAAGGGCAACAGCAGAGAGACAACACTGTGCTCACCCATTCCCAGTACCTCAAACCACAGAACCTGCCTGAATAAACATTCCTATCTGAATTCCTTGTAGTATATGTCACGATAAGGTGTTTAGGAACCTATGCCCTTCCTATTTTTTCTACCAATGTAATTTATAGCACAGTGGTTGATGCATTAAGCAAACAGCTGATTAAAAATTGAAAAAATACAAAGTCTGACTACTGAAAATACACAAATAAGCAAAATAGTTTATACAGATGCTCCATCAATTTTCAGATATTCTTCCCCATTTCAGGGTAGGGTTCATGCCCTATCTCAATTCCTGGTCTACCAACAAAGACATTTATTCTTTTTAAAATTATATATATTTACTGTGACTTAGAAGTAATATATTCTTCACAAGGTTTTGAAAGCAACATTTGCTTCTCATTCCCACAGCTCACACTTGATTGTACTGGCAGGAAGTCAAGACTCACAAAGCAGCCTCCTGTCTAATCAAAATTAATATACAGTAATAATTGGAAGGGCACTGAACAAAACACTGAATAGTGCCAATAAGAAGCAAATATCACACTGAGTGCAACGTGTATGTTTAAGAAAGGGTTGGGGAATGCAGCTTTATTCTCTGTGTCAGAGCAGCAGGCTTCTTTTCTGAACAGGAGCAAGAAAAATGGCTGTAATGCTTGTCCTTCCCTCCCAGACTGCTGACTCACAGGAGAGGGTGTCAGTGAGGCAGGCAGCAAACGCATATGGGGGGCCTGGGGCAGTGAGAAAATGCAAAACTCCGTGCACATGTGAGTGTGCATGTGTAATGAAGTGCTCTGAGGAATAAAACTAGAATAATTGTCTACTGCTTTACGGATTGCTTTGAACTATTTTTTGCGTGTACGACAAACGCCAGAATGACAGCTCCCAACACCGAGCAGCTCTGTCTCTCCAAAGAGGAGGGGCAAAGTCCAGCTGAGGAGGTGGTCCATGGCAGGAGAGGTGTAGCCAAACCCAGTAGCACCACCAGTGTGCATCAGCCTTGATCCTGAGGAACTTCTACCCACAGCTTAATAAGGAATTAGCAACCTCCACTGAAAAAGAAAGAGGCTCTTGCTGAAAAGATGGGAAAGGTGCCTCCAAGTTTCCAACAGACTACATCCCAAACAACTTAGTGTTTTTGTTGACCAAACTTTTTAAGAAAGCTTATGAAAGTATCCTGATCCTTTTCTCTTTTCAAGGGTGTGTTCCCTCTCAGGATGCTAATGATGTAACGCAATTGTGTCAAAAGTGAGAGCTAATGCAGTGGTAACTGCTACTCAGATGGGACAAGGACATTCCTCCACAAAAAAATACAAACAAAAAACCCCAAGATGGAGATTATTAATAAAACATATCACTCTCTAAAAAGGTGCCAAACCTGCTTTGTTTTGTTTTGCTTGCTTGCTTTTATTTTCCCAGAAAAATTAAATCAACTATTTTGAAGTTCTGGAGAGAGACTTCACAGTATTTCAAGAGTTGATTAATCAAACAGTCCAGTCAGTTCTATAGCCTGTATCAAATAACTCACCACAGTAAACCTTGCAAAGTCACCAATGAGAGATTTGCACCGAGCACAAGGCTGCAATGCACAGCTGTGAGTTTGGGAGCAGGGCAGATGAAGGAATGAAATCTGATGACAAAGAAATAAATATAGCAATGTGCATGAAGTACAGCTGTCCATTTTCTTATATGTTTTTCCTTTAAAGTCTGAAACTATTCATAGAGGCCTCTCCAAAAAAAGAAAAATTGAACAAACATACACACAAAAAAAAAAAAAAAAAACCAACCAAACCACAAAAACCCCCCAAAACAAACAAACAAACCCACAAACCGCAGCAATTTATAGCTAAACCTGCTGACAAACACTTGGTACTTCTATTTCAAAACTCTTACAAATCATTATTAAATGTTTTATTCATTAAATATCACTTTATCTACTTCAAATGCACGAAACCAGAGTCAGACTTTTACTGGGACCTTGCAACTCCTATTAGGTGAAGATAAGCTTATTCATTACTAAACCACATGTATCCACCTGCACTAAACCCAAGAGTAAAGAGTTGAACAACACACAACGAGTCTAACACCACAGCACTTCAGGGAAGAGCTGTATTAGCTCTTCCTGCCAAAATGACACTGAGACTTTTAGTGTGTCTTTAATGAAACTGAGCTTATGCAATCATGTGACACACTACATACATGCACTGTCCCTTCTCTCCCTTTGTCACTGACTTTGGAACCCCGACCCTTTATTTTTAATAAAGCAGTAAATAATTGTCTTGAAGATATTGAGTTTCTTCTCACTTTTTGAAAACAAGCAAGCAGATAAATGACAAGCGTTATTACTGCTACCCTTGCCCAAGGAAAGACTGAAGACTGAGCGCAACTTATTTGCCACTGGAGAATTCTCACAAGAAAGATCACGAGTCACCTAGCCCCAGGAAAGCTGCAAGTTCCCTTTCTGTTAGACTACAGAGACTCCAATCACAACCCAGAAAGGCAATCCATACTAAATTTTACTTTCTTAGTTCACTTTCTCAGAGAAAGGTTTATTTCCAGGTAGCACAGCCCTAGAAGGAGCAGTATCCTCATAACTGTGAAGGAGCTTGTCAACTTGCCCATCATTTTTCCACCCACCCACCAAAATCCCTCAGCTCTCAGACAGGCTTCTGAATTTTCAACCAGCATCTACATGCTGATCATCTTAAAAAAACCCAAAAAAACCCAAAAAAACCACCACTCCAAACAAACTGTCCCCTTTTGAAATTGGTTGCCAGAGGATATTCTCAAATAGCAAAAAAACTTCCAAAAGATTATCTTACCTGAATGAAAACAGGAAGATGTTGGTAGCAGCCTGTGAAGTCGGGGAAATGAGCTGATCCGCTCAATATTATTTGCAACGAAATTAACAATTTATTTCAGTTATAATGAACTTCTTCAATTAAAGCTGCTGCATTTGTTTCCAGGGAGATTTCACTATATGGGTGGGTACAAAGAGTGAAAACAAACCTTTTTAGACCCTTTATGTGGCAAAAAAGATTAAAATCCAAAATGAAAAGGGGGTTTTTTGGTTTTAATTTAATTTTACTTTAAAGTATATTCCTAGAGCAATTTGATTTCATTTCTCAAACTCTGCAAAAATGTTTTCCATTGATTAATTCTGCTCTCCAAACCAAGATTTTGGGGTCCCTTAAAATAAAGGTTTTAAATTATGGAATCTGGCTGCAATATTAGCTATGGAAGGGCTAGTTTAATAATATTATTACACTAATTAGTTTGTAACCTTTAGCTAATTGCTTTCAGTTCTCCATTAATTCAAGTTCTGATTAACTAACAGATGTTCCAGTGCAACAAAAGTTATTATTAGCTCTTATGTGCTCAAATGTTAAATGCAAACTCCAAGTTAGACTGCAGCTATTTGCAAACCTCACTTCGATAAAAATTGCATTTTTATTCTCCATTCCTCTTTCTCTCAGAACATTTAAGCTATCTTGGCAATGGCAAAACTCCCCAAGACACTGCAGCTAATGCAGCTGGTAAGATCACAGCTGGTATATAGAGTACATGATCACATGATGCATTGAGTGTCAGAAAAATGTGCCTGGAAGACACAAAAGGCACCTCCTTGTTTTTGCAGTGGTTTTGCATGGGTTGATCAGGACCAAAGATCCAACATGGCAGAGAAGAAAGGAAGATTACAGGTAAGACTCCATCTCACAGTCATCCCTGATAATGATTCAGTAACATTATTATGTGATCTAGTCACACTGAAACAAGAAACTTTTGTGCAATAGCTGTGTCTCCTCTTTAAATATTCTTAATAACAAATAAAGACAGGTGGTAGAAGACATAGGGCAAGTAGCAATTACAGCAGCAACAAGTAGGTTTAGGCACTGCAACTGCAAGAAAAAAACATACATACTCAGTTCTCAATTGCCATTCTAATTGAAACAATATAAGTGAATACAACTGGACATGATGCACTAATTAAATGACTTGCATGCTACGTTGACCTCAAGCACATACACCAGCATTGTTCATAAATAATTAGGATTTAATAATATTTTGAAGGATTATTAAGACTTTAAGATGAGCCTCATTACACTTAATGAGAGCACTGTATAAGGGACTGCTCTCTAAATTAGTATTGTTCCACAGCCGTGTCAATTCTGGAAACATGCACAACCCCAACCAAAATATGCCTTCACACACACACAAAAAAACCATTTTAAAGTAAAAACATTTAGTCCTCTATTACAGCATTTTGATTCCAGTATTGTAAGCCAGAGAAGCATTGTTAGTATTTAAGCATTTTCTGTTAAAATGGAAACTTTATTAAAGCAAGGTTACAAAACAAAACAAAAATTTAAAAATATGTGTTAGATTAAGACTTCCTAGAGGGAAAAAGAGTTTTATTTTTTCCCCATTTAATAATTTAACAACTCATTCTGCTTTGAATTTCTAAAAGAAATATCCAATTTCCCTTTAAGATTGTTTCAATTAGTTCTCATAAGTTTCTCCCAACTCAACTACGTCAATTTGAATGCTATAAGCCAGTATAAAAAGATGCCTACGGGAACGAGAGGGAAACTTCAGGACACAGCTATAATGTCAGAGCCCAAAGACTGATTTTTAATAGATCTACTGTGTCACAGTAAACTTTTTCATTTGTTTTTAGGAAGTATTCTTCTTATATGAGATAAAATAAAATGTTGGAATGGTATATCAGCAACACTTCCATCTCCAGCAAGAGCATCATTTTGGATTCAACATTTTATCACTCTTTCAAATCCTATATCCTGGGAAGTTTAAAAACTGCTGTATTTGTTGGGAAACAGTAACATTTTCACAAGGGCCTTCAAATTCAATCTTGACAGCTACAAGAGCATTGGAAACTTTGGTAAAAAAACAAAACAGGAAGCTCTGGGCAAGTTTTGTGGTTCACAGTTCTTCAGAGTGGCCTTTCAGCTCCCTGTTAGGCTTCCTCTCTAGTTTTCAGGATTCCAGAAGGAGAGGAGGAGACAACTAAGGCTGCAAGGAGCCACGCTTCATCTCACTTGCTGTACTCCCATTGTTGTGTCCAGCTGGCTCCATTGGCCAGGTGTTAAGATGAACCTGTTTGATATATAGAACTGACATTTTGGATAAATGCTGCCCAAAGCTGCTCTGTTCTCCAGACCTTTATAGAACTAAAAATTCTGCTCATTACTTTGCCTCATTATTTCTGTTCTTGGTTGTGACTATGCAAGAACTCTCTCTTCCAAGTTTCTAATTTTATACATGCAAGAAAGCATTTGCAAGCTCAGGATGATCTCTAGAACAGTACAGTTCATCCAGGTCAAATATGAACAGATACTAAATCCAATGGTGGTTTTATTTCATGCTAAAATATGAGGGGAAAAAAAATTTTATAAGATTAGGCCTCTATTTAGAAAAATATAGTTGTATAGTGACGCTTATAACCATAACATTGCAGTGCATGACTGTTAGAATGCAGTCTATGCCTGCCCCCAGAAATTTGAAACCTAAAATAGGCAACATAAGTTTACATCCAAAACAAACATCATAAGAAGATAAAGATCTAATCTCTGATAAGACCACGATGCTCTTTCACCATTTAAATCACAAGTAATTTTATGGAGGCTTAAAAAATACTAACAGGCTTCCTGGAAAACATGTTTTAAGACTGATTCCAGACTGTGATTATTTGAGAAGGAAAAAAGCAAACAAACAGCTCAGATATTCCAACTTCAGATACATCCATCCCACTGAGAATCAAAACACGAGATGCGCACAGGTAATTCAATTAATGGTGCAGGAGACTAGGAGAAGACCACAAGTTGAATTATTCCCAGAATCTGAGCAACAAAAGGTAACTTTCTTGCAGAAATACAGAGAAGATTGGGGGCTTCCCATTGTTAAAAAAGAATTCATTATGAAATCAGGAAGGGCAACTGTAATCCAGCACCACACCAGCCTAAATTTTCAAGGCAATTAGGGATTAAAGTGCTTGACAGCAAATAAATTAAATATACTCAATTTAAAAAAAAAATATATCAAAATAACTGGGAATTTTTAACATATGTATAAAGTGGTCATAAAAAAAAAAAAAGGAGTAGTCCAAATTTACTTTCTCTTGGTGAGATTTAAACTGGAATGCTTGAGCACTGGGAAAGGATTACAATATATGGAGAAGACAAAAGACAGAGAGAAAAGCAGGGAGCACGAATCAGCTCTACTCTTACTAAGATGGCACAGAACCTCCAAGAAGACATTGGAAAGACCAAGCCATGGTAAAAAAAGCCATGCTGCGAAGCCGCCCATATGTTCTCTCCTGTAATCAGAGGATGATGGCAGCAAACAGTATGCATCTACTGCAGGTAAATACTTTTTCCATCATGAAAGGGGAAATGCAATGATATATAGCAAAACTAGCCAAAGAAAGTCCAAATACCCTTGAATGCTGTGTTCAAAATGTTTACCAAAGAAAATAAAAAACAAAAGAGGAGACAAACCCCCTCAACTTCCTTGAACCCCTCCTGTCTCCTCCTTGTTATTTATTTGACAGTTTGTTCCCATGGGGCTGGTCACTTTCCTCATGGTCTCAAATGACCTTTTTCACACTGCAAAAGAATAGTCATCTCAGTTTTTTATTTGCATTTATTCTTCATCTTTATTAATGCTTTTGGTCAGCTCAAGAAAGACATACTGTGACTACTTTTTTTGATTTGTTGTTACGTTTCCATTTGTAAAAGAAGTTTTTTATTCAGGAAATTAAAGCCAAACTCAAAAGGGGCAAGCAAACACCCCACACCAGCTATGATTAGGGGACGAATGATAAATCATAGTTCTAATGTCAAGGACCTCTAATCCAGGGCTGAGTGAAACATTGAGCAAGAACCACAGATTCACTGCTGCTTGATGTCTACTGGGTCATTAAACAAAGGAGAAATTTGGCAGCTACATGTGATGAACTCTGGCAATCCACACAGCAAGGAAGTGTTCCAGTTCTGTCCCCTACTCATCTGTCAAACTGCCCTGTGTGTAGCTTGTGTTTCCAAAGGGAGTTTTGTTGAAAATGTCTCCCTTCCTCACAGATACCTAGCTGGTTCCTTTCAGGGTCTTTACAAGGCATTGAGTTTTGTCCACTCCAAAGTGAAAGAAATGATCCTCTTTCTTTGGATGATCCTCTTTCTTTGCTTTGATTAAGTAATAAGTAATTTTTTAATTTAGGATTTAGTAGTTACTAAGTTGGTAAGAAATAGATAATCCATGTCTTATCCATATCATTCATGATGGCCTACACACTTTGGGCACTCTTTATGCTGCTGATACCCCTGTAATCAATGCATCTTTACAAATTTATGTTGGCAGAAACTGGCCCAAGACTGTAGATAAGCATTAGTCAGAATCACAGTTTCAAGTATCTTTGGGGAGGGCAAAATTAATGCAGTATTTACACCTGTAATTACCCTCTAGACTTTATATAGAAAAGGATAAGCTTGAGATTCTCTCTAATCAGTACAGAATAAAGCTATTTCCCCCCAATATACTGCCATTGTTGTTTCCAAAACAAAAATACTTTTGTTAAAATTTATTTAATTTTTAAAGAATTACTCAATTTTAAGTAAATTTCAGTTTTTTAGCCTGAAGACAGAAAGGAATAGAAGAGAAAAATCAGTGCAATATTATTGAGTTATTATCTTTGAACACTCCTGCTATGTTTTCAGTTCCTAATTTATTTTGATCACACACAAGATAGATGGGAATGTCACAAGCTATCTATGACAAGTATTTTAAGCCTTCTAAAAAACAGCTGCCTTCAAAAGGGCTTTCAAAGTATATTTCACTAAACTCTGCTCGGTTCCAACAGGCTGATACTGCAGGCTACTGTATTACCTACTGATCTCTCAAGTCAATGAGAGATGCAGGTGCCAAAAACACCTCAAGACCTGGCCCAAGAAAGAATCCACGATATGTGGTTAAAAGACCACTGCCCACAATGAGGGAAAACTTCAACTGGCATCAGAGTTTTGCTCAAACTAGAAAGAAGTTGTTGGTCTGTGTACCTCAATGATCAGTGTAAGATCAATGACAATCCTTTGAGTATCTACCCAGACAATAATTTGTACTCAATTTTGACTTTTAAAATACAACACTGTGCTATTTAGAAGTACATTTTTGATTAAAAGGAGTCACAAAGATGTTTCCCTAATTGAAAACATATGATTATCCTCATGCCCACAGTTACTTCTACACTAAAGAAATCGTGACAAGGCATCATGCACTGAAGCTTGAAGCTGCAACTTTCAAAGTTGACTGTAAAAGTATCACTTAAATTAGGATTACCTGTAAACTGATATGGTCCAAATTTAGCTCAGACACCCATCACATCCCTCCAAAAAAATCATGCTGCTTTATATTTCTTTAAACCTGCCATTGTCTGAAATATTTGGAATTTTTTCAGCATCTGACTTCTATAACAAATTTCCTAAGGATACATATATATTCATTGCAGAAGCATATTCACGGCATCTACAAAGATTTCCTTATTCATGTGTATCTGAAATGCAGAGAAGCTATCATATTACATGTATTTGCCCTAGGATGCCTTGCTTTTACAGGTCCTATGGGGAGATTATTGTAAGAGTATGATATGTAGTATTTTGGGCTGTAGAATTCAAGATCTTTTGTGTCTCATAATTTTGTATAGAGATAAAAACATATTTGAGTGGCATGGGCTCAGGTAGAAACAGTATTTTCTTCATGCATACAAAGAAAGCTCATTTTACCTTTCAAAAATAAGATAAATCAGAATTAAAACAAATACTAAGATAAACACTAACAGCACGGTAACTAAGACATCCTTCAGTCTCTCTCACTGGGCCATTAGTTCAGGATATAAACCAGAAGTTACCCATGTCTAAAGCTGAGGAGACTTATTTTTGCCAATAAACCAGGGAATGCCAATTCCTTCTGCAGAAGTGACAATTTTAACATACCCAGCAGATCCCTGTGCAAAAGGCCACTCTTACACCTTTACTAAATGCAAGCAATGTTTATTGAAGATTAACTTTTAGGATATTCTCATGATAAAAACCAGGCAAAGAAGCAATACCATGCTCTACAAGGTTGTCCTGTATTCCTCTTCACATGAACAATTTGTGCAAGTGCTTGGTAGCCAGTCTTTGCTACAAAGAAAATAAATAGCAGGAATTAGGTTATCTGTAGCTTCCTGATTTTAACCAGAATTCCATTTGTGCTTGGTTCATGTCACAGGATAGCCATTATCTACAGGATCAGTATGTTTCCTCTAATAAAATAATAAATAAATAAATAAATAAAAATTTCTATTTACAGCCACACATACACCCACAAAAATAAACAAAAAAAAATGAACAACAGAGAAGGAAGGCCCTATTCCTGATTTGGAGAGCCCCAGTTGAGCTGGTAAGAGGGGTTGCAAATTGAAGCAAATCATAGTATCTTCTTTTCACTCTTCTTTTAATCTCGCTTCTCAAAATAGAGCACCAGCTGCAGGGCTAGGATGTAGCACAGAGAACTACATCCATTTCATATAGCACAATAAACAGTGGGAATGAGAGGGCAGGGAAGAGAGAGAGAGAGAAAGAACAGAAGGTTTTGCTCACTGAGCAAAAGGAGAACACTTATCTTTCCCAGCATAATTTTCAGAAAGCTCCCCAGCAGCTGGTTAAGAGATCTGAAACTCAAGCCCTTTCTTTTTCTTACTCCTCCCTTCTTTCCCTCCCATAATATGGGAGGGTGGAAAGGCTCATTTTACCCTCACCAGGTGCCCAAATGATCTCCTGAAACAGAACTCAGGACCCCAAAGCTATTTCCACATCTCCTTAACACCTTCACCCCTAGTTGCAAATTGGAAGGACCTGTGGCTGTCCTGAAGGGTTTGCCTTGGGCTCCTGCACTTCTCCAAGCTGAGCAATGCTGGTAGTTACATTAGGACATAAAACCAAGCAAGGAACACCAAGAAGGCTAAGTCCACTGTTTGATGTCCCAGGCCAAGCAGTGCAAAGAGGATAGACTATTACCCAAACCCATGAGCCAGGCAGATCATATCTCACACTGGACTACTCCACCATCATTAAAAGGAAAAGTGAACTTCAAGAAAGGCAATTCTAGGAAAGGAAATCTAGGAAGTAACTAGATAGGGGTAGAAACAGCCAAAATAGACTGAGGCTTTCATTTTTGTTTTGGCAGGGTTTTTTTAAATTGTATTTCTTACTTCTTCATCAGAATTCTCAAGGATGATTATTTGTTCAGTCTCCCTTTACCAGCCATGCAGCATCTTAATTCATTGCTTGTGGGAGTCCAGAGTGCAGGGACTATTTCCCTGCCTGTTTTAAGGAGTTTTACCCCCCTGGACAGCACTGGTTTTGACCTTCATCCATGGAGAAAGCTGCCAACTCTCTGGGAAGAATTTGAACACACAGCGGTGTGAACTAGGTGATAGAATATTATGTAAGGTAGCACAGGGTGAAAATATAAAGGTGTTGGGTTTGTTAAAGTAGCAAATAGATAAAAAAGCAAAAACTCCAAAATGGAGGATTGTTGTTGTTCTATAACCTTCTTCTTCTTACTACCCATTTAATGCAGAAAAATTGCATAAAGTGATTGGATAGAAAAATCCGCAGTTCCTGTGGACGTATTATAAACATTTGTTGAATATTGCTAGAAAAGTGAAAATATCTGTCGTTTCAAACACTGATTGGATTGTTTAGCTTTAAAAACGCCGTGTTATCTTGATTTCGGCGGCATTCTGCGCATTTTCCTCAGCATGCACGTCCCTCTGCTGTACTTCTAACTTTTCTGATAAGACTTAATAAACTATCTGAGAGCAGAGAAGTCTGAATGTCCATTAATTAACGAAAATCCAGGCAAGGACTCAGAAATCCTCCCCCAGCAGGGGAGGAGTGATTTAAGGCACAGCAAAACCAACAGGTGGAATTCAAAACAGAATCCCACAATTGCTGTTTTAGATTTTGCCAATGACTTGCTCATTCTCTACTGTTCACCGTGATCTCCCTCACCCTTTGCTTTGTTTTCCTCTGAAATACATCTCCTCCTATTTAAATTTGTTGTCACTATTTTCCTTAGAACATCTTAATTTTCCACCATTTAGCAACGTGCTACAGACTCTACAGTGCATGAAGTGTCCGCAACTTTGTCCTTTTAGCTGGCCAAGTGCAACAGCTATTCCTTAGGAACTGCTCTCGAACACCATAAAAACAAATGCCATCCACAGGGCTCTCTTAACAAGGATTGTATTCAAAACAGCTTTTGACATGCTGTCAGTAGAGTATCTCTGAAAACATCCTTATTTTCTTGCATCATACTTGACTAATGGAGCTGCTCTTGATGAAGAATGACATTTTGAGTGATGGAACAAAAACTACCAGGGAATTCAGTTATTTCTAAACATCTCTAAACAAATTGTTTAACTTGCCAGAAGCATTTTTCTTCAACATTTTTAACTTGAAAAAAAGAGAAACATTTTGAAATGAAACTGCCTTGAAAAAAGAGAGGTTATGACAAAATGGTTAAACAACTGCAGAATAAAATGTTTCACTTCATTAGGCAAAGGATTTCAACTCCTTCCAGACTGGCTTGGGGAGAGGAGAGGGGAAGTCAGGAGAGTGAGCAGAGTGATGCAACACCAAGTGAGAGAAAGTGAGACACCCACCTTAGAAGACATTCCTTTAGATTAGTCTTAATTTAAAAGAAAAAAATCATCATATCAATTCAATCAGCAAACTGGAGTGACCATTGTAAATGTAGTGGATGTTATCAACACTTGACTGACTTGTCACTTCCGTGTGGCTGTTTGGTCCAACATTCACACATTTTTTCTTTGCTAACATCTTCTCTGGAGAGGTCCCTGGACATCTCTGGAGACCTCCCTGGATAACAGATCTAGAGGGAACTGGCTTTGCCCTCGTAACAATTCAGGTCTCCATAATACAAATCTTTTACATCAGTTAGATGCTGTCCTCGATATCCTGCTTATCTATTATCCTCTAAATACCGAAGGCTTTGGGAAGGAGATGAGGGAAGTTCACAGCTGGGGCTTATCTCTAAAGGCAGTTTCAGATGCCAGTTCAAGGTCTTGACTTTAATCTTCAAAGCAATTAACAGATGAGCCTCTGCTACACTGGAGACCAAATTGCTATCTATACATTTCCTAAACAGTTGTGCTTCTTTGGGACAATGCCGATCACAAAACCCAGACCAAGCTTCACCGGAGCTGAAGCAAAACATTTTCTGTCATCGGAATCCAGATGAAACAAGCCTCCATGGGAGAATTCAGAGCTTCACTCCACTCTCCTTTGTACCACTTTAAGCTTTTTGCTACAGAAACATCAAAATATTTTCCCTACCCTATCCCCAAATTAATTAGGGGAAAAAAACCAAAACAAAACATGGAAAGTGTTTTATTCAAATGGGAGAAGTGCAGAGAATTTTTAAAGTATTCAGGAGAGTTTTAGCTAATGTTATTGTTATATGAGAAAAGCTACAGGCAACAATGTTGGCTAGTCAGGATTGTATGTTATCCACTCATGAGCCGGTAGCTTTGTGTTAGCCTTGCAAACCACAGTTTGGAAAACACTGCAGCAATAACTAGAATCCTGAAACAAACACACTGTAACTAAATTTTCTCTTCAAAACAGAGGCAGCCTACCTCAGCAGAAATAAGACATTTTACATGACCACTCTATCACCACCTCAGAAACATCTTCTGTCCTATGCCAGGCTCACATGCATAATCAAAACTATTAAACATGAAAAAATATGCCTTTAAAACATTTGATTCTGTTTCTTTTGATACACGGTCCGACGAAGATGCATCCAACAGGGCACAGAAAAGTTAAACAGCTGCAATCATTGCAAAAATGAGCTGAAATAGCGAGCATGAACAGGCAGGAGAAAACTGTGTGTAAGTGAATGGGTAGATGCCTAAAATTGAACTCCTGAACACTCAAGCTTGAGAATAAACAGAAAATAAATGAAAAATTCCCACTGAAGTTTTTGCAGAGGTGATACTCCCTACTTTCTCAAGGATTCTAGATGAACCTTAGAAAGAGCACTATGGGATGAGAAGGAAGCAGGGAGGAAGAAGTGCTGCTGTTAATTTGGCATGCATTAGAAGGAGCTGAATGGGAGCCAGAAGTAGTACAGATGGCATCTCAACTCCCCTTTCTTTAGAAAAAAATTTATTTTTAATACAGTAACTTTTTTGTTTCCATGAAGGCATTTTCAGCTGTGAAATAAGGACAGTTAAGAGCAGTAGTTAAAACCTCAGCTTTTAGACTACAGTTCTGAAAGCCATTTCACAAAGTGATGGTTAATGATATGCACACATAGTTTCTTCAGAGCCATAACAACCTGCTGGGTAGCAAGGATACATAGGGTTATTGTCAGGCATCCTAGGGAAGGACACAAAGCGACACAAAAGAGACCATACTGTTGTCTTTGCATAGGGCAGGAGGGAAGTGTGGAGTTTATATAAAATTATATATTCTGCTTTGTTCTTTGTACTGAATACTAGCTTTAAGACTCCTCTGCTACACAGCATTCCAGGCAGCTGCCTGGTTTTCAGACACCTGAATGAAAGTCAATCTCACAGCCATCAAGGCTTCAGATCTGGAATTTTGACTGCGTCTCAAACAATGATTCATCTCATGCAATAAGTAGCACACGGACCTGCAAGGGACACAGGTGGAAAAAAATTATGGTGGCAGTTTTGGAGTTTGTCACCTTGTGTAGAAATTCAGTCTGTGTTTAAAAGCAACATTTTGTTCTGACTAGGAAAACCAGTCAAAACCACAAGCAAATGTTTGCAAGAACAACTAGCAGGAAAAACTGGGCAAGAAAAACAACCCAGCACAAAATACTGCTGGAACACTGCCACATAAAAAAGGTCAAGTTCAGATAAGATATGAAGAACTTCAAGGCATGTTAAAAAGCTGCAATTTGAGTTCCTATGGTAAGATACTCTCTCTAAAACTGCAGTACTCAATTCCTTTGCATTATGCTAATTTACTTTGATTCCCAGTGGCTAAATCCTAGAACACCACAAGAGAATGGATGCAAACGTCTTGGGGGAGAAGGTGAAGCGGGAAAGGAAGTAGCTCTCAAAACACAGCAGGCATTAATTTAAATAATTTATTAAAACAGACTAAGTATCTGGGCTCAGTGCATACCCATGACTGAATGTGACTGACTGGTCTAGTCCAACAGGAGAGGGGCCTAGAAAGTTTAAGAGACTAAATTTCGTCAGAGCTGGAAAGAGTTAGAAACTCTACCAAAGCCCAGTGGGTCCTGAAGCACAGGGAAACTGGTATTGCCAGTATTACACTGCTTTATCAAGACCCTGTTTCTCTCAGCTTCCATGTTCAGTTTCCCAAGCTACAACACTTTGTCTTGGGCCAGTTCTGTTTATTCCCAACTCTGCTGCAGTCTATAGCAGGGTCAAACAAAGAACAGCATGAAGTGGTGGAACCCAAGTTTAACACCAGTCTGATGACACTTTCCAGCACAAGTCATTAGTTCTATCTGGTAGCACAGAGGCTTCCAATTGTCTTCTCCCTTCCTCTGTAAGGAAGAAGCCTCCAAGGAACAATGATCCCAGAATTACAGAATATTCTGCTTTGGAAGGGACCTACAAGGATCTTTGAGTCCATCTCTTAAGTGAATAGCCTATAAGGGGATCAAACCACAGCCCTGGTGTTATTAGCGCCCTGTTCTAACCAATAGAGCCAATCAGAGGTACCTCTCCATGCCCTTAACAAAAAAAGGAGGCTGAAATACATCAGACACATCGTTGAATAATTTCTTTTTCTGCATGCCTCATGTTCTTACAAAGTTCATGTCAACGCAGTAATCTCTCACCCTCTGACTGCGTGACATAACCATCTCCTACCCTCCCATAGCTGCAGTGAGGTGGCAGGAGAGCCAACAAAAATGCATATCCATCATGAGTATGACTGACATGATGAGTGACAAGATTAAAGTAAAATACTTTGGGTGGTACTGTATCAGCACAAGGTGTTCCAGATTCATCTGAACTTTCTGACATTCATCAGTTCTCCTCAGCTCCTATTTATTTTAATGGCAAGCAGCACTTCATAAACGAGGTCTGCAAGACCATAAATTGCCATTCCAGTTAATTATCAGTTCTACCAAGAGCAATGACTGATATTACCAATCCATACATGAAATTATTACCGTTGTTATGCTGCTTTTTGGTAGCTTTGGCTATGGTTGGGATATGGAACTTTGGGCTTTGGGAGAGGGATAAAGTTCCAGAATGATTCCTTTCATTTCACTTGGTGTGTGTCGTTGCAGCTGACCAGTAAGAGTCAAGCCTGCATTTAAACACTGAGCACTCAACATACTTCACTTGGCCAAGTTTACGGAGCTGCTGACGTTGAAAATGCCTGTAGTTAAAAGCCAGCCACAACATACAAGGTAGGGGAAATGAGTACAACAGAGCCTCTACAGACAATTTACAAGGTGGACAACTAAAAAGCAGGGAAGCTACAGGAGAAAGGGATTTTCTTTGATTCTCTGCAGGATTTATTAAATCCTTATCTTTATTATTTATTTACACTCCATGTGCAGTTCCTGAATTCTATCAGGCAGTCACACCCCAGTATATCTCTCCTATTTTTAAACACAGTTGTGAATAGATACATGAGTCAGCCTAAACTCAAATGACAAAAAAGGAGTAAACACCCTACCATACAGTCAGAGAATTTCAGTGCTAATTGGTAGCCATATATACTGTTGGAACAAGAGCTCCTTCAAATCCTTAATCGTGTTATCTAGCCAGAAGTATAATAATCCAAACACAAGAATATATAGAACATTAATATCTGTCTTATTCTATAAAAGATTGTTTCAACTATCAGAGTATAAAAGCAGACCAAAATTCTGAATTTCTACTTGTGGGAAATTTCAAAACAAACAAAAAGTTTTCATTGTGTGAATGCATGAAATGGCAGTTCTGAACAGAAAACTGTGCTGATCTTTCAGAACCTCCAATTATTTCTTCCACATTTGGCAGGGATTCCCATTATTTCACAACAAATAAGTAGTACTGTGTAATTACATATTACTATTATTGATGCTAGTCTATGGATGTTCCATTATTTTCAGCATTCTCTAGGGCAATTTGTAATTAGTACTGTTTGAAGAATCTCGATTTTTTTCCTATTAAATTGTTTGACACAAAAGCATGTAAAATAACATTCCCATATCTGTAGCAGCAGACAACACATTAAGAAGGAAAAAAAAAAAAAAAGAACATATTTCAGAAGTTTGTCAATTTTTGTTTGGGAAGTTTCATGGGGTTTTTTTTCTCTAATATATTATTAACACAGGAAAAATGTTGTCAGGAAAATTAACACCAACAAAATAAACATTTGCTTAGACAAGGCTGATACCTAAATAAATCCAACAGCTGTATACACCAGTCAGCAATGAAAGCAGAGATGCAAGCACAGCAAACACAAACAAGACCTCTCAGCAGATGCTAATAACCACTGGGCAGAAGGAATTCTCAGGCACTTTACAGATCAGGGAGAAGACATCAGCTCCTTCCAGTAACCACTTGTGCAGCCAGACTCATCTCCAAAATACTAAAGGAAGATAAACTCTGAAACTATGTGCCACTAAATGTCTTCCTAGTTATATGCAAGCTACCACCTACTCAGCTTGTTTAAAATCACATTCACGAGAACAATGCAGTACATAGGAGTGGGTAAACGACCGTCAGTGCTCTGCTACAGCTTCTATTCACGTTAAAGGTTTAAGCAGCAAAGGGATAAAAGCCCAGAGCTTAGATCTTTAGCCAGAGCCTCTACTTGATTCGTACAGCACTGGCTCAGCACAAACCAAAATCCCACCTCTCCCTGGACGCTGCTCTGCAAATGAGGCACGAAAAATAGAGGTAGTTAATTAATATGATGGGTTATTTTTTGCCCAGAATCAGCACAATGTTGCTTGGCACAGGTGTACATTAACAATGATGAATCTGAAAAGTTCACATTGATTAATTACTTTGATTTTCACATTCACCACCTCATACAAAGGGAAAGCGGATGATGACGTTTCTCCCTTCACCCTGTGGATAATTTGTGCTGCCTTTTTTTTTTTAAGGAAACCAACAAACAATAAAACTCTGTTTCTCAGCATCTATTTTTAGCTGTACCGTTTTGTGGCTTAGAAGAGGAATCGGATTATCTTAAAACATGGCTTCAAGGAAGGCAAAGAAGAATTAAGAAAGCTTCTGAAACAGTCAAGCAGTTGTTGAAAGAAAACCACTTCCTTATCTAGCAGGGATGTGTAGACACAATTATTGCCAACAGCCTTAATATTCTTCACAGAAGTAGACATTTTTCAGGTCTCAGGCCAAGAGTATGAGGAGTAGGTGACAAGCATTTATACTGGAACACCTTTGCAGAATCCAGACTTAAGTGGAGTCCTTAAAGGGCTCAGATTCCAGGGAACTCCATACCAGATCTGATCCACCATCAGTTCACCAGACCCATCACCTAAGTGATATCAAGCAAGTTCAAAATTGTAACATGTTCTGTCGTGATTTCCACAAAATAAGGTTTTCAGTACATAAGTTAATAATTTTGAAACTGCTGTCAAAATTTAGACCTGCAAATCCACAGCCTACATAACAAAGATTGAGTCTAGAAATCAGACCTGTCGACTCAAATGTTTCTAAATTCAAGGTCGTCTACATCTGGGTCTGAGGTCATACTGTCATCTTCTATATAATGAAGAAACATTTCTATCCTGCATGGAATAAAACACAACAATGTCTCCTCAACTACCACTCCCAAATTCAAAATAAACAGTCCACTAGAGTAAGACAAACATGACTTTAAACATAAATGAAAACACAGATGGAAAGCATGCTGGCTTGAATATTACCAGCATCAACTAAGTATCCTTAAACAAATAAATGTGGTTTTCTCATACTATGTGCCATCTAAGCCAGCCAATAGTCATCAGTTCAACCACAGGAAGCTGATGAAACTGACAGTACCATTTTTATTAGCAAAGTTACTTAGCTACCAGTATCAGAGCATCCTTGCTGTTGAATCACACCAGGTCCAACTAGACATTTTGGAGGGGGAGGTATTTTAATTTCCACCATCAGTGAAAGAGAAAGTGAGCTAGACATGACTAAATGATTTTACAAAATTGCTGGAGGAATTGCATAGTATATATAAAAACAGATAGACAGTATCATCCAGACATTCCCTATACTTCTCTCTAATTAGCTTCTTTGGAGCAGATTTCTTTCAATTGGCTCAAGAAAATTGAGCTTGATTCACTGGAGACACTGTGGGTTCAGTTATTAACCTTTTAGCCCTTAAACAAGGAAAGGTCTTTAAAGCATACATTAACAAGTATACTTGCCAATAGAAATCAAGGTATCATCAAGATGTGAATTTTATTTATTTACTTTTAAGTAACAAAACAACTCGAAAAAAAAAGTACATATTTTGTCCCTGATTAACAAAGTCAGTTATAATTTACCTGAATAAGCCTGGAGCAGGGGATATCAAGTTTTAGAGTGTTGCAGCAGTTCCTAAATTTGGATTAAATTGACAATACTATTAAACAAGTGCAAGATTTATCCCCAGGCCCCAGGGATATTGCTGGCCAGCACTTGGCGGGGGAGGGAGGTAAGAGAGACAGGCATCCCATGCCCATGCCAGCTGATGTGATTAGGGCTGGTCAGCCTGCCCATTCCTGCAGAGGCTGCATCTGTTCCTGAGAGCAGTTGCATTAACACATGGAGTCATATTCCTGCTTACCAGCTCCAAGCTCCTTTCTAGCTGAGGTGAGCCAAGTCCTGATAATTCTCAAGCATCTCCTGTTGCCTCAAATGACACTAGAAATGGGGAGAATATGCCTGTTCCAGAGATCAGAGGACTGAGACAATCAGGTAGAACCATGTACCAATTTAATAAATTGTTTTAACAGTTACAGAACTGTGTTTCTATTTTCCTTTGGAATCAACTTTTACGTTGTAACACAGGAATAAAGCAAATGGGAAACTGAAAAGTTCTGCTGACTCAGATGCAGTTAGGATGCTTTAAATTTCCCTTTAGGAAACTCTGATCTTCCTTAGTATCAGTTCAAAACAAAGGTATAAAAACAAAGTTATCAAAAGAGTCAAAACATTTCCAAAATAAAATTTTGATCTTAATACAGGGAACTATATGTAAGATAAATTTAAGCTACATTAAGAAAACAACTACCTAATGCTGCAAATTTGATTTTGTTCTATACTTTGCAGTTTTCATCCAATACAATTAAATTGATTTATATTTTTTCTTTCTTATGCTCAAGTATCATAGCCTTTTTAGTCTCCCAAGGTCCACACAGAGAGTAATGAACTATTAAAATCAATGTTACGGTCTTCTATTACTCAGCTAATAACAGGCACAAGCAATTATCTAAGGTAAGGCACGTAGCTCATAAAGGGGAAAGTAAAACTCCATCTCTGATTAGATGCTAACAGGCTGGAGGGAAAAAAAACCACACAAAAATAAAGCCATAAACACCCCCAGCCCAAATAAAAATAAAGTAAAATAAACCCACAACCCAAACACCAAAACAAACAACAACATCAAAAAGAGAGCACCTTAGTTTTTGTGCTGGTTTTGGCTGGGATGGAGGTAATTTTCTCCACAGTAGATAGTATAGGGCTAAGTTTTGCTTTGCTTTTGGGCTGGGAATAGTGTTGATAACACAGGAATTGTTATTGATAACCAGGGCTTACACAGGGCCAAGGCCTTTTCTGCTTCTCACACAGCCCTGCCAGTGAGTGGGCTGGGGGATACTCAAGGAGCTGGGAGGGCACACAGCCAGGACAACTGACCCCAGCTTGGCATCGTGCTCAGCACACAAGGCCTGAGCAGAGAGAAGGAGACATATTTGGAGTGATAGCATTTGTCTTCCTGAGTAACTGTTACATGTGATGGAGCCCTGCTTTCCTGAGGATGGCTGAACACCTGCCTGCCCAAGGGAAGTGGTGAATGGATCCTTTGTTTTACTCTGCACACATGGCTTTTTCTTTACCTGCTGAACTGTCTTTATCTCAAGGATTTTTCTCACTTTTACACTTTCGATTCTCTCCCCCATCCTACTGGAGAAAAAGAGCAAGGAGCTGTGTGGGGCTGAGGTGGCAGCTGGGGTTAAACTGTTACACATTGGTGCTAATAGAAAAAATGTCATTATCTATGTTATTTACACATAGAGAGATGAAAGAGATTTGGAAGGAATATACCTCTACTACTTCTCTTATTGGACAATTATTCACAACTCTTAATGTTTTTATAGCTGTGTGGTAAATGAATTCACCTCTTCAATCCAACAGGAAACTAACCCAACACATGCAATGACCATATTTCTTCTGACTTATTGTGTTCAATTAGCTTATAGCAAAGTCATAAAAAAGATAGAACTGTTACAAGGAATAACCAGGAACACAACAGCCCAGAGTAGGGCCCACAGATAGAGAAAGGGTAGAAAAGGATTAAAAATGGAATAGCCTGCCCCACTTCAGTGGCTTCCACCCACTGCATCATCTCAGCTAAACTGTCTTACCACGCCTGCAATTTCATGTTCAGCAAGCACAGAGAAAGAAGATCAGCTTCCTCTCAAAAAGACTTAATGCCCTAGGAGAACACAAAAACTATTGTGCAGTCCAACAACCGGCCCAGACACAACAGCTCCCAGAAAACAAAATCTGACGAGAAACTCATTACAGGAGGTCCCATTGTGAAGATCAAGACAGCCCCGTAATTCCTGTCCATAGCTGTCCTCCGGATCTGATACAATTGCATTATAAAGCAGAGGAAGAGAATTAAGAAAAAAGTTCCAACTTAGTAACGGAGATGTTTGTCTAATGGAAATGCATACACATCTGTCTTGGGGTAACTTTATGGTGTTGTATCCCCTATGGCTGCTCTATGCCCAGACATGAATCTTGTGCCTTTCTGTGCCTTTAAAACTGGGTGCAAGAGAAAGAAAAAAAAAAGCCAGACGAACATTCCAAAGCAGTTTTTGTGTTCAAGGACACAGAGAGAGCCGCTGCTGCTGTAGAGTGCAGGAAAGCACCTTCCGGTTTTTCCCAGCTCTTGGCTCCTTTTCTCGGAAGAGAGAGACAGAGAGTTAAAGTCCTTTGTTTCCCTGGGACTTTGGTTTCTTCTTCTTCTCTTCTGGAACTGTTCAGAACCCCAGGACATCAGAATCTCACTGGGAGACCTTACACTGACCCGGAGTGGGGGGCTCCGCACACCGAACTCCAGCTCCAGGGAGGAGAGAAACCACACCCAGAAAGGACTCTAAAATCTTCCCAGGTTTCTTTCCACAGTGAGAAGTTTTATTATTTAGCATTATTCTCTTCCCATTGTGCCTTGTGTCTGTTAAATAAATAAGGTTTTTTTCCAATTCGCTTTCCTCTGAGGAATATTTCTTTCCCGAACCTGGTGTGGGAGGGATGGCTGTAACCTACCTTCTAAGAGAGGATGTTCAAATTTAGAGTTTTGTCTCAAACCATGACAACATCCTATAATAAAGTTTCAGTAGCTGCTGAAGTGCTATGCTCTCATCATACTTTGTGGGATTATGTGAGCCCATTCTCAATGCATAAGAAAATAACTCACCTTGACATATGAGTAATAAGGTACAACACAATAGTAGAAGCATGAGACAAAATAGGTGAGTCATTTACAAGCAATTTAAATGGATTAGGAGCTCTAGACTACTCCTCTAATGTAATCACCAAAACAGACCTCTCAATCAAGAGCGGTGACATGAGTCACAATAAGCACATAATCTGAAAGGTAAGGAGAGGGGGTTGCAGCAAAATAATCTTTCAAAGTAGCATCGATCTAGCCAGCCTTGGAAAGGAGGCAGATGTGCAGCTTCAAACAGGAAAGGACAATGCAGTTCATCTAGTTTCTATACTGGAATTCTTTTAATCCTTTAAGTACATTATCTTGATCATTTTTCCAAATATACTAGTAAGAGGCAAGGGAAAAAGACTCCTGATAATTGACAACATATTAACAGTAACGTAATAGGCTGTAACAGGTACTAAAGTTGAAAGACTCTTTGGGAAGGAGAAAAGAAGAGGGTTTGTGTCTTGTTTGGGAAGGTAGGTGGGGTTTGGTTTGGGCTTTTTTTTTATTTCTTGTTTTAAAGTTCCAGCTTTGGTGTTTTTAAGAAATTTTGCTTCCTTCAGACAGCAAATTGCCTACTAGAATAGAAGCACCACCTTTGTATTCCAGCTGGATTTGTCAAGCAGAAAGCATTCACGTTTCAGTAAACATGAGAAGGTAGATTCTTTAATAATCTATCCAAAGCAAAATTTAGAAAAACAAAAAGCCTTTAAAGGCAGAAAGTTTTAGCTACACAGAAATAAGTAAATAAAACATAAGGCTTCATTACTTCCTTAACTCAATGCATGACATTAATACACTTGATATTTGTCACATCTTGTGCATTCCTACACTCAACAGTTCTTTTCCCAGTCATCTAGAGAAATTATAAAAGTAAGTAAATTGATATTATAATAAGATAGTTATCTTTCTCTCCCAACTTCTAGTCACTTACGAAACTTTCATTGTGCATTTATATGAGCTTTCAGTTTAGCATTGCGTAAATGTCCATGAAAACTGTCATGAATGAAACACAATCACCTAAGAGAAGATCTCAAAGACCTTGAACAAGTCCTGGTGGCAGAGCACCCTCTCAAGACAGGTGGAACTTCAAATACATGAAAAGAATTTAGGTCTCTGATCCAAATTCGTCTATGGCAGTGAAAGATACTAGAGCAGTTAACTGTGGCTGTAGGGAAGGCTGCTACCCTACCTGCATAGTCAGCAAGACGGAATGTATTCTCAATTCTCCCACTTCAGTGCAAAACCTGACTGCTTGCTTTACACTTCTGAGGGGTTGGAGCAGGGCTGCCAGACTCAGTGCTGAACGGCCTGAGGCTCACAGACACATTCTGTCTCCCTGACTCTCCTCACGGGAGGGATGGACACCTAGGAGAAGTAACTTCAACTGCTACAGCTCATCTGTCAACACCTTGGTGGGCAGAGATGCACAATTATTCTACTTTGAAATGAGGATGGGTTAAAGAGCATATGACTGCAACTTTAGTAGGATGCTTTTTTTTAATTATCCAACTGGACCATTAATATACACAAAGCAAAAAGACACTATTAAGAAAAATGTTCTACTTTGAGACAGAGTCAAGAATGTTTGGGGGGAAAGGAGAGTTTTGAGTACCTTACTATGAGGCCAGAGATTACAGAAAATATTCTGGAGCAGAACTGAACCTGCCTTTAAAAAAATTAATAACATTTGTTTTCAGAAAAACACCCTTCCAAATTTAAGTGAGCTCATTATGTTGCAGCCAGCTTGAGAACAATAGTGACTCAGTCCTCCTCAACCTAGGGGGCTGGTAAACTCTGAAACTTGGCAAAAACTTTACTTAAAATCTGGCCTACAGTAGGAAGTTATGTGTCCATCTATGTAAGCTAGCCAGTGTTGAACATCACTGTATACCAATTGTGAAGACTCCTCTAAAGGAACGTAGAACATGAACATGACATGATTGAACACGATGGAAGTGGAAAAAACCTGTATCAGGCACCACAAAGCACATTACTAGAAATGAAAACTTCCTCCCTAGGGGACCACTGCTTGGCAAACCCTCAGGATCCTTGCAAAACCCAGGATATCTTTTTCCAGCACTGACTGGCAGTTTGGAGCAGCTACAGGATATATATCAATTCATATTGATTTATTTTTCATTTGGCGCAAAAGCTCCTACTGCATGGACATTACGATGCTTTAGGCCACACTTCAGTTCAGGAAGAGCCATCCCTACAGGCATCTTAACTGAAACTCAAAGTGCTTAGACTGCTTGTAGACTGCAGCATATGAGGTTAAATATGAAATATCTTCACAGAAATTAATGTGGGATTTTGAGCCATTCCTTCCACTCTCGCAATACTGTAGGAACCGGAAGCAAAAATGGGTGGGAAACTGGTGGAACAAGAAAGCTGGCAGATTATGCGTGCACACATGCCAGGGTCCTTCCTTCTAGTGGGAGCCACTGTGTGGCATTGTGCATAGATTTACAAGGCCTCTTCTCAAGCACCTGAGCAGTGCTTTGGGAATAAAGCAGTGCTACTGCCCTGGTATATGTTGTTATTTCTTCATAGAGCGGTATGGCAAATAAATGAAAGCTCCCTCCCCACTTTAATTTTCTTAGCACAGATTAACTTTGCAGGTAAAGTTTTTCATTAAAATCCTGTGGCTCAATTTCCTGCATCTGCACATGCTTTGACCTTATTTCCAGGAAGCAAGTGAAATCCAGTTCAGCCTTTTCCTATTAATTTAGACTCAAACACTAAACAAAGCTAGTGAAAAGCATCATTCAGGATGAGCCTGATAAAAACATCAGTGAACTGCCTGGCTGCCATACGTGAAATTCAGGCTTGATCCAGAGATGAAACAACTATTCATTGAACTAAATAAAATTAATTATGTTGTTAAGATGATGTTCCTATTTTTTCAATATCAATTCATTGACCTGTATTAGTGCTATAGGCTCTTTTGCCCAATCTATTAAGATCCAAAAACCAGCTCTTGATTACTTCTTACTGAAATTTCTGGCAGGCAGCAAGGGACATAATACAAGGTGATTAATTCCAGTGAAAGTAGGAAGATGGAGGCTGTTGTAGGTAAAAGAGAAGTTCTGAGATAAGAGAAAAATGATAGCTCAAATATACGATCTTTCAAGATGGCATCCAAGAACCACCAAGGACTAGAAACCCTTTGTAAACTGCAGTAGATTGGATCATGCATAACACGCTCAGCTATGAACAAGCACCTCTTTACAAATGCAAATAGGGCTCTTTCCTTCAAGGGCAAATACAAAACAGAAAATAAGCATGTCTGTGTAGGAGTTGGACTCATCTTCCAAACCATCCCATTTGACTTCTGTCATATGAAATAACTTCCAGTTCTTTTAGTGGCAATCAATATTGCCTGTTTCAATTAATCTGAAGCTAAATCAAATTAGAAACAGTGTCACTGGTGTAATGACTGACAACTGATCACTTCAGTATTCCTCTGATGCTCCACAGTGGAAACTACATGTAAAAAAGCCAAATGTTTCTTCATTCTTGTGTGCTTTGGGTTGGGGTCTTTTTCTTTTTTTTTTTAACTTTCTCTGAAATTAATTCTTTGAATAGAATTATATTCATTACCTAAGAACAATCATTTAAATGTCATTCACACGAACCAGTATAATGTCAGATATAACTAGACAAAATGAAAAAATTTGAAATCCAAACACATCAGGAAATTCACTAAAGAAAAGCAATTCCTAGCAAAACCTCAAATTTTATTGAAGTCATAAAAATAGAGAGGTGCAGAGTATCAAATATTGCATCTTCACAAGGTGATTTATCATGTAGCACTTCAAATGACAAGATAACTGACAAGTGAGATTGAAGAAGGAGGTGTGTCCTTAAAAGTTTATCCTGTCTTGTTAGAGTTTATCTCTAGGGGTATTCAAGATGGTAGGAGTAGAGGATATCTCTGAAAATTTTTCAAACCAGAAGATTTTAAGTGCATTTTTATATCATTATTTGCGTTTCAAGCTGTTGTGGTTTAACCTCAGCCAGCAACCAAGCCCCACACAGCCACCCACTCACTCCCCCACCAGCTGTAACAGGGGAGAGAATCAGAAGTGTAAAAGGTAGAAAACTTGTGGATTGAGATAAAGACAATTTAATAGGGAAAGAAAAAGCCATGCACACAAGCAAAGCAAAACAAGGAATTGATTCAGTGCTTCCCATGGGCAGGCAGGTGTTCAGCCATCCCCAGGAGAGCGGGGCCCCATCACACACAACGGTGACTTGGGAAGACAAACACCATCGCTCCAAATGTCCCCCCATTCCTACTTCTTCCCCCCACTTTATATACTCAGCATGATGTCAGGTGGTCTGGAATGTCCCTTTGGTCAGTGTGGGTCACCTGTCCTGGCTGTGTCTCCTCCCAGCCTCCCATGCACCCTGAACTTCCTGGCCAGCGTGGCAGTAGGAAAAGCAGAAAAGGCCTTGGCCCTGTGTGAGCCCTGCTCAGCAACAACAAAAACATCTCTGTATTATCAACCCTGTGTTCAGCACAAATACAAAACACAGCCCCACACCATCCACTGTGAAGAACACTAACTCTACCCCAGCCAAAACCAGCATACCTCTATTTAGTTTCTGACTTAACCAAACCTAAGAGCATCCATGCCATTCAGTTACATTCTGGCTCTTAAAGGTGGCCATTTGCTTCATTAATATGCGAGACTTTCTAAAAAGAAATAAAAATCCTTAAAGAATAAGAGTGACTTTATTACCTTCCCACATTATTACTACGGGTCCAACTCCACTCAGAATTGAACAAAGCAAATCAAGGATAACAGTTTAAATTCATTTGGAGTATCAGTAAAAAAAGAAATTATTTTGGTTTAAGACAGTATTCGTTTATCTTACTTTTAGCTAAATTTTTGGTGAAGTAAGGTAAATAAGTTTATGCAGGTTTTGAGATGCATGCTGTAGAATTTCTGCTTCTCAGACAGGGGATAAACAATGGAAGACAGTTGAAATTATGCATATGCAACTTGTCTTTTTTTATTGTTTTGTTAAAGAACAGGTTTAAGCTAGATTGACATAAGTTCTTGTTATTAAAAAGGAATGTTCTTTTAGCTTTTTGCACAGATTTCTCTTCCAAATATCACAGGTAATGAATTGGACATCTGATACCGTGAGAAATAACACTTGCCCCACAGACCTTTATGACCACAAGACACAGCAGTCAGCAAAGGACTTTAGGAGTTCTTGCTTTGTTTTAAGGGACCCAAAGCCCTTTTCTGATCTAAATGTCAGAAAGCTCCCCCACTCACTTGCAAGTGGTTACATGATGAACACTCCCTCCCAAGGGCAACAAAAGATAGCTCTGCTGGGACAAGGTGTTGTTCAGCTGGAGCAGCAGCAGCAAAGCTTGAGTCTGTGATAAGACAGAAGGGGAATTCTCTCATGAAAATCTCTGGGACTGAAGTTTTTCTGATGCCGTATTTATTGGGCTTAAACCCATGTTCTCATAGGCACACGGAGAAATACAACCCCTGAAAAGAGAGATACACTTTTCAGTAAACCCCCTTTAGAATCCCTGCTGGAGTAATTTTCTCCATTCATCTCCCACCTCTCAAACAGAAAAAAAATCTATTTATCATGATATGTTGAATTTAATAGAAGAAATAAAAAAATCCATCAGGAAAACTGAAGTGATGGCTTCTTGTCCTCCTGCTGGGGAAGTTGTGGCCAGTTTCAATCTGACAAGTGGCTTGTAGGCAACCATTGGACTCCGGCTGGTTTGGTGGCAGATACACAGATTCAACATTGACAGAGCACAGATGGCCAAGGTATTTAGCCTCCATGACAACTGAGCTTCCATATTTTTTCCTGGACTTTGTGTGCTGAGAGGAAATATTGACAAGAGGCTCCTCCACACAGGCAACCAACAAACCAAAACACTTAATTTAGGGTTCCTTTGAAACTGAGTTAATGAAGCATTAATTTTTGTCATAAAAGATTCCAGGTTTTACTTTGGACCTAGTAAAATACTGTGGAAAAATGCAGTGCAGAGCAGTGAAAATTATTAAAAAATATTTTTTCTGCTAAAAAAGAAAATCAGTTTATTTAACTGAGAAGAGTAACTTAAGGATGACTTCCAGCTACCTGCGAGAAACCTACAGTGGAAGGATCTCAATCCAGCAAACAAGTATATAGCAAGAGCTAAGGGCAAGAAACGGAGTCAAAACCATTTCAGAAAAGGAATAAAACCCAAATGTTAAATTAAGACCATTTGTCATTGGGACAGTTTATTAAAGTTTATGAACACTTCAAACCAAACAAAACTGGAAATTTTTGAGTCTCATATCCCTACTAACCTTAAAAAGCTTCTTCCTGTCCATCTGGTATGCCATTCCTAGCCTTTTTTGAACCTTGCCTGGACAACTGTGGGGTGCAGGGTGTAGATAGATAAACATCAGGACATCTTGAGCCTTTCCTTTTATCACAACAAAATTACAGTAAACAAAGCATCATCATAAATAAAGCTCTGGACAGAGAATACATTTGCATATGTATGCCTTTCTAAGTATTTTTGAGCAAGTTATCTGTAGGAAAAGGCTAAATGTTCCTGCAAATTCTAACTGGAGTTTTATGCCTGTGCACATCATCACAATCATTGACACAAGGGCCCACCCACTTATTTCAGATTACAAAAGCAGGATTTCTGGTTTTGTCTAAATTAAACATGACTCTACATCACTCCTCCTTTTGGCACTGAGTTATTGTGTTTTTATTGTTGTGTATTTCTATACCCACTTGTGTCTGCTACTATCTTCCCCTCCCCCCGTTTCTGGTAGAAAGAACAATACACATTTGCTGACAAAGAACCAAAAATTGTATGTCTTCAAAACTGTATTAATGCAGTTTTCTTTGGCATATTGCAGTGCCAAAGGAAAGCTCACTGTTCTGGTAAATACAGAAGGAAAAGATATTTAACAGCTGATTTTTGCTTCTGTGGGGTTTTTTTCCCAATTTTGAATTTTCACCTCAAGCAGTGGTCTGGTGTTTACATTTGGCATCAGGCACCAGCAATTAACCTGAATGAAGATACTTTCCCTCTGGTAGAAGAGATGATGAGAATCATTTCACATCAGTGGAACCAAACATTTGGAGAACAGCTTTTAATCAAGATCGATACTTATAATGAGAAAAGGGCTTAAAACCCAGCAAAGCAATAATGCACATATTAGTTTTTTGATTGAACATGCTGATAACCTCAGAAAAAACCACTGCACCAGTCAACCTGCAACAAACATAATGGGACTGCCACTCTCACAGGGGGGTTGATTCAATCAGTCCCAAACCTTCACAAAGGCAGACACCAAAATACTGTACACACCCCCAGCTACATCACAGCTCTTTTATCCAACACAGTTCAGCAGAGGCTTAGTCTCAAAAGACATTGCTAAATTTTTTTCTCCTCCTTATTTGAGGTATAATTGACTTTTCTAAACAATATACAGTTATGCTAACCATTTTGTTTTGTAGGCAAGAGTAACTACTGTGTTTTCATTTTAATGTATAATTCCAGCCCAATAATCCTACAGGGAAGGTTTTTAATAAGACATGAAATTTCGGAGGAAGTGAAAGCAGCAGCATGAATGGCCTGTTCCTATTCCTACTACAGTACTTTTTTTCAGTATGTGAGGTAACAGACACTTAATGCCCTTTGGGTTTTATAATTTATTTTACAATTTCCTACTAATAAGTATCAAGGAATGCAGCAATGTCCAGATATAGTGCTAATTAACAGGGCTACTTACACAGCCAAATTTGGTCTGGATCTCAACAGAGTTTTCTCCCAAAACATAATTCAGTTCTCAAACTCATGATGGCTCTGTACATCTGATGATAATCTAAATTTTTCCCCTCAATTCCTGGGTCACATAAAATTTGTACAGTTGGAAATCCCTCCTGGCTTGAACTGGGAAGAAAGGAAACTACAATTTTCATGATCTAACCTTTTGAGTTTCATGCCACAAAGACATGCAAATGGAAACAAGGTGTTCCAACAATCTGCTACCTAAAATTTTCAATGAAATAGGCAATTTCCCAGGAAATGTTTTGATTTTCTGAAGTGAAAAAATATTCAGCTGGAAAACATGCAACCAGCGCTATTAAATACTGTGAAAATCATTAAAATACTGATAATTCCTGTCTGCAGCAGTTTGCTAATCAGCACCAAAGACACATTCTGGGTGACTCAGCACTGACAATGAACTACAGCTGTAGGATATCAGACATCCACACAGTGTCTGAGGGATTTCAGATGGAATGTAGATCACAACTCAAGCTCCCCTTTTTTCCCCATAGTCATTCTTGCATATTTCAACTCTTTTCCCTCCCTCTCACTCACATTTTACTTTCCCAAAGTCAGCATGAAGTTATATCAGTACTTCTATTTCTGGAAGTTCTTTCAAACTGGACTTTCCCCTCTGGGCACACATACTATATCTGAGCTCAAAACCAAATTGTTTGCAATCAAGCAAGCATTTTTCAAGGAGTAAATGTTTCATCTTGAGCAACAATGCCATAATAAATAAGATTTTCACAATTCTCACAAGACCTTTGGAAGCTTAGTTAACTAAGTTTAAGGATGCAAGGTGGACAGAGAAGTTCATCTGGGAAGACCATCTGAGTTGAGCTCTGTGCAGGAAGTACATGTCTCAACATCTCCCACACTCTCTAAATTTCAACAGGCAGCAGTAGCAGCTCTAGATATTCAGATTTCATGGGGAGCGGGCATTTAGAGGGATCTGACTCAAGAGTGCTCAGTGCCAGAAGAGAGGCATGATATACTGTCCTCAGCACCATACTGCAGCTCAGCTGTGCTGGATTCAGTACCTGCCTAAGGCTTAGGCTGGGTTTTAACTCCACGAAAGGCCTCCCCCTCCTGTCACCTCAGTCAGCAACCTAATGGGACACTGAATTTGATAACAAACAAAAGCAGTAGTTTCTCAGGTCCCTTTCACTGTTCCACAGTGTTTTCCCAGGAATTCCAAAACAGACAGGTGTAGCAGAATGAATCCTAACAGATCAGTAATCTGAACAGATACCAACATTTTCTTTTACAAAAACATGCTTATAATCATTTAGTCTTTAGAGAAGTATGTGCTTGCACAGGATACTTTGTCAGCATTTCATGAACCAGCCATCTAAGGAACCTTATTATAAGTTGTGTAATACACCTAATTTGATAAGGAATTCAATTGGTTAGCAGTATAGCAATACTATATTCAGTTTGACAAGAAATACCTCTAAAGAGTCAAAAATACCTAAATTTTTTTAGCTCTATATAAGTGTGAGTTCTACTTATAGCCAGAGGTCTAAACAGTTCAAGATTTTTACTATAAACTGCATAACAGCAGTTACCTAACAAGTTTAATTTTTCCTCTCAAGCTCTGTATGAATTTCACTGAAACGGGCAAAGAAATGGCACAAGTTCAAAAACAGAGATGAAGTTGGGTTCTGTTGACTTCTCAGTATTTATTGCATCAAGAGGTAAATATTGACAATGATTAAGACTGATTAGAAGAAGGTTAGCAAGTCAATATGTGCTTTGAAGGAAGAGAACACTTGATATTTATTAAAAGTCAGGGTATATTAACTAGAGAAGACCTTCCTTTGCTTTTTTAAAGGTAAAGAGTGCTGGCTTGCAAAGACCATTCATTGCTATCTAGCAGCTCATTTGACTTTAACCAGTGTTTTTCTATGTTTTGAAAAAACCCAAATATTCTCCCTCTGGATGCTTGCAGAACATTATTTCCTTCTTGCCTTCTAGCCAAACAGCATGTGTTCCTGTGTCTATATTTTTACTGGCACTGTTGTTATCACAAATACTGAGAAATTTCTCTTAGTGTTTAAGCACATATTGAGGCCTGTCCGTAACTAGGAAAGCATTTCAGAATATATCTGCATGCAAGAATAATATTTTCATTCTTTGCTGAAAGGAGATTTATTTAGCATTCTAAACTGGAAGATTAAGCCATAAAAATTATGATATTGTGGAAAAAAAGCCATGTTTCTCTCAATTTCCTTCAACCAAGGTCTTCCAAGTACTGGATTCACTTTCAGGTCTAAAGCTTACCAGCAATATCAAGTTTTTAGTTTGAAACCATTTTTTCATATTTTAACAATTAAAAACCAGGTTTGAAAAGTTAGAGTACTATGAGTTACCAGTAACGGCCGAAAGTTTTTTGGATCGAAAAGTAGGGGCTTCACATTAAGTTCAGCATTTGGTTTCCTGCCTTGTCTGCATTTGCAGTTTTAAGACCACACTGCAAACAGGAAACAAATCTGGAAATGAGAATTTATGGACATTTGAAATCTGAAGACTAAGAAGAAGGTGGCTTATTACATAATGGATACTCAGAGATTTCAAGATACTGCTGTGTGAGGTAAGTTATCAGAGTCAGATTATCAGAGATGAGGTCAGATCAGTACGTATGAAACCATAGTCACAGAATCATAAAATCACAGAGTGGGTTAGGTTGGAAGGGACCACAGTGGGTCATCTGATCCAAACTCCCTGCTCAAGTAGGGCTATCCTAGAGCACATGGCACAGGATTGCATCCAGATGGTTCTTGAATATCTCCAGTGAGGGAGACTCCACAACTTCTCTGGGCAATCTATCCCAGTGCAGTCACCCATACAGTAAAGAAGTTCTTCTTCGTGTTTAGAAAGTTATGCTTTGAAATTATGTCCCTGGTGTTCAAATGGAAATCAAAGGAAGAGAACATCACTGTTTGGCCTAACCTTTAGCTTCTGCTCATTGCTGTAGATTTTGACTAAGAACAGCATTCATTATGGGGAACTGCAGTTCCTAAAAGGAATTCTTGAACCATTCCTGAGGAACATCACAGTAACAATAAAATGCTGTAAAATAGAAAAATTAATTTCTTGTAAAGAAAATGTTATAGCCTCAAGTTTCAACAGCTTATTGTGAGCAAAGAGCAATAAGTATCTATTTAAAAATAATAGAAGCAAAATATAATAAAATATTTCTCCTACTTACTCCAGCTAGAAGTTTAACAACAATAAAAAAGTTTAAGGTGCTCTTTGATATTTTTAGATATTATTTTTGCAATACTTTCAGAACAGGTCCCAGAGAAGCGTAGAGAAATCCAGCATGCATGGGCAAGATACAAGCAATTTTCGTGTACTGTGAAATATGGTTTGGGGCAGAGAAAGACAGCTCTGCTGCCCCAGAATGGATTGGCTAACTTCTTGTGTCAGTGCTGGTTTTTCTGTTTTGGTTTATAACAGATTCTTAACCTGTCATTTAGCTTCTAACCGGGTTTCTGCTTTTCCCTGGCTGTTCTCTCCAGCTGACTCATTTGGCCTAGTTGTCCAAGTGACAGAGAACTGAAAATAAGAGTGTCCTCATCAAGAAACCGCTATACATAAATGAAACGATACAACACCCTGAAGATGAAAAAAAAAGCAAGTAAATGCTGTGAAATACAGTTTCTTATAAATGTGCAGTTGTACAGAACCTTTTTCTTTTAGGATATGTTTGAGCATATACCGATATGTGCAAAGCAACATCACGGTTCTCAGTCCCAACAGTATATCTTCCTAAATTCCTTTCACCAAGCTGCAAGGCCCCAGGGGGAGGTCTAGGACAGCATTTCAGGATTGCATTTCAAAAGTGATTTAACCGCAGGTCAACAGTACCCTATGTTCAGAGCTATATGACAAATTATCACAAATGGTGCCTGTTATCTTCAGTACTATATTCTCAATGTATCTTATAGTAACAATGTACTACATATATTCCTAAAGCCGTGATGGTTACCTAAGCTATTTCCATCTACTTCTGAGTTTCCATGAAATTGTAATTCATCCTGTGAAGTAACTTGTCTCTTTTACTCATAAATATACAGAATAACTTTCATTGAAAACTTTTACTGTAGTTAATCAAACTCCAAATTACATTCTTGAAGTTGCCCACAAAATACTGCTCAAGAAGCAAATTAAGAGCTCACAAGGAAACATTCTAGATATAAACTTCAGTATAAGTTCCAAAAGCAGTAAAGAAATCTAACATTGCCTGAGGAAGCTTTTTGCAAAAACACATATTCAAGACTGCTCAAAGAATTTGCTCTTACAGTGGTCAAATCACAGTTGAAGTTGTTCAAATAGCTCTACAGAATCATCCTGCATGTTGAAATGGAACAGGAGCTCACTGAAGTTGCAGAAATTTAGTTCAGGAAGAGGGGGCATAAATCTTACATGTTCTGATGGAATCATCAGATGTCTATCTGTGATAACCCCACTTGTCTTTCTTCATTTATAGAGACCGCTGACTTACCCACACCACCCCAACACGTTGTATAGCTCCTATTATTCCCCACAGAAGAAAAGTCATCCCTGTCTGTACAGTCCTGCTTTGGCAGCCTTCCCTCCTACCTCGGGCCATACGACTGCCAGTTCACAGTTTCTCTGGTCTCATCTCAGCCACCAAGCCACAGGCCAAGCTGTAAGGCCTGAGCAGTTTCCAATATGTTTCCTTTTCCTCGTTGCTCTCTGCCTGAGCCCTGCATATTGAAGAGGCAGCTAACAGCTAGCCACCAGCAATCAGCTGTGCACCACCTGTTCCTCTAATCTCCTGACCATCTTCCCTGGATTAAGAAGAAATTTGATTCACCCATAAGCAAGACAGAGAATGAAAGGCTGCTAGAGACATCACACAGGCATAAAACAGACCACCACAGTTCATGCACATATGAAAGCAGGCCTGGTAAAACTGTCGAGTTTCCCCTTCAGAAAACTGTCCTCTTCCTGCCAGAGAGTCCCTGAAACTTCAAGTAAAATGTGCAGAATGAGCTGGGACTTCAGCTTCCCAGGAGGCTGTAGATTTACCAGCTGAATTCACAGTTTGCTAAAATAGGATACAGCCATATTCAGCAACAGGGTTTAGTTCCATTAATTATTTCACCTGTGGTCTAGCATATTACTTTTGATAGAGTCTTATAAAAGAAAGTCATTACAGATGCCTTAAAGGTGAACATCTACGAAGTGAATGGCAGCTATAAATCCATCACTATCTAATTGTTGCACTCCATATGCCAATGTATTTTTTGTCATCTTCTCCTTCCTTCTTTTTCTCACAGACTTACTTTTCCAAATAATTAAATTAAATTAGATAAATTTGAGCCTAACTGAAACTAATTTTGTGTAATATCCCAAACCATTTGCATAAGGCTTCTAAAAATCTCCAAGCTATTTCTCTAGGCAGTGGGGTAGCTAATTATCTACCTCTCCAAGCAGCCTTCAAGGCATCACAGATCATATGTTTAGAAGACAGAACAATTTCATTCCTCTGCAAAAAAAAGTGTCCATTACAGTCCTAAGGCATCATGAAAATTCCATGTTTCCACAGAGATTAAATAATTCACCCTCCATGGAATATATTTGATCATATAATAACAGGCAGACATGATCATTATGCCCTGAATATCACCATTTAGGAAATCAATTCCTGAACTTTTGGGATATGCAAATACAATTGATTCTTGAACTGTGGAGCTCTCAAAATGAACTGAGGCTTTTGGCAGCATGCAAATATTCACCATCCCTTCAGGCTGGGCCAATATATCTGGCATCCTCTCACACATACAATGGATTCTATCTCAACCCAGTAGGATACATTTCCCTGCAACAATTTGGCTTACAAAAGCTAAACTACACTACAGAAGTATTGTAATTATGATCACTGTT
Source organism: Gymnorhina tibicen (assembly GCA_013399875.1). Taxonomy (NCBI): domain Eukaryota; kingdom Metazoa; phylum Chordata; class Aves; order Passeriformes; family Artamidae; genus Gymnorhina; species Gymnorhina tibicen. The sequence goes on from VXAZ01007504.1 coordinate 65,400, forward strand.
CAGCAAGGATAAAGTACTAGAAACAAAGGAATTAAATATGAAATTGTTGTTCACAGGCATTGTCTCTCTGTGCGTTCTTAGAATAGAGCGTTAACTAGGCAAACAAAAATCAGTCCCTCGGCCACAACCCCTCACCGACACACTGAACCATCTGACTGGGGCTGACTCACAACCTGTTGTTTTGAACCATGGATGGGCTGAGCTCTTGTTATACTATATATAAGAATCTGGTAGGACTCGCCAAGATCCAAAATATCCAGATCTCTCACGACTCTTTCATAGTGGCAATTTTCAACTCAACAACAACAGAATTATAATGGTGTGTCACTAAAGCAAGACAAGCAAACACATAACAGCATGATTTTTCTTTCCCAAGCATCTAAATATAAAACTATTCATGCCCCAGTCTAAGACTGCAGTTCTTATTGTACTTGAAAATCAAGTTCTCTTTAAATTCTAGGTGATAATTTTTTTCCTGAAATCTATATGCAATCAAAACTTCTTTTTAAATTAATATGTTCCCTGCATTAGAAAAGAATTCTCATTCCACAGGTGGCCAAGGGCTGCAGGTTCAAGCCCACACCCCTTCAAGTCTTGCCTACAAGCCGGGGCAAGAGACTGTGGATGACAATGATGGATGGGGGGAACAACAACTCGGCATCTGATGTGAAGGAGACTGTTACACTTTAGAATAACCAAAAAATCATGATTAACCCAAGTGCACCTGCTAACACGTTTTGAAATGTTGCCCATCTTGAAAAGATGAAAGCATTCACTCCCAACATTAAGGAAAATTTCAGAGTAGTTTTTTTATCAGTGTTTTACCCCTCCCTTCAGTGCTGAAGAAACCCCAAGGCAAAGTGCTCAGAAGAAACCTATTCATAACTGAGAGACATGAGGGATTCACATCATGAAGTCACAATGCCAATTTCTGTCCCAGTCTGTTTTAGGAAGAGTTTAAACCATAAACAATTCACCAAGGAACGTCTACCACATTACAGTTACAACCATAACAAAAACACTTCTAGGTCCCTGGAGGGCTCAGTTATAATCCCACACTAAATTACAACCTGAGTCTCACGTCCCATCTGTCTAAATGACTAAGTGGGGTTAGCACAAGTCAAAAGCAAACTCTCTGGTGCCATACTGAACCCTCTTCCCTCGGTGCTCCTAGCATCTAAAGTACAAGTATTAAGAGATCCAAACATAGTCTACTGCAGTGCAAAGGCACATTATAAATTAATTTTCCGAAGTTTTGAAACCCTTGAGTGCGTTTGCACCCAAGTGCCCCAAACCCTTCGCACCGTCGAGCGTGCACATAGGAAAAGGAGCAACTGATGCTTTTGAGTACTCCTCATCCACTTCATGGCTAGGACCTAAAACCTGTTATTTCTTTCACAGAAAGAGACAAAAGTTCTTCTTGGGTTTTTTATGCAAATCTTCTTTATTTTGAGGATGGAGAAGTACTTCCTCCTGACAGTTGAATATTACAGTTTAGACTTTAATTCTTTCCAACAGTCTGCATTACAGTACTTTTCTTTCCATTATCCACAGGTCCACTGACCTCATGAGTAATCTGGAATAGTAAGGAATATACTCCTCTTTCCCATCCTGCAATTCCATGGAGCTAAAAAAAATACACAGCCAACAACAGCTCCAGTAACAGAAATCAGTTAAAATCTCATTATCAAGGTGCTGATAGGAAGAGAAAGGATGCATTTAGGGCACAGAGATTGAAGAGAAAGAGGAGTCAGTGCATTATCCCAGTACCTGGGAGTCCTGTTCTGCCAAGGACTTCCAAGTCAGTCTTTGGTAAATCACAGCATTTCTCCATAACCAGGTTTCCCAAACTTCCATTCTAGTATCTCTACTATCCATTTCTCCAGTATTCTCAATCTCCAGTATCCTCTATCAATTGATAGAACTGTTGTTCTTTACCCCACAGGTTCTGATAGCACAAAATATGCAATACAGAAGTTCAGTGATCATAGGAGTTGAAATAAGTACCCTCAAATCAAAATATGGATTTGTATTTGTTTACCTGAATAACCCCAGCATGCTACAAGTATTGTAAAATCAAAGCTCTTGTTCAAACTCACTGATGGCAATTGAAAAAAATGCCTAATAACCAGAGCAGGCTTTGGTAAAAACACAACATTAATGAAATTGTATATGCATATCTAGATTTCTTTGAACTACTTTGATCTGGAAAGTAGGTTGTATGGCTCTTACTGTCAAGCTTTTTAATGAGGTTTCTAATAGTCCACAAAAATAGCAGAAACTACAAATACAAAAAACACTTGTAACTCTTAGTACGTTCATTACTAATACACTCTAACTTATGTAGAGGATATGGTTTTAAATGAACTTTAAAACAATGCAGTACTTATTAGTCTGAGAGTATGTCCAGAAATTACCTAGAACAAAAATAATTCAAATCATAAATAAAGTGGAAGACAGATAATCACTACAGCAATGTCCATACACGAAGAACACTGAGAAAAGATACAACATGAAGAAAATTATAGTAATACTATGCACCTGTGTCTTTATGGGTATAAAGAAGCAAACAGGCTGAAATACCAATTTGATTGACAGAAAAAAACTTAGAATTTGAGAGTGATCACAAAAGATACATTTTACATCAGGAAACAAGGAAACATTTAGAATATCAGATTTCAGGTAGTAAATTGCCAAGTAGAAAGCTTATTTAGAAACAGTAGAATAAAGGTAGTAATTAAAATAACATTTGAAAGTATATTTTCTGAACTATTTTAACAACAAAAAAATGCATAATTTACTTGCACTGAATATTTTTTGCAATGCAGCTGCCAGATTCGTGCCACACTGAATTTATTCACTATCCTGTTTTTAAAAAAAAAACTAGACTGATACATTTTCCATGAAGTTATTTAAATACCACCCCAAGTTGCCAAGTTGGCTCTGTGACTGCAAAGATATATTTTTTAAAGAGTGTGAAATAATTCATTAACATATTCATGAGGGAGTAAAAGAACTGCAGACTTCAGGTGAAACAGTAGCTTAAGTATCACCAGAGCTAAATTGCATCAAAAGGTGCTAAATCCTGTGAACATGCTTGCTATAGCACCACTGAGACTTCTACCAAAACAGCCAAGTGTTCATCTAAGTCCCAAGGAGCTTTACAACAAAGAGGGAAGAGGAGAAATATGGTTTAAATAAGGACACTGGCACAAAAAAGCCACCATAACAGAAAAAAAAAAACCAAAAAAAAAAAAAAAAAAAAAAAAAAAAAAAAAAAAAAAGGGAAAAAAAGCAACAGGGGCATTTCCAGTCAGAAAATAATGTTCTGGCAGAGAAGAGGAAAAAGCTGGTTTACAAACTGCATAAAAACTTCTTGATTTGCTGCAGTTGCCTCCAATCTTACCTTTTAAAATAGACTATGAAATTCACACACCACAGATATGTGTGACCAAGTACTGTACATGCTAGCTAAAAAGGCAGTGATGCCTGTACATCATTTTCTGCAGTGGAGACAGGGCATCCAGATTAACAGCATGGGAAAGAACAGTGAGAGTAATCATTACATTAGGACCTGTCTAATCTATTCTTATTCCTTTAACTGTTTTTTCCCCACATTTAGAAAACAATCATTGCAGCTGCAATCTCCCAGTCTTGTTACTGTCTAATGTTCCATGTTGGTTTGGAGCAGAGAACAGGACTAAGTGATTATCCTCTTTTCTTTGCAAATATTTCCTCTCCTTCAATTTTGATGTCATTGTTAACATCTCTATTCATGGCTGTACATGTGCTTTGTCTTTAATGGACTCTCATTGGCTTGTCTGCAATTTCTTTATCTTCTATTAAAAACATGTAAAAAGAAATTGGCCTATTAGCAGAAGTGCAATAGTACCAATTTTGTAAACAGTAATACAGTTTATTGCTGTAAACAGCAATAGAGAACAATTAATACAGAACAATTCCACTACAGTTAAAGAAATTTATTTAAAATAAACTGATTGTAGTTTTCCCGGAAGCACATATTAAGAGCAGCTGTTTAAGAGAAGCTTCCATCATCATCCTCAGGACTGTTTTGATTCAAGACAAGTGCATTTCCCAATTAGTTTGTTTGGGCTTATATTTGGGTTTTCTTCTTTTTTTTTCTTTTTCTCAAAGTAATTACCTCAAAACAACACACATGCCCCAAATAAAGCAGCAGCTCTGCACAGACCTCTTGCATCCCTCCTTCCCAAACATTAGCTGTCTTGTACCGTCCATTTCGACGTGGTGCAGTTGAAGACAAGACAGATCCATACAATCCTTCACAGGATTCAGACTTACTTTCAACTCTTACACATGAATTCACACATCATCTGACATTTATCAGTGTTTGTTCTCGTTGGTCCTTGTCTCCCTCCAGTGGTGGGAGGATCAGACCTCTCTACACTTTAAACAAGATACATGGTCACCCTCTGACTGTATTACACAGCTAAGCCTTCCTCAAACTTTGTCACTCCGCTGAATGAGGAATCCCAGAAATACTTGTTATTTTTCCTCCAAATATGCAACTTCTCATGATTTTAATACTAATTCCTTTCCATCTCCAATTCATCACTATTCAAGGTCAATCCTGGTCTTTTATGTAGTTTGAACTTCAAGCCATTAGCAAATTTCATTAGCACATTCTTGGTTTTATCCTACTTTTTGGTAATTAGTGAAAATAATAAATAAGATCAATGTCAAAGCCAGTCCCTGAGGAACTCCACTAATAACCTCCCTCCAGCCTTATAGCTTATTTCAACACAGTTTCTTGTTATCTCCTTCAGTCATTCCCAAAGCATTTGTACTAACAACCGTCTCCTCCAGTTTAGATAGCATTTTTCCCACACAGCACCATATGGAGTGCTCTGCTGGGGTTGGGACAGACTCAATCTCTCCTTTGCTCTCAAGGTGAGCGACATGGCTATGAGAGAGACAGGGCACACTGCAAGAGGTGTTGTCAGGGAGAAAATTAAAAAGCCATCATATGTGGCCCTGCTGGGACCTTATCTGGAAGATTATGCATAACTTTTCCATTTAACAATAAAAAAATATTTTAAAAAAAAGCCCTGAAGGAGAACAATTAAAAAGTCACTTGTGAAAGCCAAATAGAAGGACCTGCTTTTGTAGCTCAGAAAATGATTGGGTTTGTGTGGCAAGGTTTGGGTAATGAGGAGACTACAGGGGTGGCTTCTTGTGAGAAGGCCAAGCTCATCAGTGGTAGCAGTAGCACCACTGGGATAACATATTTAAGAAGGGGAAAAAAGCCCCTGCACAACTGCAGCTGGAGAGGGATGTGAGAATTGAGGGCAACAACTACACAGACACCAAGGACAGTGAAGAAGGACAAGGAGGAGGAGGCACTCCACCCCCGGAGCAGATTCCTCTGCAGCCCATGGTGCAGACCATGGTGAATCATCTGTGCCCCTGCAGCCCATTAAGGTTAAGTATGGAGCAAATAGCTTCCTGCAGCCCATGAAAGACACCACACTGGAGCAGGTGTGACCCAGTAGGAAGCCTGTGCTGTGGTAGACTCCTGGCAGGACCTGTGGGCCCATTGAGACAGGAGCCCATGCTAGAGCAGGTATTCTGGCAGGACTTGAGAGCCCATAGGAGACCCATGCTGGAACAGTTTGCTCCTGAAGGACTGCACCCTGTGGAAGTGACCCATGCTGGAGCAGTTCATGAGGAACTGCAGCCCACAGGAAGGATTCACATTGGAGAAGTTCATGAAGAACTGTCTCCCATGGGAGGGACCCCACAATGTAGCAGAGGAAGCGTGTGAGGAGTCCTCCCCCTGAGGAGAAAGGAACAGCAGGGACAACATGTGATGAATGGACCTCAACTCTCATTCCCTGTCCCACTGCACCACTGAGGGGAAGGAGGTAGATAAAATCAGGAGTAAAGTTAAGCACAGAAAGAAGTATGAGGGGATGATACTTTAGATTTAGTTTCTTTGTCATTGTCCTACGCTGATTTGATTGGTAATAGATTGAACTAATTTCCCCAATTCAAGTCTGTTCTGTCCACAGTGGTAATCAGTGAATGATCTCTCCCTGTCCTTAACTCAAAATCCTTTCATTATATTTTCTCTCCCTTGTTCTGTTGAGGATGGAGAGGGATAGAGCAGTTTTGGTGGGCAACTGACATCCAGACATGGTCAACACACCCCATCATCTCAACAGTAAATGTCAGAGATAGAGGGAAAAACTGTTTAGAAGCAATAGAAAAATGATGAAAATTCCCACAGACACATTCTGTCTGGAATTCATAAAAGCTTCGGATCATGAAAGGCATAACATTTGTGACTAAACTTGTATATATGAGGAGAGAATCTAGAAACAGTTCCTTTTGAAACAGTTCCATTTATGAGATCTACAACACAGGTATTGGCACTACCCGAAAGTGAGTAGGCTTGATAACCAAGTAAGCTCCTTCTGCTACTTCCATTTTTTTTTCCTTTCCCAAGGCCCTCACTGGTGACTTCATTGTCTCCAGTGCAAGGCAGAAGAATGAGACACACATTTACACCCAGTATTTTTCAAAACCATCACTCTCAATGTCAGGCCCTAAAGGATAATGTGCAACTAGAATTGAAGCTAGTGGATATTTTACCTGCATAAATGTTCCTAGATCATTTCTGCCTTTAGCTCTTTACTTACATATCTGTCTGTACAGCTTCACAGACCAACCAGGACATGCTCAGAATTTACTTACGATAGACACAACAACACACCAGCTCTCGGGCTGATCACGAGCTCAAACTGATGCTGGGATACAGAGTGCCAGAGCTACTTTATTAGTTTTACTACTTCTGTCTTCTCACAAGTCTAGACAGAAATTTTAACCCAAAGGGGATGGCAAGATGTAGCGGTTTGGTATTTTACTGCAGATAAGTCAATGAAGGAAGGGGAGAAAAGAGAGGGAAGAGGCTGAAGCAGGGTGGGAAGGGATATTTTGGGATGTCAAAGTCTGTTATGTTGTCATTTGCATGAATCAATATTTTATTTAAAGCTAGAAGATCTCATAACTACTGTGAAGAGCCAGATGGTTTAAATTCAGTATTACCTCCGACACTTATCAGCACCCTTGATAGGTATGGCATTCAGTTTGCAGGGTGAAGAGGTGTTGGTGGGGTTTTTTTATCATTTTGGGATGATTTATCATTTTGGCCCTTTATGATTTATCTCTTTAATTCCCTCCCCAATAACTTACTTTATGTATTAAACTACAGTATCAATTCAACCACTCAAAAATAACATTAAAAATTATTTTCTTAACCCCACTATAAATATTCTATTGTTATTGTTCTACTGACCTTTACTCTTTTAACTTTTTTTCCCCAATAACAACATCTAAAAAAGAGAGAAGGGATGAAGTTTAGTCTGTGTCAGTACACTCAGCTGTGACCCGTTTCTGCACACCGATATCTGCATTAACACATAGGTATGGCCGTCATCAGCACAATGAATTTTTTCAGCTCTAAACTAGAAGCATGCAACACTTCAACAACTTAATTCCTACACACATTTCACAAGCCCCCTCTGCCTGAATGAAAATGAAGTAACAAACAGAACCTGGGAACAAAAGAGGTCTGCAGAAAAAAAAAAATCCCATTGCTTAGGATTTGTATGAAATCAAATGTGTCAGAAAAACAGGTTTGTGTCAGAACTATCAAATAATGAAGAGGGAAAATAAAACAAAAACGAAAACAGCCCACTCCTCTTTTCAGAAAAGAGGACTTGACTTGCTCACTGTTGCCACACTCACTCAGGATGTGGACCAGCCGTGCTGCAATCCCTGCATTACCTGACTGAGCAGAGGCTTATAACAAATTTATCAGTAACAACTACCAGGCAAGAGACTGATAGGAAACAAGTCTGGGAATATTTAGCTCTTCACATGAAGTATAAAGTAGACCCACAGCTGAACAGCCAAGAGCACTTGTCTCAGTTGTGAACGATAACTGTTCAAATTGGTGCCCTAGTTAAGGATAGAAGAGTGTTTTAAATGACTGGATTTATTGTCTTCTGTGCCTCTTCCTCATTGTCACTTTGGCTCAAAAAAACCCTCGCATTTCCCAGCAAGACTTTCATTAAGATACCTCTAAGGGTGTCATTTTCCAATGGAAGTTACAATTCACACAAGTGTTGTGGACCAAATCCATTAAGTTACTCAGGAAAGAACAGCTAAAATGCTAAAGCAAAACTGAAATTTAAATCTTAGTTACAGCCTATGGTTTTAATAGTGGTGACTGCCTAAAACCATCTTGGAGACTGCAGAAATAAGTTGGAGCACATGGACATTATTCACACCTTTTAGTCTTCATATGACTAAAGACAAAATATGGTTCTGCTTTAAATTGGGACTAAAGACAAGAGACAGTTCTGCTTTAATTTGGGACTCCAGCCTTGAACTTGATAGCATTACTCTAATATAACAAATTTATCAGTAACAACCGAAAGTCCATCAGTAGCTAATTTACAGACGTGAAGACCTAAAATAAAATATCATTTGATAGGTCAGCTTTATTCAAGAAACCACTCGAGAATAACAGCACTTGTCAGAAAGTGAGAGACATGAAGAATTTTGGAGTTACCACTCACATAATATAGGCTTTCCAACACAGCCTAATTTTCCCCCAGAAAATACATATTTTTGCCACAATATCAGCAAGTACTTTCATAGGTGAACACTGGCATGTGGGCTACTGTGCAAGAGTAGCTCCCAGCCTTGAAAGGCATTGAAGCAACACAACACCAAGGAGCCTGGGGGAATGGCTGGTAACGTGCCACAAAACGTACTTGTTCAAAGCCAGCAAGCATAAATTGTTTGATAGAATCAAGCAACACTTCTGGGTAAACAACAATTTATTTGCTTTCTCCTCACAAGCAGAGAATATCTGACCACAAAACAGCCACTTACCTCCTCCATTGTCAAGTCAGGAGATTGTCTAGAGAAATAGAGTGAGGCCAATTTGAATACCTGTGTTTTCTTGAAATACAAAAGATGACAAGACAGGAATGCACTTCACTACATGGGACAAACCAAGACAATTTGACTACTCGATCTATATTTCTGTTAACACTTGTAAAATGTTTCCTTTCTTTCATTAGAAGGCTGAGTGAATCATCAAGGATCACGATATGGAGCCCTCCTACTTTTTAAATAAGGGTGCTTATGAAATAATTAAGTACACAACTGCCATGTGGGAGCCAAGTAGTTCAACTACCTTTGCCCTCAATTTATGGCATATTTTTCCAAAAGAGTAACAGTTTATTCCTCCCATCATTCTAGCACAGTTAATCAATCTTAGGAAAAAAAATCTTTAAAAAGTGAGTACTTACCCTGCTTTTTTCTTTCTCTGTAAAAAAATGATTGATTAGGAAGGGACACACAATGGAAATGCTACTGAAATGTCAGGCTCTAGATTTTTAAAAAATATCATTTAAAATGTTATTTTAGTTTATGCATTTGTCACTCACTGCAACATGTTCATGAGCAAAGCTTATACAAGACAGACCATAAAAAAAATTAAATCTTGCAACAACTTTCAGGAGAAAAGGGACAATAAAGTTAAGTCCTATTTGTTTCCTCTCCAAGTCAAATTTCATTGATGCTGGTGTCATGGAATGAAAGCAAGGAAGTTCACAACTGAAAACAGCTTTCTGGTTGGGAGCAGGCTAGGTGCTAAAGCAGACCTTGATGCAGTTAAAGGTCACTTTTATTTCCCCTTGTACTTTCTGATGTGTCACACAGAAAATCAATTTTTTGGTACTGGGGCAGAAATGCAAAAAAGCAAAGACTTGTTGGGTCCCATGTGCCACTGTTTCATATTCCCAGAGTTCATAAAATAAGGATAATTAAATACATGAACCTCCCAAGAGTATTGTGAATATTAATTAGACAACAAATTTAGAGCACTTTGAGAATGAGAAGTACTCTGTGTCAGTATTTACTGCTATCTTTATTCATACTGAAAAAACCCAAAACACTATTTTTTTACATTTATAGGAGTAAATGGATTAGGATGCTCAAATGCAAAGTAGGAAATTTTCAGAATTATTTCAAGAAACCAAAACTGTAGACTGTTAGTACAGTCTTTATAGAAGATGGCAGCTCTTGAGCTCAGATATTAAGTACAAGAGCTGTTAAAAATAGTGAAAGAAGTCAAACTATATTTGGAATAATAATTGGCAAACTTTTCTAGATCTATGAAGAAACCAAATTTATCAGCTTTCTGTCCAGGATAGCACAAATTATTCAATAGAAATAAAATTCAGCATATTCAGTTTTGAAGCGGACAAATTAAACTATAAAAAAAAGTCCTCTTCACTGACTGCAGATCATTCTGTGTGCACAAAATGGCCATGAGCAGATCAGGTCCTTCAACTATTTCACTATTTAAAACACAGAATCATGGAACTGTAATGGTAGGAAGGGACCTCTGGAGATGTTCTAGTCCAACCCCTCTGGCTTAGAAGTGTCAGAGAGAGCAGGCTGCTCAGGGCTGAGTCTGGATTTTGAGTAACTCCAAGGATGGAGATGATACAGACTTCCTCCCTGGACAGTCCATCTAACAGTCACCCACCCAGCTTGTATTTTCTCTTCTTTGCTGTGTTTAGAAATGGCTTCCAGGACAATTTGCTCTCTTTCCCAGGGGTCAAGGTGAAGGTGACTGGCCTGTAGTTTGCCTGATCCTCCTGCTTGCCCTTCTTGAAGATGAGAGCTCACAGGAACTTAATCTCAAATTCCATGACCTTTCAAAGGCCACCAAATGTAGCCCCATGATACGAGCCAGCTCTCTCAGCACTCATGGGTGCATTCCCATCAGGTCCCATCTACTAGCATATGTTCAGTTTAAGTGTCCCCTAACCTGAGCCTCCTCCACCAAAGATAAGTCTTCCTTGCTCCAGGCTTTCCCAGTAGTCTCAGGGGACTGGGACTCCTGAAGGCAGATTTTCCCAGTAAAGACCAAGGCAAAGAAGGCATCAAGTACTTTGGCCTTCCCAGTATTCTTTGGCATCAGGACATCGCATTGAATACTAGACCCACATTTTCCCTAGTTTTCTTTTTGTAGAAGTCCTCCTCATTCCTCAGTCCTCCCTGTCACATCATTTGCCAGATTCAACTCCGCACAGGCTTTGGCTCTCCTAATCTCATTTCCGCTCCCAGACAGAACTTTTGTATTCCACCTGGGTCAACTGACTGCATGTATTCTTACATTTCACATTTGAGTTTTGTCAGGAGAATCTTGTTTATCTATGCAAACCTCCTGACACCCTTGCCTGTTTCCTGAAAATGAGATAATTCTCATTCTCATTGAGATTGGAGCTGGTCCTTCCTGAAAAATCATCCAGACCTTCTAGATCCCTCTTCTCTCCAGGACTGTAACCCATGGTATTCTTTCAAGCAAGTTCATAAACAGGCCAAAGTCAACATTTCTAAATTCCAAGACTGTGATCCTGCTATTTTCCCCAATCTTTCCTCTCAGGATCCTGAACTCCACCATTTCAAGGTCACTGTCACCAAGGCACTGTCACTGGTCACTCCTGAGCAGTTCTTCCTTGCTTGTAAGTAAGGGATCCTGCAGAGCAGATTCCCCATCACCTGTGTCAGGAAGTTATCATTGCTGCACACTGGAAAGAATCCTACTAGATTGCTTGTGCCCTGCTCTGTTGCCCACCCAGCACAGATAGGGGTGTTTCAAAGTCCCACAGCCTGTGAACGTGAGGTTTCTTCCAGAGGTCTGAAGGCCTTAACTACATCTTTTTCTTGATCAAATGCCCACCATATCATCCACAATGGTCCACCTGCTAATTCCAACCTACAAGCACTCAGCTGGCTCATCCATAAAAAGACAGAGCTGTGTGTGTTCCTCCTACCTTTTCACATAAAGGTCAGCTCCCCCACCTCACTGTCCTGGCTTGTCCTTCCTAAAAGTTCTGCATCCATACATGGCAACACATCTCCTGTGGGAGCTATCCCACCATGTCTCTACTACCCCTGGGACTGTAGCCCTACAAACACAGAAGGACTCTGTCTCCCCTGCAGGAAGCATAAGTGTACAGGCACTTGAGATAGGTGCCCACTTGTGCTGATTTCCCAATAAATGGATGAGCTTTTCTTCCATCATGTTGTCATCTCACTGCTCCCTTATTTGTGTGCATATGCATGAAATGAGCCCACTTTCCCCTGTTTTGTTGCTTAGAAGGTCTCTCTTGTCCTCACTTGCTCATGGGTTGACATCTCACTTGTCTGTTCTCCTAGTCTAAAGCTCTCCTTTTACTAGGTCAGCCAGCCTGTTGGTTCCTCATAGCATTCCTTGGTCTTCACAGTGTCCCATGGTTGAGAAAGTACTTCCTACTTAAGGCATTTCCTATGAAAGAAGTCTCTGCATTCAGCCATTCCACAACATACACGTTTCTTGGGGAAATAACTATCATTCCCCCACAAAATATCACATATCCAACATATCCATACACATATCCAACTATCATTCCCCCACAAAAGAAGGAAATCAATCTTGAAGGGACCCCCCTCTCTTAAAAAGAAAGAGTTTGGAGCAGTCTCTTTGAATTTTGACAGTAGCTGAGTTGTTATTGATTTCACTTCATTCTGATTGATTCCATCTCTGCCACAACTCTGTTGTTTCCTAGAACCTGACCTTTGACTTCAGAAACCTGAAGCTTCAAGTTTAATGATTAAATGGATTCTTATACATTTATGAAAAATAAGTTCAAGAAATCCAGTTACCTAAACAGCTAGAGAAAACTAATATATAAAATATAAGCAAAAGCTACAGACTTTATTTGATACACTCTGCTTTTGGGATACTCATCCTTCTGCCCACAAAGTACCTCAAAATAAATATTGATGTAATATTTCCAAAACCATCCCAAAGATCTATAATTGTACTACTTATTTTCAGAGATGAGTTATGCAGCCTTGTTGATTTTCAAGAAAATTTGGACTCAAATAACTTGCAAAAATAGGCCTGAGATGCATTTGCAAGTCTTCTCTTTTAATATTAGAAGAGACCAAGGACTTGAGACATTCAGTAGTCATAAGTCTAACTAAAAATTTATTATTCAGATTATTTCACAACACGAAAGTTTGCATCTTGAAATGAACAGGACAAAGCTGGATAGTGACCAAGGAATCAACCTACAGTTGCAATTAAACTGTTGCTTACAGCTTAATTTAAAAGAAAACCCCTAATTTTTTATTTCAGTGAATATTCATTTGACTCTCTTGTCTTACTTCAGAACTTCCCCTCATTACATTTGCCCCTCAGTGGTATCACGCCTGCACACCAAGATCCATTTATGCAAATGCCAAGCCAATTCATTTCTTTTTCTAGGATTGCCTTTCATAAATCAGGAATCACTGGAATCACACACATAATAAAAGGTATGGGGGGAGGGAAATCCCTGAGCAAGAAATTTTCCAGCCAAAGATTTAATATCAATTGAGTTGAACAGCCAATCCCAATTGAGAGACAGTACACCCTTAAGATGCTCAGCCCCGAGTACAATGGTATCCAACCTGAGCCAGTTACAAACCTGCCACTACCAACTATTCCTGTACAAACAGCCTGACTGCTACATGCCTTTTAAAAGGAATCACTTGGCAAAAATGTTATGATTCACAACATTTAAGGCCTTTAGGCCCATCAATAGTACAAGTAATTTTTAAAAAACCTTTCTCTGCTGCAGAAAGAAAAAGATGTCATTATGAACTTTAGCAATGTCAGCAACAGCATTGCATGCCGAATAGGAGCCTGATTGGAGAATGGTCTAAGAAAACCAGGTTGATTTAATCATTCACGCCAGGTGTTGAATTTTTTCAGCACAATATACACAGTGGGTAACTGACACAATAAAATCTCCAGTTTCTAGGAGTTCAATACATTTCAGGTTGGTTTTGTGTCAAAGGGATGCATTTATAGAAGCTGTCTTGGCTAGAAATTGTGAAGTCAGAATAGTATTCTGAGCCCACTGGAAATTTCTAAATGGATTTCTTTTTAATTGAACAACACTTCATTGCAATGGCATAGCCACAAAGCTCACTTGGTAGTATAACTTTTCCCCCTGCATCTTCGATAGTATGCTTCTAAAAACATTTTAACCTCTCTGTGTATTTTAAGAACACTAATTGGATAGGGCTGTTTGGGTGGAAATTGTTAGGCATAATATCAAGCCCTCTAGCTCCTACCAGCACCAATTTCCACTGTGCCAAGCACCAGAAAAACCACTCAGTCTCCAAGCTGCACACTTACATTTAGAGCCCACAGTAATAATCACCCACAGGAAAGAGGGAAAGGGGCAGAGAAGCAAAACAATTTGGTTTTGTTTAGATGAGTTTTGTTAGAGAGTCAGAAACTAAGCCAAAACTGTACTTCATAGCAAACAACTCTTCTCCTAGAGCAGGGGAAGCAATTTCCTAAGGACTACCATTGCCTGCATTTCTTCGTTTAAGTGATAAAAATTCCTAGGCCTGATTAGTGACAGGTTTCTTCCTCCCTCCATTCCTTCCCCTCTCCCTCCTTCCCTTTTCTCCAAAAGGTAGTGCACATAATGCCAGATCTATCTTGTGCAAAATTGCCACTGTAGCTCTGTCAGATTATAGAGGAGAGAAAAAAAATTGACAAACAAAAAAGCTGGTTAAATAACAATCACTCATAGACTTAAAGAAGTGTTCAACCAGAATTTAAGGATGCAGATTACCAGTGCTTTAAAGAGGCATATGAACCACAACATGTACTATGAAGTACCCACCTTTCAAAGAACAAAGATCAAAAGAGAATTAAAAACTAAACCACATTTTCAGCCTGTGGAAGCAGCAGTTATGGTTACAGCTATCCCCACACGTGCAGCAAGTCACAGGCATGTGCACCTGCTTGTGTGCCTGACCACGCAGAGGCACGCAGCTGTACAGGCACAAGGTGTCACAGTTGAACCACAGGGGAGAGGGCACACATCCACTGACTACACCTGTCCAAGATCTCCCAGTAAGCCGCAAAGAGATTTGTCTTCTTTCCGAGACAGTGAGGATCTGCATGTCTGAGGTCAATATAGCATAAAACTCAAACTAATAAGGACTAATGAGTTAAAAGCACGTTGCTATGGACTGCTTACAGACAGAAATAAATTTCTAGGTTTTGCCTGTTCATCCAAAAAGCAGATTGTTCCCAAGTGAGGTGCAAGCAAGATCAAAATCCAGATACAACATATTTTCTATCTGATCTTTATTCCATCATAAAACTGCGATTTGTCAAATGCTAACATTTCATGGAAACACTTTCTTTTGACAGAACACAGACAGAGGCAGGCTGAAAACCTGCTGTTTTGTAGCTGTTTATTTACCTGTCTCCTCAGCAATGAGGAGCTGGATGTGAAGACTTGCAGGTTTCAGAGCCACCTGAGCTCCCAGCTGCCTGACTCCAGCCTGTGGCTCCCAGGACAGGCTCCCACTCGCCAGGGAACCCGGGGAGCCCATGAAGCTGCTGAATAAAACTGCTATAATCCTTTTAGTTTCACTAGCAAACCCCACTGATTAACAGCAGCAAAACTGTCAAACCCTGTCAGCTTCACACAGCAGCAGTCAGGGATCCTGGGGAGCACACCAGTTTCATAAGCAAAATATTGTGGTATTTTAATAGCATGTTCTGGGGGAGGAGGACAATTTCTTATCCCAGTTTAGAATTGTCACTGTTTTGGATGAAAACTGGTGAATAAAAATTTGGTCCCAAAGCCAGCTCTGCCAGAATCAAGTGAATTGCTCCTATCTGGATACCTCATGATTTCTGGCAAACTACAGGACTGTTTTCCTGTAGGTTACTAGTCTGAATCAAGACACTCATGCCAGCATAGGAGTGTGCTATAATCCTTTCTCTGTCCTTCCTACCACAAAAGAGAAACTAGAAATGAGATATAATTTACATCCATATTCAGAAATTTGCCAATATAAACATTTCAACCAGAGAGGCAGCCTAAGTCAGTAAATTATCTGCTAAAATCTAAAAAGCATTCACTCATCAAACAGATAATCCAGTCCCTGTGCTGGATGAGCTGAGGGGACCCAGCTGTAACTCATTACAAAAATCATTCCCATACACCGCTGGAGAACGCATGCTCGGTGACAGCAGGACATCATCTTACTTCAGGACATCATCTCACTGCATTTCTGCTCAACAGCCCGTCTTATGCAGCTTTGATCTTGACTAGATTTTCCAATACAGACAGATTGGAAAGGTTTTAAGAAAGGTCCCAAACCATAGTAATTTAGTAATCCAGATAAACACGGGAGGAAAGTTTGCACCATTTTTACAACCTTAAGGTTTTTGCAGGGCAGAAAAAATGGACAGGACATTAGGAAACCACTATGAGAGAAAATAATTAAAATCTGACTTTTACAATAGTTTTGTCTGTATATGAATAGCATTTTCTTTCAAGAAACAGAGGTTGATTTGAGACTGCTCTGAAGCAGTGTAGTACCACTGTATGTTGGCCTGTTCACTAGCTCTGTGGAAAACTGGCCAAAAAAGAAAAGATCAGTCCAGTGGCTACACAGACATGGGTAAGGGCTTGTTTTACACAGTGCTGAGATTGCACTGTCGTGGTTAAAGGCCTGGAGTGCTCTTGAAATTAACTGCGGACGGAGACAGCAAGGTATGTTCCCTGCAGCTGGAACAAATTACAGTCTCAATGGAGTTAATCATCAATTAAAAACTACTCCATCTCACATCATATTTTTCCTCCTCTGCAAAGTAATCTCAAGTCCCTATCTCTTGCTTCACCAACTTCCTCACAACCCCTACAGACCCACACGGATTATGCTTTTAGAGACCTCCAAGCTGTACAGAAACTTAATCTTAAGAAACTCACCTGGCCAAACTTTTCTTTCTGAGACTGTCAAGTTTCAGTTATTGGAGATGTCAGCCTGAGCTGACATCTAAGCATTAAATCTTTGCCAATTTTCTTTAAAGCAATTTATGACATTATATGCAATTTGTCCACAGAAACGTACAATAGTTATAGGCAATATGCATAAGGAGCTGCACATTTTGCTTGACAGAACTTGGAGATGATGCCAACAAGCTGCTGCTTTCAAGGATATAAGCCACAGCTGAGCCTGTTTCAGAGCACTATACCCACCCGTGGCTTTGCAAAGCCCAGCAGCCATCGCCAGCCCCAGCTCTGTGATTACATGATTTCTATGCATTTTGACAACATGGAGTTTCTGCTGGCATTGTCAATACTGAGCACAGCACAGGCGACTTTTTTTCCTAAATTAACTGTAAACAAACTTAAATCTTTTGTGACGGCCAGCCTGGGAAGCCAGCTTAGGTGCTGCAAAGGTGAAGGTCTACCTTTCCAGCTTCAAAATTTTTCCTCTGCAAAAAAAAAAAAATCATATTTCAGTGCAATATCTCAGCAAGACAGCAAAAAAAGCAGTTTCCAGAGAGATGATTCTTCTTTTTTGTTGAAGGAGCTAATATAAGTGACCTACAAAGATTTTTAATACCTTCAGTCATAAACCTTATTAGTATCCTTTCTTAACTAAAAGGTGAAAGAAGTCCTTAAGCTAACTGTCCTCAAGGTTTAGGGCTGTGGGAGTTTATTCTCCTCTTGCTTCCCCTACATCTTTTTGTCTCTCACCTTGAAAAAATAAAAGTAACATGAATTATATCTGTTTGCTGCACTGAAAAGTCTCACAATTTAATTTAAAAAGTGATATCTATCTGTGACAAATAGCATCTTGTACCACATTTCAACACTAATTTTTAAGAGCGTTTAACAAAAATAAGCCAAAGATGAAGTGGTTAAAGGGGAAATGATAAATAACTTGAAACCTCATTTCACTCTGAGCCACTTTTACCTACCCTTTCATGTCATGCATGGCACACTGACAGCTCCTTAAAAGAATAAGAGCATATTGCTACCTTTTTCCTTCAGCCTATTGCAAGATAAACTATCACAAACAGTTCTTATCACTGAAGTTTCCAGAAAAAAAAAAACAAGACCAAAACTCCCCACAAATAAAACAAGCACAACTGGAAAAAACCAAAACAAAACCAGCAACCACTACACACACATACACACAAACAAACTAAAAATGCAAATGTTTCCAAACTTTATCACTGGGGCTGGGGAGGTGACTGAAAGGCTTAGTCCTTTTACAGAAAAATATAAAGAATATGCTTTTTAATTACAGGACGGTTTCATTCCAGCTTTCTCTGGAACACAGCCATTACCATGGGAGCATGCCCATAATATGGAACACTGTATATTGCAACATATGCAAAATATAATAACTATAAATAGCCAAAATATATAAATATAACCACATCATATGTTGTTAAGGCTTTATACGAATAGAACCATAGCTTTGCTGAGGTCCCAGGCCATTTCATTCTTGAAGACGAAGAGGGTCTCATAGCACAAACAGCTACTGAACACTAACAAAACTTGATCTCCCAGGCTACACTCAAAGGGAATTATGGATTGTTGACAACCTTTACAGAAAAGAAAATATTGGGATCAGAAGCCACCAAAGTTTTCTTAGCTGAAAGAAAATAACTAACAGACACATTCAGAGATACATAATTCTGTCCAAGATATTGGAAAATAGGTAGCTAGTGATAAGTTTCTACTGCCATATTTAGCAACCGACTTTCTACCACCTCTGTTAGAAAAATTAAATGCTCTGCAATATGGCAGAAATAAAAGCCTTTAGTGTTGTGACAACATCTCCCCAAACAAATATTGAAAGGTACAGGTCTGGAATTAGTAGTCTAATTTTGGACTCACAGAATTAAGAGCAGAACAGTGACAATCACTGAATAACACTGCCAGCTGAAACTGCTTGACTTAGTGAATATTTCAATTAATATTGTAGCTTTTTTCACAGATAAAAAAAATTTTTTAAAAATACCATCTCTGTCTCTAGATTGTACAAGAATCAGCAGTATTCCAAATAAAATAAACAAAAAAGTTATGTTCTGAATTTCTAGCAGAAACAAGCAATCACCAAAAGGTTCAAACTTACTGTTTTCCAAATACCATTTAGTTCTGCTTGGATTGCAAAAACACTGAGAACAAACAAAACAAGATCAAAGACAGAGTCCACATTGCAGAAAATCTGGAAATAGCAACAGAAATCTCAGACATAAGAAAGAAAAGCCAAACAATAGAAAGAAACAAGGACGGAACTTGGAACAAGTCTACAAATGAGGCTTTTTGTGTATCAGCACAAACATCTTACTTGTGTTTTCCCCCCAGTAACATTATTCCAGCTCATGCTGAAACCAGCCTGGATTCAGAGCAGCTCACATCAGGTGCATCAAAAAATCCAGAGGAGGAGGAAAGGAAAACTGTTTTGATGGCATTGTCATCAGGAGTCTTATAGCTATAAACATACCGCTTTGTTCATTTTCATATCAGAAATTAATTCAGTTGTTACCATTCAGGAGAAAACACTGTGAGATTAACTCCCCTCCCTTCTCCCTACCCCTGTTTACTAGTGATCTCTGCAGGCCCACAGCACAAACAGGTTTCTTTATAAAGTTTTGCAGAGAATTAGAAAGGCAGCTCAATCACCGTCAGCAGGCAGGTTTCCAAAAGAGAGCCATAAACAAGATAGTATGTCAAGATATCCCGGCTGAGAGTGGCCAAACTCCGCCTGTGCAGGGCAGGGGGAGTTCTTGCTCCCTCAGACCTGGCTGGCAGGTCAGGCACCCCGGCACTCCCCCACCTATTTCAGGCAGCGGCTTAAAGCCACCTGGTAGGACTTTAAATCAGGCCAATTCACTTCGACTTGGGGGAGGGTACACTTGCATCAGCCACAGCCTGACCATTAGAAACAGGAACTGGTGGAGACAGGAAGCAAGCTTGGGACCAGTAAAATCTATCAATAGCCTTGTAAGTGTGGGGCAGATCTCTCAACGATGGGACAAAGGGCCAAAGTAGCTGTAAACACAGAGCTCAGAGGAAGGCCCTGGGCATGTGCTGGTCAGTCAGTAAAATTAAAATACAGGTGACTCCAGCAAAGCAACTCAGGGTCTCTAGTGCCCAGTGCTGTAACATGCACATTGAGCCCGAGACCATGACAGGGTCCTGAGGATGAAGGATTTGTCTGCAGCACTTGTGAACACAAACATGCTTTGCAGTCCAGACGCTCTTCAGACCGACATCCCAGCATGAAAGGAGCCGGGCAGAACAAAAGAAGATGGAGAACACAGGGTTTTCATTTCAGCTATGAAAAAAAATAGTGGTAGTGACTCACACAAGTCCTTTCCTCTTTGATTGAATAGGGTAAAGAATAAGCAGTGGTTCAGTAGTGACAGCCATGGGTCTGCTAATTAAAGCCAGGAGGTTTTGTCAGTGCCCTGAAGCCCCATCAGCCTTGTCTGTGCTGATCAGGATACAGAATGAGAGAGCTGAGAACCTGTACTGCAGTTGTGTGGGAAATACTTTGCAACACAGCAGGCAAAGGGTTAAATGCACAGGGAACATGCACAGAAATTACAATACTTGGTCCCAGGAGGGTGGCACACATCCCCTAAAAACTTTCAGCCTGTTCTACAGCCAAATACCAAATGGCCACCTTCAATTTTATTTTCTTTTAGTTAGATAAGACAGACAGTTTGCCAACACTTAGAGCGACATCGTTAAAGTTCTGTTTAATTTTCTATGTCTGAACAGTTCCATGGCCCACTTTTTAATTGCTGCATCTAATGGAGGTGGGAAGGTAGATGAAAAATGCCAAGCTTTATGAGACAGTAAAGCCTCTTCAGTTCCCTATTGTATTGCTATTTATTTCCACAGTGGAATGTCATAATTTGTGGTGCTCCACCCTGACATGCGCATTCAGAATAATTTCCTTTAACAGACCACTCTTAAGAGTACAGACTCATCTTGCATCTTAAAACACTTTATTCATTGCCTTTTCATTAGATCCCCTTGGAAGGCTGGAAATCTTAAATCTAACAACAGCTGGGACCTAATTCTGACCCACAGAACAACATGACAAATCTCTCAGACTCCCCTAGAAATTCCTTAAATCAGGAAAAGCCTGGCCACTGATTTCTTGTATGATCTATTACAGAATACAGCTAACAATTTGCTTTTGCAGGGACCACTACAAATTAGCCTGGATGGAATTTTGAGGCATTAAAACAGGAGAAAAAGGAGTAATTAAATTAATATTTTAAGAGAATTACTAACTATTGTCTTTCATAAAACAAAATGTAAATTTAAGTGCCTGAAACAGAATGCACAGGACAAAGTTTCTGCAAGCACAGGGGTGATCTAGGAACACAAGTCCCACAGCTCAGCTCTGCAGCTGATGTGTACAGGGACTGCTGACCATGTAGATGTGTTGAACTACATTTAAACTAGGTAGCTAAGCATATTTTGGAAACCATGTTATGGCCACAATTTGAGTGGTCAGTTTTTCCAAAGGTGATGACCACAGGCACTTTTGCTGACTTGTGTTTCACTATTCAACAGCAGGCTAAATAAGGGATTCTTTTCTTTCCCTTTCGTTTCCCCCAACAGGTGGGTACTGCCTTCAAGCAAGCCAAGTTCAGCAATGTGCAGAAAACTCCATGCAGATCTCAGCATCCAAAACTGCATTCCCTCCAGGGATGGAGGAGTATTCTCCCCTTTCAAAAGACTGAGAATAGAGGTTTTAATTTTTGTGTCTAAAACTACATACACATACAAGTTTTTCATCAAAGGCTTCTGATTCTAGACTAGAAAAAGCATCTGGGACCAGGGTCAGAACAGGTTTTATGGCTGTAAAGCAAGACCGTAGTAGAGAATAGATTTATTCCACAAAACCACAACTCTGGATAAAGGAAGAACCCTGCTCAGCTCTGCCTTGGCTACATGCACCATCATGAAATTACAAGCTTGCATTTTATGATATGGTGAATCACAAGATAAATTAGTTAATCTTTTGAGGGAACTGAATACCAAAATTTCCACGGAAATATCTTAACTATTAGGGCATAGGGTACTTCCTTCCTTTGTTCTATTCAGTCTCATGGATCTCTTCTCATTGCAAGCACCTCTCTAATAAAAACAACCCAACCCAGAGCACTGAAAGAACAGAAGAGTGCCATTCTCAGCAAGACAGGTAGCTTTCAGCTTTCTCAGGCAGGAAAGAAAACCAAATTGACATCTTTTAAACCCCGAAAAAATACTCAAATTCTTTGTACAGGCAACAATGGCCAGCATCTTCCCCTCATTTTCCACATTTTAGAAGAAAGACAAACAGAGATACTTCCTTACACACATTTTCCTGGTATCTCCTCTTAAGCAGCTCTTCACCCAGCATACTGGTTTTTACAGAGGGATTGTGATGTAGGAATATGGGTGCCATTGTGGCACACTGCAAAATATGTTTATATATACCCCAGAGCTGTGCATCCTCTGTGCCTGTTACCTACACGGCAAACTCCTCCCTAAGGAATATCCTTTAACATCCTAATTTCCCTCTAATTTCTATAACCTTGCATTTCTAGTCTCCCCTCAGAGCAAGAGAAGATACTCACATTCCTGTATTTCTCTTTTAAAGGTTAACTGCAAGGTAAAGCATAGCTGCAGCTCCAAAGCACTGCAGGGGGGGAAGCAACAAGAACAAATGAAAATAAGAGCTGGGAATAAGAGGAAATCCCTTAATCTAGTTTAGCTTGTTTCATCTTTTCTCCTGCTGCCCATGAAGAAAGTGATCACCTTGGGGGAAAAAAATAATAGTTCAATAATCCCAGTTTATTCCTGGGACAGAGAATGAGTCCCTAAACTATTTCTTGTCAACTGGATGCCATTAGACCACTGCCAGGCAACCTGCGACTAATGTAAGGAAACGCAGGTGCAGCAATCATCACCCAGCAGGCACCAAGGCAAGATGGGCTTGCTGCTCCAGAAAGACCCTGCAGAAAAACATGGGCATCATTTCACTCAGCAAGATGGTGGGAAAAAACAGGCTGCATAAAACTGACAGCCACCTTTTCCTTACCTAGACAGCTCCTGATCTCTAGGGAGACTGTGCTCTCCCCTTCCTGTCACCTTTATTTATAGAGTCTGAACATTTACTTGAATTGAAGTTATCTCTTATTATATAGAGACTATACTCTGGTCAATCAGTTTAATCTCTAAGCCTGGGGCTTGGGGATTTTATGTCCATATGCGTGTCACCCATTAAAACACAAGCTGAAAATAATGGGTTTTAAGAGTACAAGAGCCTCTGTTTCTGCCGAATAAAATTGTGAATTCAACCCAAGTCTGATATCTTGAAATATTTAGACTGATGTATACCAGCTGCTGAGATCTTGCTTTAACACTAGTGAACTATCCTGATAATGTAGGGAGGACTCTGCATTTACACATTTTAGGTAACTTTTTACCTGTTCATGTTCCCAGTGTAGTTTCTCCCAGGACCTTTAATGTTTTCGCAGGACCTTTAATGTCGTTGCTATTCTCTTACGTAAGAGATGTTGCTTCCCTGTCACAACCCCCTGCAAGACATCTGTTGCTTATTCTGGATCAGTAGCATATCCCAGGAAAGCATTTCCAATGCTGATCCCAGTACTAGGATTAAGAATCTTATTCTTCTATCACAGAAAAATAGGATTCCTTTCATCCATCTCCTGATTCTTTGATGCACTAACACTACTGAAGATTTTTCCTATACATTTAAGACTAGAATCTCTTTTGTTACTATTCTTAAAGGTAAGGTTCTTGGACTCTCCTTGCCAACTTGAAGCAAAACCACAAAGCCATGAGGAAAAAAACACCAATGGGATGCAGAAGGTCTGATTATTCTGACAATAATAAATTCAAGACTGAACTCTTATACAATCTGTACCTATTGTAACAATTCTAGATTGGATTACATTCTATTCCCTGCACAGTGGTAGGGACCCATCAGGATTATTTAACCATCATTATTTTAGCATTTCAATTGTTTGGTTTTTTAAGTACCTCCACACACAGAAAATCTGCTTGTACAGAAAGCCGTATATATATATATATATATATATATATATATATATGTGTGTGTGTGTGTATGAGTGTGTACACACGCATCCACCATAGTTTATCAAACATGAATGTTATAAAACTTCTTAAAAGCACAGCAGAAGCCTGTCAGTCAAATAGCTGGAAAAGACAGATTTTGATATTTCCCCCTCACTAAATATGAATACATTACTTTGAGACAAAAATAATAATGCCTTTCTTGGTTCATGTTTTATGCAATAATCAGTTTTGGTAGATGAGAGAGTTTTATCTAAGAAGTAGATTTAGTGAAATAGCTAAATTCTGTTCCTAGCTTCTAGACTTAAATAACCTTGAACAATTTGCTTAACCTCCCTATATCTCCCTTAAAATACCAGAGGCAAAAAAAACCCTACTTTTAGGGACTTCCAGAATGCTACATATTTATACATATTTATTTGAAGTTCAGTTTGATGTCACTGATATTATCAGGTCATGGTTATGTGTGGACTTTGGAAACAATTGGTTCTTTCCATTACAGTTGAGCCTCAAAATTAATCCCATGATTGCTCCTCACATCCCATCCATGCTATCCATCAGTGGTTTAAATCAAGGCAGAGGACTTTGCGCTGAAGTAGATTAGGAGAGTCCACATTACAGCAGCTCTGCTTCAGGAACAAGAGCAGGTAGGCAACAATCACGACAGATGTTGCTCACGTTCTCATGGGGCCCTGCCCTTTGATCAGATACAAAATATGATACACTAGGAAGCAAGCATTTCCTTCTTTTTTCAATGTCAGTGTTCATGAATACTTAATAGGAAAGACTTTGCATCTTTTTACACCATTAAGCAAGGATTAATGTTTTTTATGCATATTCACTTCCACTGGGAGGGAAAAAAACATTTTAAAAAATCATTCACTTCCATTAACATGAGCTTTTTTAGTATATTTTCACACCATTTGGGATTTTTTTTTTCTAAAAGCACTCTGACTATATAGCTGACTTGCCTGAAGTCCCCTGCTGTGAAACCCCTGCTGTGAGCTTTTTTACATAAGAAGTTGAGTATTTCTGAATTCTTCCTATCCTGTGTCCTTTACACCCACATGTTAAGAAAACAAAGCTGCCAAAGTATGGGAGAATCCTTCCCTACATATCTGCTGTTGACCCATGCAGATATGACCAAGTTTCTCTCTTCATTAAGAAAGAAGCTGAACCTCTGCTGCCATTTCTCATCCCCAGCTGACTTCTTGTATATGCTCAGAACGGAATCCAGCCACTTCCATGAGAGCCGAATGCCACTCTCCATTTCACAGACTTACTAGGAGAAGGAGGAAATGGTGCAGTAACCAAGCAATACAAATATAAAAACACATCCAGGCTGGGGAACATCTCCGAGTTCCAGGAATGTATGGTATTTTGCAGAGCAGGGCTGAATGCACTATGAAGGTGCGTACCAGTAATATCTGAAACAAAGTTTTACCTGCAACAGCAAGACAAAGAATAAGCTTTCAGCGTCTTTTGCTTCTGTGTCAGAATATACAAGTAACAATAGATAACATCAGCCTGAACTTTTAAAAAAGGATAACTGGTTTAATTACACTGATGTTTTCTAATCTTTTGAAGAACAACACGCACAATTATTTTCATGACTACAGAACACAGTATTACTTGTCCCCTACTACGATATATCAAAGTCAGGGACAACATAAGACAAAAGCTCAATTCTCCTTAGTCCTCATCCTTTAAAGCTTCTAAAACTGATTGTTAGCAGGTCCTGATGTTGACATTTTGGTATCAGATGAGCACACAGAAAAAAAATTTTATCGTAAAAATTTTCACTTTAGTATTCTGCTCTCTTTTTTTTCATGGTTTCCTGTTGGGAAGTAAAAGTTGCTATCTCCTTATCAAAATAGGATGATGGCTTATGTCATTTCTTGTTCCTTTTCTTAAATATTTTACACTGTAAGATTACAAAAAAACCCAAGTTCCACATGCTGGCCACATGGTAATTCTGAGACAAGTGCTGCATGGGTTCTGAACCTGGCGTACAACTCAGAGGCCAGGCTTTTCACACAGCTTTCAATTCCAGATGAACTGACTCTAAATAGTTAGGTCATCATAGCAAACAAGTAGAAATCTACCCAAACTCAGTCCCTGTAAGTGCTCGCTGTCCCTGAAATATCAAAGAATCTGTCAAGGTCACACACCCCACAGTAGCAGAAATTAAAATGAGAGGGCATTCTCTTTGCTTTTGTTTTGGTTTTGGTTGGTTGGGGTTTTTTTTTATGAAACACTCAATTTTTTCAAAGTAATCACATAATTAAACTTCAGAGGCATAAAAGATATAGTCTCCTCCCCTCTATAGTTAGAGGAATTAAAACAGCATCTTCTTCCCTCCAAGATTTCTCAAAACTATCTGCTAAGCCTTTTTTTTGTTTTTAGCCTTACATGGAAAACAAACAGCAAAAGAGCTTGAAAGGTTTAACTCAAGAGTTCTGAGTTCTCCTGCAGAGAAGGAGGAGGATGGAGTCAAGGTGTTTGGCAGAGTTCATGTGTCCTGCTAGGTAACAGTGACAGAAGGCAGCACTGCCTGAGCCGGTAGCAGGCCACTGCATCCTCCCTCCACAGAAGCAGCAGCAGCACTGGAGACATCATGGGACATGTCCGAGCAAGAATGGAAATTCTGAAGAAAAAGAAATTCAGCTTTGAAATGTATGAATTGTAGGAATGTACAACAAGAGGAAAGGATATTGAATGAAATGGGAAACATCCAATTGTAGGCAAAGTGAGAAGATACAATAGATGTGAAAGGTTTTCGTTTGGGCCTTATATCACCATCTTGCATATTGCTTTCCTCCACATTCTACCTAGGTCAAGTTTTTTTAGAAAGATAAAAGCTGTTTTAAAGCAAAAATTTGAAAGGACTAAAAATAAATTTAAAAAAAGGAAACACTATTAACAAGAAATTAATAAATTATCTTTAAAAAATGAGTCATGTTAACATAATTTCTAATACATGGATCTTTTCTCTTCACTATAACCATTTGCTGGTTTTGACTCAATTTCACAAGTAACACTTTTTACTTCTGAAATTCCAGTACTGAGTGTATTTACCCTTTGTCCGGCTAATTTTGAAGGGCAGAAGTGTGGATGCCCACAGACTCCAAGGACCACTCCCTTAGTTTTGGAGAAAGGGCAATTCCTATGAAAACAGAGGCAAAGTCCTAGCCCAGCTAGTCTGAGCAGCACCACAAACTCCCTGTCCAAACTCCAGCAGGTCCTGGTGCTTACTGAGAAGATATGTTTCCTGTGTTCCCAGGCAGATTTCTTGTGCTAAGTGGGTCAATGGCTAGGGACCTTTGCAAAGTTCAAAACTTGAACAGTGAAATCAAGGTCAAGTCATAGAAAAGCTGCCACCACACAGATGAAGAACTTAAGAGCAGTAGCTGAAAAGTCTTAAAAGACATAGAGAGCACACAGAGAGATGACCCAGAGCTCTCCTTAGTCCTCACAATTGTTAAACAAGTACCACTAAGCTTAGAGAAAGCACTTTGGGTTTGTTGTTGTTTGACTTTTAGTTGGTTTTGTCTGTTTGTGTGTTTTCAGGTTTTTCTTCCAAACACACCAGCACTTCATCTGCTTTTCTTCCTTCGCAGGAGCTAGTGGAGTCCACTCAGGCATGTAACTGGGCTTTCTGTTTTGAAGCAAAAGCTTTTCTTCTGACTCCACCATGATTTTTTTTTTGCATGCCGTGGCAAGTCTCTGTCTAGATCCTCTGATGTCTCCTTGGCAAAGTGCTCAGCTCTGCAGGAGCCATGCCTGTATGTCTCCTGCACAGCAGTGGTTTTACAGCACAGCAGCTCGTTGGGCAAATGCACTAGATCCTATTTGTTTCTGGTTTTGCCAAATGTTAATTTAGTCAGAACCAAGGAAGAGACTGGATCAAAGTGAAAATAATGTAAGGTGCTATGCCATGTGTAGCTTAAGCAGTCAAGAAGTTAGAAAACAGAACAATTGCTTCAGAAATTAAATACATGTCACCTCTAGTCTCTTCAGACCTAAAAAACACAGGTGAGAGGGAGAAGGGCGTTGAAAATCATCTGTCTCATCAAACAAAATTACTTTCATGAAATCAGGGCCAAGAAAACTGAGAGCATTGAAGTTGGTCACTAAACTCACAAAATTGTGACAGTTTATACCCATCAAAAATTTTGTCACAGATTGTTTCTGGTTTGCCACACCTCTGCCTGCAGAGAAGCCTCTGCTGCAGTACACATGATGAATGCATATCATCACAGGATGGGCAGAAATCCAGTCACCCAGCCTTGGACAAGGCAGTGAGAAAAAGAACATTTTCATTTCTTGCGTGTTTGTTGCCTTTAAAAATATTTGTATTGAAATAATTATAGTTTTACTTAATACTGTAGCTTCATAATTACAACTTTTAAAACAATGCACTTATTCTCCAGAAAAGCAGAGAAAATATTCTTGTGCATTCTATATTTATAGAATATCCAGTCACATCTCTGAAAAGGCAAGCAGAGGGATTTGAGGATTTTTTTCTTAACATTTTGAACAGAGGCAGCAAAAATCGCTTATGTACTTTGTGTAGCAATAGTAATAATAATAATAATAATAATAACAACAATAATAATAATAACAACAATAATATTAGCTCTTATGTAATCCAACATGAAAACTGTGCATGGATGTGGGCACAGCAAATTAACTAGAGGTCTTTGTGGGCCAGATGAGTTAAAGAAAGATCCAGCGATGCGAAAGAAAGATGCCAGCTCAGAAATTCTCTATGCCTACCTCTACACAGCAGAACTCCCAGTGTGGGGCTGACGGGAATGCCCTACCTTGTTCTGATCGTGTACCAAGCTAAAAGTCCAAAGGTTCACATCATTCTCCTTCCTAGCATCTAGGAAAGAAATCCAGGTGTGTGAACCTGGGGACATCCCCTTTGTCACTCACCATTACCAGAGGGGATGAAGACTGGTGACCTATAGAGATATTTCTAACTTGTGCACATTTTTAAAAGTAATAAAGAATTATTTCCATTCTCAACAATGCTGATGCGGGCAGTAAAATCACATATTAGTGCACCTCTGACTGCTCCCGTCCTTTTCCTGGTCAAAAGGCAAAATTTACTAGAAAATTCATGAACTTTCAACAACATGCTCTTATTGATCTGGAGGTGGCTGGAACCATCAGAGCATGGGCACTTGGGCTCACTGATTCAAAGGTAATCCTTGCACTTCATCATACTCCAACTAGCTGAGAGTAGTGTAATGTTCAGACCAGCCTGAGTGTCTCCAATCTCATGGCAGAAAACAAAAGCCACACTAATAGTAGCAGGGATCTTTTTCACATGCCAGTTTGTATTTTTTGTCACCTTAGTTCAGCACCGGTTTCTATGCACCAGCCTAAAACTCAAAAGAAAAGTGTGTGTGTGCCTACAGTTTTTTAGTCTATGACTGAATCACTAAACTACTGCCAGCTTACCTTTGTGCACCATGACATGGCAAGCTTGTCATTTGAAAGCAATTTGGGTACTCAGTGAACCACAGCACACCTTCTGCCAGCTCATGCATAGCACACGTATTGTGTCAAATTATACATTACAACTAACCGTGGTACCTCTCATTTATAACATCACACCGCATTATGTCAGGTTACATTGTGTCGAGCCACATCATTTTCTGTAAAGGAAACTCTGTCAGACCCATTGCAATGATAACTTCTGTTCTTTTTTATTTCATTTAATATGAATGGCCCGTCTATAAACACACCAGTGACCTCCCACTTCCACTTCCATCTCTGAGGACCTCTCAGAGATTTTTGTTTTCTTTATATAAATGCTAGAATCAAATGTGTAATTCCTCATCTCAAAAGGCAGGCAGCTTGTTTAATAAGGTCCCTGTCATCCAGTCCCTCAGGAATGCCTCCTGAAAGAGCAGGAATTCAAAAAGATACTTTATTATTTCAAGTCAATAATATTAATATTTTCTGTTCCACAGTGCATCCACATCTCATCCAAGTGTATTACAGCACTTGGCAAACATTAGCTTTTCAAGAGACCAGCCTGAAAAAAATGTGTTGGGGCAGCTGTCCTGCTTTACTCTGTGCTCTGGAGCAATACAGAATACATGCATACTGCCTGAAGCCACAAAAAGTGTGGATTTGCTGGAAGATCTGATAACTACTTCATAACCCCCTGCATACTGCAATTTTCCATGTTTAGTTACCTGGTAATCTTTTCCTACACCTTGCTGAATTGTCAGGGCGTTGAAGAAGGGCCCAGTTTTACACTGGGCATCTGGCAAAATGAGGTGCAGTCTGGGTACCTGACACACGACAGTACCAGACCACAAGAATGTGTGTATTTATGAGCACAGCTGGATCAAAGCAGACATCTGGCCCAAATTAGCTATGTACATAATCTGCCTTTTCCTCGCTCTTTGTTACAGATGCTACACCTGCAGCCAGGCTGCAGCTCTCCTTAAACTGAAGCCCTCGCTGGTGTAAGGCATTAGAAGAGGAAGCACGGCTCCACTACGGCTTTCTCCAGAAGGAGAAAAATCATCTTGAACCTGATATAATGAGCTTCTTAATAAGATGCAACCACTGACTCCTAAAAAAGTGTGACAGACCTGTGCAAAAAGCAGTTGCTGCCACCATGAATGGGAAACCCAAAGATGTAATGAGGGCTCAGCAGCTGGAATCCCTCATCTTCCATGTGGCACACATCCTAGCCGGAGCATCTGGGCATTGTGCTAGTGGGTATGTGGGAGAAATCCATGAGAAAATGGGAGTGACTGCCATCAGCTGTATTTAAGATAACTATCACCTTAATTTTCAGTAAGGTCTTGCACGGAGTTCTGCTACATTAATTTCATACATAATTGCGAAAAGCCTCAGACTTTATGCTCAGTATGCTTATTATACTGACAACTCAATAAATTTCCTGCTTGTAATATTTTCCAGTAATACATAAATTTTATCTCTTATGAAATCACACTGTGAAGAATCAGAGATTACTGCTGTTTTTATCTAACTCTAATAGGACACAGCACTCAAGTGAAAAATATGGTTTATTACAGCTCAAATATTAAATAGTTTCATTGTTTAAAAGGAATGTATTTTCTGTACAAATCTAATTCTATAAAATTCATTCTTTAATTAAGGCCCTGGTTCTTGTTCATCCAGCCAATATAATAATTTATCTTAGAATACTAAAAAATGGCATTCCTACTGACTGAATAATAGGGAAAAAAGACAGCTAAAAAAAGTCCAAGGAACACGCCAGTTTTGCTCAAATAGTACAATAAGGATGATGTATATGCTACCAGTTTTTATTACCTATCACTTGACCACAGCAGATTAAATGCACTCCCTATTCATAGAAATCCCTTCTCATCTAAGTAAGAGTCCAAGAGTCAGAAAAGAGGAAAAATGAAAACTTATTTTCAGAGCTTCAATCAGTGAATATTTGGGCCCAAAATCTACACTCACATTTTATAATTAAAGGCTGAAATATAACTTCCATTATATGTTTTCTTAGATGTATATATATAAATGAATATATATATATATATACATTATATGTTTTCTTATATATATATATATATATATATATATATGCATATATATATATATGCATGCACATAGAGATATCACTGCAGTCAAGACCACAGAATGTAAACAATTTGGAGAACTTCACCACAGAGTGCAATTTTGAAATTGCAGTACACCGAAACAAGTCCTATGCCTTTGAATGCTTTTCAGAAAGACTAGCTGTGAAAGTTTGTTGTAAATACATATTTCTTTGTTCATCCAAAGGGTTTTTTCTTTCTACAGAATACACAATAAGGACAGGTTGATATGCAGCATGCTTACAAAGGAAGAGATTAACTCTTCCCCAGCTGTAGAAGGCTTTAAGTAAATAGAGAAATAAGAGGACAACAGCTCTCGATAGGAGATTCTCAAAATGAAACGTGCACCCAACATTTGGAGGTACTTGCTCTACCAAGTCTGAACAGGTGACTCATCAGGAAACCACGTGCCTGTAAAAACTGTGTTCACCTGTGGAAGGAATGAGACTGAATTTACACCTAGTTTGCACCTGCCAAAGCATTTCCATCTGATGCTGGCTGTATTGCTCAAAGAGTTAGCTAGTGTCAGTACCCACATGATGATTGTATTTGTATTCTGGGTACCCATTTTAAGATGCACAGTATCAGATTTGCAGAACCCATAATCACCCAGGACTGAAATTAGTTAATTAACAATAATAATAGTAATAGGACATATTTCTATAAAGTCTACAATGCAAACAGTCTGGACTTTCAGGATTGGTATCTCACATTAGCATATACTCAAAAGGACATAGTACAATATTTTGTATTAAAAACATTAAAATACCCTCTAATTTTAGGCCGCTGTTCTCCAGCATTAGGGAGGAGGCACTGCCTCACCTCTTCAGACCCTTGTAAGCAGAAATCAATTAATACTCAAAAGCATTTAGACACAACCTGAAACCCCCTGACATGTCCCTGGGAAGAAGCAGCCATGGCATACTGGGAGCAGGGTTTGGCTGGGGAGCCCTGAACACAGCCCCACAGCCACGTGCGGGCCTGACTGGAAGGAAATACTGAAAAATCAGCTATTTGCTGAGTGAGGTCTGTGGAAAATGATTTCTACCCAAATAGTTCATATTTATAAAGGCTGACAATGGCATCTCACAGGCCTTGAGCGGTTGACTTTGCAGCCTTAACATTTTTTTAACAAGTGCCTCCTTTGCTATTTAGTGAAGTTTCCTCAGTATCACAGCCAGTGGGACAGAGCCCAGGGCTGTGCACGAGCCCCTCCACAGCACAGCCCTCTGGGGAGGGAAGCACCTGTCCTAGCAGAGCTATTATGGGGCCCACTGAGGCTTATTTGTGCCACAAGGGATTTTGGTTTTTAAATCAGAGATCTGGGGAAAAGAAGGAGGTGTTCTGGGGCAAAGCAATGTGTTTCCTCCAAATTGCTTTCTGGGGCTGTTTCACCTTTGTCTGCTGCATTCCTTACAAAAGCATTAAGCCTGAGACAGAGCCAGCACACAGAATTTAAACCTGAATGGCTAAAGTTGTAAGCAGTGGACAACAGAGTCTGAAAATAGGAAGTCTTTAGCCAAACATCAAAACCAGCTTCTTTTGTGGCATTAAAAAAAAAAAAAAAAGGAATAGTCTCATTTCTGTGAGAGGGGTTATGCAAAATAACATCTTTCATAGCATCACACTGCTAAACGAACCCTGTTTCAATTCTGATTATACCAGTGTGGTTTTGATGTAATGCCACTGTGCCTGATTTATTCCGGTTCAAGGGAAAAATGAACCCACCTATGTGTGTCTGGGCCTTTTTGCTATCGAACTCTATCAGAAAATACATCAAAACGTGGGGACCATATCAGCCTGTCAGTTTTCTTTTCAAAAGCCAGAGCGGTGCCTAAACTCACAAAAAAAGCCTACAGCTCAACAAAATTCTTTTTTTTTTTTTTCAGGGCCTGTCTCTTTCCTGATCCCCTCAGTGGTTGCTGTTTGTACCAACAAAACCAGCTTTAAAACTGGAGGCACCCAGTCCCACATTCTGAAGAGGCAGCAATGGAAACAGTCAGTGGGAATGTTTGGCTGCAGCTGCTCACACGTCCCAACTACTGCATCCCTCAAGCCTCTCCAGCAGCAATGACTGTGGGACAGCACTTACTCCAGGAAGCCCTGCTGGCAAAAGCTGGATGATTTCTCCCTCAGGTTGAAAGGGATGTGTTTATCACAAAGTAGCTCTGCAGTGGCCATTCCCTCGCTGCTGAGCACCACCAAACCTCCAGCACAGCTCCCTACTTTGCAGAAAGGAGAGAGCCCAATTTTTTTTCTTTTTTCTAATTTTCTGTGTTGAAATAAAGTTTTAGTTTGAGCTGAGATGTCTGAAGAGAAAAGCTAGCAAGGAAAAATCCAGACTGTGTCTGAAATAGGGCAAGAACACCGCTATGAAGATATGTCTAAGACATTTTAGCTGGTTAGATTTTTCTTGTTGCTGGTTGTGTTTTTTTAAAAAAATTGTCAGACACGTTAACTTTTTATATGTTTTGTAAAAGTGCACTAAAATTAAAATTGCAATAAAAAGAAATACAAGTGTGTTATCTTCCTAATAATACATTTGATTTATTGTGCAGCAACATACACACTTTAGCACGCCAAACACCATGTCATCTTTAAAGGTCATTTTGACTTTGAGACTTAAAAATAAAAGGAAAAAGGTAGTATTATCTACTAATGCTTTGCTTCTGTAATCTTAAATTTTAACCTTTTCTTGCTATGATCTATATATGGATGCAGGTTTCTATATAATGAGCTGGAATCTCAGGAGATTTAAAATGGGCATATTCCACCAAGTTGAACTGAGCTGTGCCAATTTATACCTACTGAAGTTCTTGTCCACTATTCATAGCCCTTTCAGCAGTTTCTAACTACCTTGATACAATCTTTCTCTGTTAATCCCCATTTCTGTAATGAGCAGCATACCAGAAAGGGTTGAAATTCCATTCAACTGTACCACATATTCCCTAAAATTCTTAGCAACATGAAATAATAGCATGAGCTCAGGACATCCTCACTCTGCCTTAAGGTCTATTAGCTTGTGCTCTGTGGTTACTTATTATGTGGAACTTGTTGAAAGGCCACAGCCAACATCTGACACTATCTTTGACTTTCAGCCTGGTCACACTATGGGAATTTGCACAACTTAGTGGGATATTTTGTATATAATTGGCAAGCTCATGCTTTTCACTAGGAGAGGTAAGCTGGAGAATTGCTCCAGAGACTTTGCTCTAAAAAACTACTTTTATGTTACCAAAACCTGATGTTTTGGTACAGTTGTCCTCCTGAAACATTAGCTATACTAGCCTTACCACAAGTGCATTTGAGCCTATACTTCATGTTACTGCTTGTTTATTTTTTGGCATGGACCAAAATCTGTAATACCCATCCACTTCAGCCTTGCCACATGGTGTCTTAAATACCATACAAAACAGAACAAGTTATCTCAAATCTGGGTATACTTGCCAGAGTTGATATGTTCACCCATATTGTTAGGTCAACATTCATAATAACAATTCTTATTATATTTCATATCTCTTATTATACGATTATGGTCTAGCAGTGCCTGGAGGTCTCCGAAGTAGCTGGCTCATCATGCACATAGTTTTATACTCCTGGAGAAACCATCCAAAGTGAATTTGGGTTATTTAAGCAGCTGCAGTGTACTTTCTAATTTCAGCCTCTGGACTTGCACCAGACGTCATTTGGAGACAGAGAGTGTGAGATGGCAGAAGACCATTCCCAACAGTGATATTAGCTCATGTTTCTAAAGCAATTCTTAGTGCCTCCCAGACTTAACATCTTTAATAGCTGTCCCAGGAAAATGAATGGACCATGAGCAGAAATAAGACAGGTTTCAAGTGAACAAGGAAATTGTAAGTGAGTTTGAAGTCATTTGAGACCCAGATGGAAGTGAGGGTTTAGGAATATGCCTCTGATCCATGTTTGTAGTTGCATAATTGAAACTGTAATTCTGCTGGGTTTCAGCACTCTGTTGTCATCTACATTTAATTTCACCCTCCAGGGTGCTCACAATAGTGCTAAAAATCCATACTAATCGGAGATTTTACAGACAATACACTATAGCTCAGTGAGAGACCCCAGAGCTGAAACCACGGAGAACTTTTGGAGAAGGAAAGAGAACAATGGAGAAGCTTGTGATACAGCTAAATCACTCACTGAATTCTGCAAAAGATGTGGTCTACCTTACATCTGTTGGCTTTTTTTTTCCCAAACTGAATAGATGCTGCCCTGTTCTGCATATTTATTCCATCGATGTTATAGATACATCTGTCAGACTCAGACATGCAAGTGTAAGAAAGAAGTATTTTAATATATGTCTTTAACACTGCTAAATATTCGCAAGAGCAACAAAAATGTGAGACCATTTCTCCTTTTGCCTCTGATGCTAGAGCATAAGAACAGGCTAATATTAGGTTTATATGGGGATTAGAATAATACTAGGATTATATATACATGTGATAGTTATATAAGAATAGGCTAATACTGGAGAATAATAATAGGTTAGCACATAATTCTGCATGGAAAATCTTCCAGATACATCAGGGGCCATTCTCAAGCTACGAAACTGCTGCTGCGTGCGTACAGTTGCCTACATATGTCGTACCCACTAGTGTAAATGGCTTCTTGCCCCATCCTTCCCACAAGAGTTCAGGGCCACAGACATGACTGAAAGCGTGCCCTTCTCTCCCTGACATTCAGCCTTTTTTTTCTGCTCGGCCTTTGACCTCTGCTCAAAGCCGCCTGTCTCATTTATTGAGTACATTCACAGCATGAGTAGCACATTGGCAAAAATAATGCCCTGGGTATGCACTCCATACTGCATATGAAAATATTTTTCTGCAACTGAAGGAATAGGCAGACCAGCATGCAGACAGCAACATGGGAAAAAGACAACCATCCAGTGAAAAAAGTCCAATGAGAGTTAAGGAACTTCCCCCATAAAGTGATTTCACTCAATAAAGGTGTTAGCATGCTAAAAGAAAGTTTTATGCTAATGCAGAAGTGAATCTAAACAACTGATTTTTTGTAAAAGGTCTTCCCATTAGCAAACTCTCAACATAAATCCCCAGAAGTCATAGGAATCTGTGACATAAACCTGTGCTTAAAATTAAAACTTCAATAATCTTGTGTAAGGCTTTCCTTGATTTCAGCTGTAGCAGAGAATAAAACTACCTTCCACAACCACTGTTTCTCTCTACCCCCTTAACAGACCTCAGTCAAATCTGATACACATCTCACTTGCTCAAGGCACTTATGGACATTCTTAGGAGTGACAAAAAAGCCTTGGTAATGATACTGCTGAGTTGAAAGCAGATTGATGGGTTCAGTAAGTGCAAGAAAGGCACGTGTGTGTCTGAAAGATTTAAAAAAAACCTAACAGATGCAGACCTGTTCTTAAAATCTAAGTATCTCTTTCAGGTAGGAAACCAGTATAAGGCACAATTAGTAATTTGCCCTTACTAGCTTTATATTTGCCTGCCTACTCAGCCATTCACATGCCCAAGTGTGCATAGACATCTGAGGAGTGAGTCCTCAGTCTAGTCTTAATTATATCTTGTTTTGCATTTAAAAGCTTAGAAACGTTATTATGGGCTATTCAGAGATTCCAGCAACTGTATACTGAAGGAGAAATTAGAGCCCTGCTGAAGCCAAAGGGAGTTTTGCCATGAACTCCTGTATCTCAGCCAGGGCACTCACCGTGAGCTAAACTGAGGCTGCAGTTATTGCTCTGGCAATTTGTAACTACAGAAAAGGAAGCTGGTGGCTAAAATGGATTACTAAGTGCCAAAACTCAGAATTTCCGTTGTTTCTCAACTATGTCATGCCATTCTAAATACCCTTCTAAGAGACACTGCATTACCGAAGTCATTAACAAGTCATTTTATTCCCATTATATCCACATTTTCATCCAGAAACAGAGGAGAAAGTTAATCAGATGTCTTGCTCACCTACACACATTGCATGTTAATGGTTGCTTTCTTAATGCAAGACAAAACACTCTGGCACTTATGAATAGCATACTAGACTCACATCGATTGTACACACACAGAAATACAAACCTAGCCTAAATTTCCTCTGCTTTGACTTGAGGGAAATCAGAGTCACAGTGCAGATGTCCAGACCAAGTCCTCTATTTGCCTGTTTACACTGTGTTCAGAAAACATTCTCAGCATCTTGGAGCAATCTCCAGTGCTAAACCTACTGGTCAAACTTGCTTGAAGCAATGTGAAATAAGGGCATTTACCCAAGGCCAGCCCCAAAAGGAGAAAGTGGATGGGTTGCATAATTTGCTAAAAGAATTTGTTGTCCTAGGGCTGACACAGTCTGGTGTCAGCTTGCAGTTTGCAGGGTCTACTCAGGTGCAACTGAAACTTTAAATAGAGGCTCACTTTGCATGCACTGATAAGTCAGTATAACTCTTTAAATAATATTTTCACGTTGTTTCATTTTATTTATTTGTTTTGGCATACTACTTAAGCCTCGCTAACATCCTCTTGACTACATCGTGTGACTGGCACAGTTTAAACTGCCCATCCCTTGGCACAGAGGTGTAAAGTCTCTGTAGCACAAATAATTTTCTGAAAGTGCTCAGTGTCTGCTCAGTGCATTATGAACCAACAAGTTCAAAACTCAAACAAATCAGGGTGGAGCTATTCCAAGCTATCCAAGTCACCTCAAATATATTTTTCTCTTTCTCTTGATCAAGCAGATTCAGACTGCTGCAGCCCAAATGCAGAGGTGGCATAGGCTAATCAAAAACATTTCTGAGCATCACATGAATAACAAATAGAGCCTTATACACAGCACCATATAAGATATGCAGTTAATTAACTTAATGCTTGATAGACTGGCCCTACCACACCAATACAGGGAATCAGCCATGTGAACACAAATGAAGCATCGAGGTATGAGAGCACAAACATCATTTAAATGAACAGCTTCAGGTGATGACAGAAACTGCATACTTGCTGCCACTTTATGTCTTTGCATATCTCTTTTGAGCCCCATACTAAGTAAATTCACAGTGTCTGTGAGATATAGCCACTTATCTGAGGCAAATTGCACCAGTAACTATGGAAAGCACCATTTATTGAAGTTATAGCTGGTCACACTTCAGAACGGCTCTAAAAACTGCTCTTCAGAGCTGCAGGTATTTTTCAGTGAAAAGAGTTTGCTTTCTGTGCAAAAACACTGTTGCTGAAAAACACCGCAACTGGAAACACACCAGTTTATAACAGGAACAGAATTCCCATCCCCAATTCCAGTTGGTCCCTGCGGAACACAGAGCTTTGGCACCTTATGCCCACATCCTCCTCGGTGCAGCACCATGGAAAAGGACCTTGCTAAGGAAACGTACACCTTACATGCTCATACATCTCTTGTCTTCTCCACATATTTTGTATAGCCTACACTTCCCTTTTAACAGGTTTAAAATACTGCTTATGGAATCAAGCTGCAACTGAGCCATAGTCAAATAAAGGTTAGTGTCTTTTTTTTTTGTTAGGAAGGAATACCAGTACAGAAGTATGAAACTGCTATCATCACAAGGAGGCAGATTTGAGTCTGACACTCTGTCAGGGCTCCCTTCCCAGTAGGACTTTGAATGAGGAATATGTAGTAAATAAAAACCTCACATAGGAGGTTACCAGGGTGTACCAAGTGGCTCTGGCAGTGTAAGCACAAAAGCTAGCGGCCATGGCAAACCAAGTTATGTACTTTTAGCATCAGCCACAATAATAACTGCACTATATGTGCACCTTTACAACCCACATAATAAATTGCTACAATAAGTGATGTTATCTACACCATGGAACCAATTTTCTGGCCAGATGCCAGCTGTTGTCTGCCAGGGTCATATCCAGACTCCAGCCTAAGATGAGACCCCATCCATCTTTCATTTCTACTTTCCATGGTTGGAAGCTGAGCATATGGGTTGGTGCAAATGCAGCATGTGCCAGCCTGGCTCCTGAACTCCCTTGTTTCAGAAACCAGAAGATCACCTTTTGATGTACCCTGTAGAGCCAGACTCTCATACTCTTACTCTTTCCCTGCTTGGTTGCACAAGGTTCAGACTGCCCTCCCATGTACGAGTCTTTTACTTTGCATAGTAAAACCTGTCTCAAGAGATTGTGGTAGTATCCCAGGTCCTGAAACAGCTGCAGAAGAGCTGGTTTTGCCCTGCGTGATTTCATGAACATTCAGGATCACAGCACTAGAAATAAAAATAGATATAAATAGTCAAAGAAATTAATATTTACGTTTTTTACTGCAGCCTTTCATAGGAGGCTGGCTAAACAGTTTTTACTTTACCAGATTTCCCAGTAGAAACCCAGCAGGAGCGAGAAGTAAGCTGTTGTGGTTCAGCTGATTTGTATTGTCTTGTAACAGATAAGACACAAATTCCTAAGAGTCACCAGGTCTTCCTTCTCAAAAAAAAGCCAACCAACGCTGCCTTTCACAGATACCTGTATACAGATTTTGTGGACTTAGTTCCCAGCACTTCACTGATCTTGCTGATTGTCCTTACAAATTTGTCTGCTTTCTGCCACCTTTCATGGATTGCTGACCCCACTGCTACATATTTGTAGAGTGCTCTGGCTGACTGTATTAGTAAACACAAACATTCCAGATTCCATCTGAAATTTCCTAGCCTTGCTGCCTTTCCAGCCTTGGGATACCATACACATTTACCAGTGTAACCACGCAACAGGAGGTTGTTTGGTAACACATTCCCAAGGAGCCAGGAACTACAAGGATGAAAATCATCGCAAGCTCTGTCTGAACCACCTAGACATCCAGGATGTGAATCACAAGTGGATACAAAACTTCTGGGACTGCTTTTGCTCTCAATCTGTCAGTCTTTTAAAATGATTATTTTTTTTAACTGTTCAGAGCAGAATACTCAGGGGAAGCTGAATTCTAATTCATTACTGAGGCATCTAGCATTCAACTGACAGTGATGCAGGCATGCCTAAATACTTGGAAGATACTTGGAAGACAGAAAAGGAGAAGACATTTTCCTAACTGCTTTTTTCATCCTCCTATCCTATGCTCAGTGGAACAGATAAAAGTAGAACAGTCACTGGGGTTGGACTTGCTGCAGCAGAAAAATGCTCTAAGTCTTTTGGGGTAGCCAGACACTGGAGTGGCTATTTCTAACTTGTTATTAGTGCTCACATCACTGATACAAAGGCCACTACAGGCAATTGAAAGACTCTGACTGACTAATGGGATTTTGAACAGCCCTGAATGTACTCACCCCCACAAAGATTTCTGTTGGGAAATCAGGGTGGCTGAAATGGGAGTCCACAGACAGCTCAGAGCCACTGTGATGAGTGAAGTCCTGCAGCTAAGGGGTTATTTTCACTTTTATTGAAGGACAAATCTTGAGGTAAAGAAAAAATTCTAGGTTCTTTTCATTCATCTTCTGGATGGGGAATATTTTAAATCATGTTTTTAGGATTTTCCCATTGTTTTCTTTCTTTCCTATGCAATCTGAGATTCTTCTATAATAGCACCAAGGATTAGTGGAAAATAGCACATATCTTTAGACTTTCAGTAAAAGATAAGAGCTAACAAAAGTGTAGTCATCACTGAGAAAACCTTAAGGATGTCCTTCACCTTCCCCACTTGCATGCAGCACATGCCAATGTCACAATATTCTTAATATGTAAGTCTTTACTGCATGTGGTTCTTCTTGAATAACTAACAGTTACATCTCTCAGGCAGCTGGTATAACATAAATCTATGGAGTTCAAGATATTGCTCATTTAGATTTCCGTATTTAGCAGCTGAGCCTCGCGCCTCTGTCATTTCTCCTGGCACATCTTACAGTGCTAATAACTCTCACTGGCTTAGTTCAGCACAAGGGCCATACCTGAGTTACTTCTTTCCCCCATATCTGTAACTCCCTAGTCAAGCTTCTAATCTGGATTATGAAGAAGCTTTGTAGACTCAAATTCTGCTGGGCTTTTTTGGCACAACAAAGAAGTCACTAAACAAGGGAATACTATATTTCAGTTTCATATACAGTGCATGGTTCCTTCAAAAGCACTGGCAGTTGCAAATCTTCTGTGACACTTCACAACATTATTTCTCCCCAAATTACTTTAATTCTGAATTTACAGCTGCAGGCACAAAGATGGGAATGTTTTGTGATTATTTCTTCTGTCCTCAGTTAATTAGCATGTGGAAATACTGGCATCCCTAGAGCAGGGATGGCGGGTGTCTGGAAGGCAATCAGATTTTCTAAACAAGTCCAGCTGCAGATGGGCCAGATTAATTTTTCTGAGTTCAACTAGGGAAAAAATGCATGAGTCATGGAGCTGCTGTATTTACAGGTGGTCCAAATGTGAAAATCCATAGTGCTTCCAATAGCATGGCTATAGAACATAAGCTCATTCAGGGGTGACTGCATCTTAATGACTTTGAAGTGCATTAATAACTATGAGCAGTATTATTGACAGGCATTCAGCCATTAATTCTGTGAAATTATTGCCAGGCAAGAGCAGAGTGCAAATAGTACAGAATCACTTTTCTAGACAAAGGTAAGGGGTAACAATAGTGCACAAGGAAGGTGCCTAACAGCACCCATGTCCTGATGTTAGAAATTCTTATTTCTAGGAAAGATATAGGAAAGATGTAATATGGCAAATCTTTCTTCCTGTGAATATAAGTATCCACAAGAGAAAGAAAATATCCCTGGAGAAGAGCTATCTGGTAAGGGACTTTTTGCAGGAAAACCTGTGTCTGTAGATCCACACTTTTGTACTCCATGAAGATTGACTTCAACTTGTCCACGATCCACTTAAGGTTCCTGTAACGGTGGTTCATATCCCTGCTACTGCCATCCCATCAGCCTTAGCACTTGGGAGCCTAATCAGCTTACCAATGGGAGACTAATGCTGCTCAGAGAAACAACAACTTACATCTTGCTGTGTGCCACGCGCCTCATTGCCCTTGGAGGTGACTGCTTCCAACGCACAATCAACGCTGAATCCCAGGGACTATCACACACTGCACGTTCCCCATGTTGGAGGCCAGGAATGAGCCAAAATTAACATATTTGAAACTATGTGTGCATAATTACATGTACAAACAACAAGGCGATCCTTGGAATTTGCAGATCCCCAACGCAGCTGTTCTCAGGCATTCTCTTATTTACACTGGAATGAGCTTTTCCAGACAAGGGTAAAGACACAGGACTCTGATATGTGATGCTGATGGTGCACTTCTCCAGTCCTGGGCTGGAATCTCAGTACAGCACCAGATCTGAGACCTGCTGTGCCAGGGTTGTGCCCAAGCCAACTCAACCTGCTCATAATAGAGCTGGACCTAGAGGGAGCCTCAGATCCTGAACATCTCCACCAGAACAAATCCCTCTCAGCTGCCCACTGAGTCTCCCTCCCAGGCAAGCACTGGAAGTGGTTTGTTGCAGGACATGGGCAGAGACTCGTAGAGCTGTGGGGTGCCCGGAGCAAGGGTCAAAAGCACTGTTGAATATACGTAAGTCTGGCATAAAAGAAGCTCAGTCTCATTTGTTTCCACTCCC
The DNA here is from genome assembly GCA_013399875.1 of Gymnorhina tibicen. NCBI lineage: Eukaryota > Metazoa > Chordata > Aves > Passeriformes > Artamidae > Gymnorhina > Gymnorhina tibicen. The sequence goes on from VXAZ01007504.1 coordinate 108,644, forward strand.
TCGGCTTTCCCTTCCCACGAAGAGCACAGAGCCAAACCCTGATTAATTAAACACAATGCCAACAGAACACAGCTGGATGTCATAGTCATAGGCTGTTTATTGGGATGCCCAGTTGGATATTAGCTTACAAACTAGACCAGACAGATGCATATTGGTATAACAAACTGACTAAGGAAGTGTTGCCTTCTTGTTATCTGCTGCACTGCTCTTACGCTCGCAGGCATCGTCTAGTGAGATGGCACCAAGAAAGACAGGAGACCTGCTCCTACCCAGCCTTTGGTCTGTCTGTGACTCCAGGCAAGTCGCTTTGCTAAAATGCGTCTAGTTCTTCTAGTTTCTCCTCTTACGTATTTTTTTTTCCCACATTCAGATGTAAATTTTTCTGTGAATGATACAACTGTGCTATGAATTAGAGCAGTATCCAAGTCCTACACCAATGATTTTAGCAATAATTAACAAAAATCCTAGAATAGTGTAAGAGTCCACCCAGGATTTTGAACTTTTCCACAACAAATGTGCTTTGGATTATGTGCAAAATTCAATCACTTCACTCTTTCACTTAGTTAAAAAATAACAAAAGAAGAAAAGAATCTCTAACATTATTGCACTAACTTTCCTCCTGTTTACACTAATCTACAAATTCTTGAGTTCAGCAGAGCTGTGCTTGATTTACATAATTTAAGTGAAAAAGGATCAAACTCTGTGTCTCTAGAAGCAATCCAGCCACAGTACTGGATAATCGCCTGAAATTTCTATGGCAACAAGGAGAAAATTGTTCAGCCTACTGTCTGGGTATTTTCACTCTGTGTATACGAGAGAGTGTTATGTCAGAGACAGGGACAGAGAGAATATTTAACACATAATCAATTAAATTTCACCTTTGATCCAGTCAGTTGTTTAGAAACATTATCTTGGCATTAGTGAATGATTTTTCTCATGGGCTGACAAGGTGCCTGTTTATTTTTTGTAAGGAATGATTAAGTTAGACTTCCCTTTTCTTCCTATGAATGAATGATGAAAAATGGATTTGGTATTGATTGGCCCACCTAGTAATGCTTCTGGATCTCTGTGCCTCAGCTCGTCATGAAACTGTAGCCCTGGAGAGCATCATCCCCATGCCTGACCTAGGAACATTTTTCTGTTAGGCACAGCACCGTGTTTTGCTTGGCCTCCATGGGACTTCTTAAGGAAGAGGCAGGAGGAGGGTGCATAGAGACTTTCACAACCTTTAACGCTGGCATGTGAGGAGACATGCCCTCTGTGCTCTCCCTACTGCAGGGGCACCAGTGCTGCCTCATCTTGTCTCCCCTCAGCATCTCAGTAGAGTTCAGGAAATGACTCCAGGTGTGCAGCTGATAAACTATTAACCCAGATGTCACTTCTTAACATGCACTAAAGAAGCACCAAACAAATTCCTCACAGCATAGTGCTACCAATTCCCCCTTCTGAGAAGACACAGGCCTGTGGCATGGTCAGACCTCAGCCTTAGCTGGAAAGCTCAGTTAAACTGAGTAGATCCTTACCAAGACCACAGAATGGGTCAGACAGCTCCCAGTGAATTCTGTGAGGTTTGTATCAGGCTCACAGTATTGATTAGGGCTCTGACACAACAAGAATGTAAGGGCTGATTGACACCAACTTGGGCTGCTCTGTCACTTAAGATCCAATCTACACCTAAGCATATGCTGAATTTGCATACACCATACAGAACTACATCTTCCTATTGAACATATGTGAAATAGCAAGTTTCACAGTATATGGGACTGAAATTAAAATTTGTCTGTGTAGACAGAAAACCAGTTTGGAAATATCCAAATCTTTTCACAGTTCACCCAATAGAACAGTTCCTTAAAATGGGAAAGACTGTCTTATGATAAGATGCAGTCAATAAATACAGCTAAATTTGGCTGAATTTGACAATATCGTGTTTCAAAACTGCATACTGGTAAAAGCAAAGTGACTAGGTTACATATGGATGCTTTATAAAACCATTTGTATGCACAAACAGAATAGTTTATGCAAACAAGAGATTCAACATTTTGCGGTATGTCACTTGCATGTTGTTTTGCTGGACAGTATCACCTAGACTGCAGGATCAGGCTGATTTTGAGACACAATCTAAAATTCGTAAACTGTCAGACCCAGAAATGCGTGTAAAACTCCTCGGTTTTTTGCCATGCAATCAGCAGTGACAGAAAACACTTTAATCCCCCTAGAATAGCACTGCAATGTAATACAATCAAGTACTTAGCACTACGAGCATCTATCCTTCTGTATATGGTTTTAGGCATCCCAATTATGTGATGTAAATTACCTCTGTGCAAACTTGCAGCGCTTTACAAAAGATTTTCAATAAATACTAATAATGCTGCTGAGAATATTGATAGCTTGCTATTGAGATAGAGCAAACATCTCCTAGCCCTAGTTCTTATCCTAATAGCGATGCAGCAACATCTATTTTTCCAATTATATATTACTGCCTGATAAACAAGCTTTGTTTCTGCTAGCGTAGAATGTCCACTGGTCTAAATCAGAGAATCTACTGCCATGAAATGGCACCTGCACAAGAGCTGTAGCTATTCACCCATTTCTGGGATCAGGATTTCTCCAAATTATGTCTTCTGTCCACCAGCAATGCCCTGGAGTGGAGGGAACTGTGAGATGATTAAAGTGAATAAATAAACTGAACAAGCCAACATACATTTCACTCTAAATAATTATCACGCAGCAGGGTCTGACAAACTAAGCTGAATCTATGCCTGGGAGTCAAAAATTCCCATAGTTTAATTGCAGTCTTCTTGGACAGTTTCCTTTACCTCTTTTGCCTTGCTTTTCAGTTTCCCTTCTTTTTTTGTAAATTATTTCCAAAGGTATAACAGCAATTTAACACAGCACCGTTAGTCTTCTGGTAGTAGTATAAAGTATTGCCACATAGGTACATTTTTGGTGTAGCCTCCTTCATCTATATCTTTCCTCAATGTACCTCCACACAGTAGTAAAATCTGCTTTCACTGAGACAGTGTTCTGCCTCATGGTAGCACCTGGACTATGCTGGCACAACCGCTGTCAAGGATCAGGTTGTCACCATGTGTGGCACTATGTAGCCCATTACTGAGGCCATGTGGTGGGGAGATGAATGAGCTATGTTACAGGAAGGACAGGTACTGGGTTACAGTTTCCTCAGCCATCACCAGCTGAAGAAATTGGTAAGCACTGGTGGGAAAGCAATTGTTTTGGTGCTGGCTGGTGAGAGAGGAGGCAACTTGCTGTTATTGGGATTCTTCCTGGTTCACAAAATCAAAACAGAGAAAGCAGAGTTCTGCTCTAAAATTCACAAATGCTCTTCCTGCAGTCTCTAAACAATGCTGAGGGGAAGGAGGCTGCTTTCTGAGTGCTGGTCTTTTCCTTATGTATAGTACAGAAAATATTAGATTTAATCAGATTCAGATTGCAAGCTGTAATTCAGACACTTGGTTGTCAGCCTTCACAAAGAGAACTCACTGACTGTGAAGCTGTAACAAACACAAATGTTGGACAAGTCAAGATCGGGTGCTGAATGTGTAGGATACACAAAAGTGTTATACAGTGGAATGACATTTTCTTGGTTCATTACAGGACAGATCTCAGGTCAAGAGTTTCATATTCACTCACTGAAACAGAGTTGCCTTGGCCTTACCTCAGAACCTATTTGAGCAATTTCATTTGCAAAATTGTCAGGTACTCAGCACCCCTGACTGATCCCATGAAATAGGAAAGAAATATGGATGCTCAGTTGCTCTGAAAGAATCATAATATTTACTACTGATTAGACAGAATGTGAGTTTACATAACCAATTTGCAAATATTAAACTTAATTTTGCAATGTCACAAAAGCATGCATGTTTAAGGCACTACCATTTCAACTGGTTATAGTTACTCCATATGAAATCTAACAGTATGATCCTTATATGCAAAGTGATATACATTTCCTCATCCGTAAAATGATTAGCACAGTTGGTTAGAGCATGGTGCTTGTAACACCAAGGTTGTGGGTTCAATCACTGTATGGGTCATTCACTTAAGAGCTGGACTTGATGATCCTTGTGGGTTCCTTTCAACTCAGAAGATTCAGTGATTCTGTGATCTAAAAAGGTCTTTGAAGGACATCATTACCGTGCTGCACCGTGGATGTCTTTCTGAGCACCTGAGCATAACAGAAGTCCATAAATAGGCAAACTTTTTCAGGCTCTGAAAAGCATTCTCCCTTTATTTCAGTTAGAAATTCACATATTTATTAAAATAATGAAAGTGTGATAGAGATCTCATCATATTTTTGTTGTTCAGCAGGTGAACAAGTCCCATGAAAGTGAGTTCAGCGTAGTCCACATTGCTTGCACAAGTCTGTCTCTGCTGACAACGTTCCAGCTGTTTCACTAGTGCAGTTACTTGGAATTTACTTACATTTCAGATTGCTTCTGGACATATAGCCCTGGAGCAAGTTCTCTGGCTCCTCACTGACAGTTTGATACAACAAAAGACTGAGCATGCTGAGGCTGAGCCCTGCAAAGTGCTTGACATAAAATATGTTTTATTTAGCATGTCAGAGGAGCGAGCCCCATTCACAGCCACCTTCTGCAGCAGTGATGAGTGCTAGCTGTTACCTACTCTACGAGAGAGCCATTTCCACTAAAACCAATGCTAGTTCCTCTTTCTCCACAGACAAAAAACGTGGGAGGTCAAGATCTATGAATAGCACATCTGTGCTATTCATAGAGCCCCCAGAGAACAGAGAACAGCAGTCCCCAGAGAACTGAGAATTTCAAATCAGTGGTAGTATTAATATTTGCCTCTAAGCCTACAAACAAAGAACCTGACCCCAGGAGCACAGTAACATAAGCAATCCTGTTCGCTGTAAATTAACTTCTTCCTAATTCAGTATCACCCAGCCAACCCTAAATTGCCACCATAAGCACAAAGGGGTCATATACATTTGCCTTCCCATTTGTGGGAAAGTTTATTACAGTACCTTGTATGCCTTACATGAACGAAAGATTATTCTCTACAGTCCAGTCCAGATTTTAATAATTCCTGTGACTAATTTTGTAATATTTACTTTTTTAATATAGTCAGCATCTGACAAGCCTTGTTTTGTTAGCATTTGCCTATATTTTCCTTTGGTTGGTAGCATCCTGTGGCCCTTTTTAGGGGCCAGAACATGGAGTAAATCCTCCCAAGAAGAAAGGACCTCACAATCTGCACTTTTAACCACACCAATGAATTGATTTACTATGTGCACAGCATAATAGTTTTCTAGAGTAATTTCTTGATCCTGGTGTCATAAGAACACCCCCAAAAGCTTTAACCCAGATGCCAGAAATGAAACCCAAATGACTTTCAGTCCTGTGTTTTCAACCGTTTCAAGCAAGATTCTATGAGCCGATGCTAATATGCATTCATAAATTTGCATGGGTCAAAATTTCATCATCAGTGTTTGTATACTTCTTCACATCACAAAAGATACTGACTGTCCAAATTATAAAGCATTCATTTATGTCCCATCCTTAATTTGCCAATGCTACTGAGCAATGTAATTATCCAAGATCAAAAACTGTTTTGCCGTCTTTGAAAACTGAGCAGGATGAGAAGTCATTAAAAAAAAATTAGTAATTTAAGGCACACAATGCAGGCAAAACAAAATTGTCTACTTGCAGCATAAACAATTTTTTCATAGCTCTATTAGTATACTCGGAAAGAATAAAATATCCCTGACCTGGCTTTTGCCTCTCACTGGTACAACAGGTTATTGAAACATCGGATGTCTTCACAGCTCCCTCTAAAGTGAAACCTTTAACCTTTAAAGTGTACTTTCTTATGTCTATTATTGACCTCATGCAGTAAACCAGAACTAAGTCAATCTCTATTCCTTCCAAAAATTTTTAATAGAATCAAATGTATAGATCTTTTATTACCCATCCATTTCAAGAATCAATGAATTATTCCTCAGGAAGCTATTTATTTGTAGCTTTCATAATGTTTAAACAGGGCATGACTACAAAAGCCACAAATGGTAGCAAACTTACCTGAATAATAGATGACATAAAAGAAAATCAGTGAGGCTTCTTGGCCCATCCAAAACAAAAAAGTCATGAGGAACTGAAAAAGTAGATAAGTTCTTTGAGTGTCTTCAAAGTCTGCAAGTTCTTAATTTCTTCACATTATTTTAAAACTAGAAGGTATAGAATGTTCATTTCAGTCTGTACTGCTTATGTAAAACTACCATGGTAGAAAGTAAATGTCACTCCAAGAAATAAGGTGGGAAAAGACCAAAGACACTAAGAGCATAAAATAACAAAATTAGCTGAATTTTTTTAAAATTCTAGCTTTCAGGTGAGGGGGAAAAAAAGACTCTAAGTTCCCTGACTTTTTCCCCTTTTTTTAAAATTTAAATTACTTGTTGCACATTACAGTTGACCAAAAGTTTTCAGCCACTGGGAGGGAAAACAAATCAACATTTATCAAGCAATACATCACTTTCCTTCTTGTACAAACTCCTATGCTCTATGTTATTGAACTACTTAGCTAAATTATCATAAGCTGCTACATGGAGACATGGTGGAGAATGGTATTTTCCTAGTGAGCCAAACTGAATGGCGACCAGAAACCTATTTTCACCACAAGTCATGGATTTTGCTTCAGCTGCTACTAACCAATGCTCTAGCTCCTGGTACTGATGCCATGGTCATGAACATGGATGCTGCTGTTTCTGAGGCACTGTTTAAAAATGTGCCTTTCTGCAAGACCTGCTTTGTAACTCAAGCACTCTGCTTTGGCTGGTTCCTCACCCAGCCTCCTCTCAGGGGTTTAAAACCTAATGCAGTTGTCAACAGACAGCCCCACCCGCCTGAAGCAATCAGACAAAAATCAAGGGAAAAACAGAGTAAGGTGAGCCAGACAGGGCCCTTTTGGGAAGCAAAAGGGGCAGCCCCAGTGGACAGCTTTTTGTTTGGTTTTCGTTAGTGCTTTCTTTGCAGAGAAAAAAGAACTGAATTCACGGTCACCAGGCTCAGCCTTTTGAGATGCACCCTTTGGCCCACTAAGAGAGACCTAGGCAGTTTAGGGAAAACTGTTGTGTCTTCTCAGGGATGGGGAAGAGGGATACTATTCAAATGAGAACTGCTTTTATAATTAATATAGGAGATCTCCCCCCGCCCTTTCCTCTTCTCTGCAACAGTAGTTAGTTGCTATTTTCACCACCACCTAATTACTTAGTACTGGTTTGTGGGAGGATTCAGCTTCACACAGCATCCCACACAGGTTGTCATTTTGTCAAGAATTCCTTCATTAACAAGCTGTCAATACCCTGCCAACAGCGACCATTTGGTTTGTTAAGGGACTGGGGGCTCTGGAGTGAAGAGTTGGCTCTGTACCCTTTCCTTTAAAAAAAAGAAAAAAATAAATAAAGCAAGAGGCAGATGTCTGCCAGTCTGTTCCTTTGTGACACATTGCAGCCTTTTCCCTTCTTTTTTTCTTTTTTTTTTTTCCTTGCTGAAAGAGCAAGGGAGAGGAAAATCACACAGACTGCGTAGGTTGCAGCTCAAGTTACTGTCTCCCTATCAGGCTGCTTCCTTGTGAAGTTGTCTGGGTGCTTTTGCCCCACGCTACCTCCCAGCCCCACATGCCCTCCGACATGCCCCAACTTCAGCATGGAAAAGCTCTAAAGGAACACAGGCACCGTTTTACCTGCAACCTTTAAAACAATCATCCTAATGAAATATGAAGACAGCCTGCCCGTCACATAGGTGCTTCCAGCGGAGTTTGTCCTTTCCGGCTAATTAACTGGATTAACACAGATGCTGACAGGCTTTGCCAGGTCCTCCTATCACTACTCTGTTGAGGTACTGATGATTAAGAATGGCTTTGTGCATCTTTCCCCTTGAAAGCCCTACCATATTTGCACAGTCATCTTTTTTTTTCTCCTATTAGCTCCCAAGACCAAATCTCAGCTTGATTTCACTGATTAGTTTTTGATTGCACTGTGCCTACCAGGTAGAGTTTCAAGGTTAGCACAGATGCTGAGAGAATTGGGGCATTTGTCCATTGTCTGGGGCATTTCTGAGAACCTGCTGTTGCAACCAAGTTTCAGCTATGTCAAGCAGGAATTTAGCTGGGTTGGCACAGATGACAGCAAATTAAAAGGCAGACAGCGGGACAGGGGAGCAAAGAGCAACAGAAGTCTCTGTTGTATCCAGAAACTACAAAAATAAAGGATTGTTCAGAATGACAGGGAATGAAGTAAATGTTGTCTCTGGAGGTCTCTCTGGCAGGTTTTTGGTTCTTACAGGCCAGTGAGGCTATCATTATGTTTAGAAGACACTCAAAGGAACTCAGGGGAATCAAAGAAATTTTTTTCCTCCTTTTGTTCCTGTCTAATAATTATCCCTTAAATGTGTGGTAAACCCTCCTGTCAGCTGTAAAATCATGTATGCAAGAGTCATATCTGTGCACAGAACACTGATACTTATTTGCCAACAGTCTTATGCACATGCAGCTACAAATACAGTCTTAAAATGCACCCAGATACACATTTCAGCTTACATTAAAAATTCAGTTCCATCCTTTATTTTGAAGACGTGCAAAGGTGTTTATCCCCCTGTAATTCTTGGATACAGAGAATTATAACAAGGATCAATCACAATTATACAAGTTACAAAACCACAACTACACAAAAAAGATGTCTGGAAGGTGTGCCACCTAATTTTTGCTTTGCTCACAGATACCTTTTACACGAAAGTGCCTGGATCATGAAGGAGGCAGCAAAGACCCCTTGAGATTCCATTACGAAAAGCAAGTTCCAGCTACCTCAGATGCAGCTCCGAAGTTGCTTTATAATATTCAAGTGCAGTGTAAACACAGCTATCTGGGTAGGAAAAACTCTCCCCTTGTCAGCTGCAAATAGATCCCAAACATAATTTCCATTGAGTCCACATGGGTGGAGTCAGCAAATTAGAAATGAAGAGACACACGTTGGACGCAGTATGTGCCAGTCATCCTCTCTGGTTATACTCTTTTATCCTTTCCTCTCATCTTCTTTTCTTTCTTTTGTTGTTTGGTTATTTAAAGGGTTTTTTTCTGTCAGTTTGTACAATACTGGAGAGTGTAAGAGTGGTATAAGCAGAACCAGCTGGGAGATGCTTTGATAGCCAGACTGTACGCGCCTTGAAAAACGAGAGAGAGAGAGAGAGAGAGAGCGAGGGGAGAGAGAGAGAGAGAGAGATACAGATATAGATGCCTTCACTTCTGCAGACTTTTTAACCTCCTTGGACCCCTTCAAGCTGTCACCTCCACTGGATTAGCCCAAAGCTGAGCACTGATGATCCCACCGCCCTCCCTGGTGACAGCAGCCATCTAGGTTCAGCCAAAGGCATCCACATGGGTATTGTCCCAGAGGCATCCCAGAGGCATCCCAGGGCACTGTGACAGGGGTCTCTCTATAGCTCTTAAAACCTGCAACAAGTATCCACTTTGTATTTTAACTTACCAAAACCCAGGTCCTCCGTTTTCCCTGGGGGTTTCTTCTGTACTTGTTCCTAGTTAGAGAAATTAGACATAGGAGCATCCCATGTCCTAACCAAGGGATTTTGTCCTTGTGCCTCACCAGGGACAAGGTCTTTCTAAAATTTGGTTAGCAATTCTGAAATAAAAACTTCAAATAACACATTGTAGTCAGGGGAACCAGAGGGAAACCAGAGGCTTAAATTTCAGAAGGCTTCAGAAGCTTGAAAATGAGAAAGAATTCTCAGTTGATAAACATTTACCTGCCTCTACTCTTCAAGGGGGGTGTAAATGAATCCAAGACATCTAATAAATAATATTTAGAACAGAGTCAAGCTATGTGTTTACAGGGCCCCAAATGACATGTTTTTAGAAGAACTTCAGCAGAAGATATGTCCACACAGTCAGTAGTGGGAAAACTAAAGCAGTGGGAAGCAGGATATAACCTAGAATCCAGCCTCCTCTTTATCTACAGCAATTTCCATGAGTTAAATGCAGAAAATAAAACCTGAGACAGGTTAAAAAAGAGGAGCACTGAACAGCACTTTCAAAATCCTGTGCTCTGTTACAGACAGAATCACCTAGATTTTCAAAGTGGTACTTGAGGAGCTGGCCATATGGTTCCCATATACCTTAATGGGACTCAGGCAGCCAAATCCCTTATGCAGCACTTCAACAATGCTAAAAAGTATGCCAGGCTCTACACCCATCATTGTTATTTGCTGCAGAGCATTAGAAGATCAGCTGGATTTTAAGTGTTCACATTATAAATGTGTTTCCTTGAACAACTGAGAAAGGAAGGACCGAGACAGAAGTTACGAGCAGGACCAAGACCCTGGCAGACCACGATGCTGCTGCACAGCAAGTACCACCATCAAACACTAATGTTATTTAAGCGTGGGCAGGGCTGGAGATAACTAAGTGAAATACCTGTTCTTATCTTTCAAAGCACTATTAGGAATGAGTTGATCCTTCTGATAGTGGAAGATATAGCATTACTTCTTCTCCTTTTCAACCATACAAATAAAATAAAATAAAATAAAATAAAATAAAATAAAATACTTGTCATTACATCCTGGATTATTTCAAAGCCTCAAATACAGTGATTTTCATATAGGATTTCTTGAGCTCATTATTTGTGCCTTAAAACAGATATGCTTCTTAAATATCTGTGTGGACACTGAATGACAACATGCTAAAAATGTTTAGAACATCTCAAAACAGTTTCTTTGAACTTCATTGAGCATCCAGTGCCTAGGAATATCTTTGGGTCTTGGTAAAGACAAAAATCCCCAAAAAATTAGCATAGACTCCTGAACTGGATGACTGTTTACTTTTTCTTGCAGGTTTTCTGGTTTATGAAAACCCCTGCTTTCAGACTAGGATGCCAGCCATGTTGAATCACATTTTCAAAACTAGACAAGAGCAAGCTCTTCTACTAAAGCAAATCTGCCCCTGTGAGCTTTAATAAAGCAATGCCAGTTTAGGTTGATTTTAATTGTGGGCTCAAGGGTCTGACTTCATTCATATCTGTATTTGTACAGTATCTGTCTAAATGGCAATACGACAAAATCCTCATAACAAACTTAGCCCAGGACAAAGAAGCTGAATTATTTTTCAGGTTTAAACATTTGCTGCATTTAAAATGTTTTTAAAATAAATGATAAATATGAAAGGTTTCAAGAGTTAGCCTAGTTTCTGAGAAGAGCAGTTAACAATGACTCTGATGAGATTTGAATCTTACATAATTAAGTTTTGCATACATGAGCCCGAAGTTAATTTTTTATGCACCCTAATGCTTCTGTAGAGTGCTTCATTTTTTATTGGCTAGCTGTGATGGTTTAGCTGCACTTTTTTCTTGCTCACACAATAATAAAATGTACTGTATCTATGAAAGTAAGACTCTGTCCTGGCACTGGTTCTGAAGGAGCTTTGCTTTCACGGTACCAGTTGTACTGGTCTCCAGAACCAACCCACACAGTGGTTTGGATTAGGAATCAAAATACACAAGAACTAAAATGCTTTAAGAGTCTGAGAGAAGTATTTACAAGACCAGCTTCAGCCACGGGAAGTGAGTCTTCCTCAGTTCCCTCTGGAGGACAGAGGCAGACTTCTTCGGGAAGCTCAGGTTAGCTAAATCTCAGTGTCCCCCTCAGTTGCCTTAAATCTTTTAGAGGTTTCAGTGTCAGCACTATCAAGTCTAAGCAGCTTAGGGACAACTCTAGATGCTTGTAACCTCCAAAGTTATAGAAAAATGCCTTAGAAGATTGCTAAATGTCTCTGACTAGTTTAGTGTTTCCCTGCAACTGATCCCAGTGGTTTCAGTCCTCTCCTTGTACATGCGCCAGATTTTCTTTTCAGTCTTTTTCAGACCACAACATTTACAGTATGATCTGGAAAATAGATAACTTAGACTGCAAGTCAGATACCAGGTTTCTACACTTGAAACAATTTAAAGTGAAGTAAGAGCTTAATTGTTATGACTTACATGTTAAGGTAACTAGCTTTGCACTTCCAAAACAACTTTTACTAATGGCAAATCTGTGTCTTTAGCTACATAAATACTTTTTAAAATACTTCTCCTCATCCAAAAAAGAGTTTACAGCAAAAGAGACAGTGTGTGATACTTCCACAATGTGGAAACCATTATCCAAAGAGGGAATCCAGAGACAGGGAAAGTAGTCTGCTTATTTTAAACACAGATGTTTGATGAATTTCTTAGGGCTTTCATACTGGTATTTCTGCTAGCATTTATTTTAACAGCCATAGGAAAACCAAATAATAAAAATTTAGCACTCAAGCAGTGCTTCAGCAGCTAAACTGAAGGGACAAGACCTGAGATTCCACATCATTTTTCCTTAGAACAAACCAAACAAAAGGAGACTTACAGTTACCACACATCTCCCTTCTTCCCTTCATTCATATATTGTGCAAAAACATAGCCATCCTAGGTCCTAGCACTGGGCTAGGTCTTTCTCACTGCAATTCTGTTACAAGAATTTGTTTGCCCACTTTGTCTGTCTCCCTCAAGTCCTGGTGTGCACCTGAGCTGCTCAGCAGTGAAGGCTGCTCAGCCACCTGCAAGGCTCCCCCCTTGAGTCAACACTGGTGTGACCACAGAATGATGTGAGATTTGACATATGGCAAACAGAGTGGGATCACAGTACTTTTTGGACCAGATCTAGAGGTACAAATCAGCATGTGGCAGGACATTTACAAGCTTGCTGACATGAAATACCCATTGATATTTCAGAATTTGGGGTGATTTTAAATCCCAGATAACTTCCATCTACATTTTTAGGCACCTAGGTCTAGTTGTGATGTAAGCCTTCTTTTGAAACAAGAACTTCTGAGAGGAATAGAGCTTAACCAAAATTTATAGTGTCTAACTGGGCATTGACATAAATGCTCATTATATTTCATGAATATGTGCGCGCACACACACACACAAAAATATATAAAAATTTGTACATACACATGTGCACCCAGAGGCTTGCAAGATATCAGGTATCATTTTCAGTGGTCCCTAAGACTACAAACACATGGGAAAAAGGAAGAGCAGATCACATGGTGGCAGCTACCCACACACACAGACAGACTGTGCTGACAGGCTGAAAGAAGAGACAACATGACGCACAGGAGAGCAGGAATGTGGAACGTGAGAAATGCAGTCCAGGTTCAGTCACAGGAAAGCCCACTGACTTCAGTGCAGGGCCAGTACACTGTCGGAAGCTGCATCATTGAGCTGCCACTTTTTGAAGCCAGGGCATCTTGGCTTATCAAAGAAATACGCGGCATGTGTGGTTTGTATCCTTTGGGCTCCTGCAGATGTAAAAGACTCCCAAAACAAAAACGTTTGAATTCCCATGCTTTGTATTGGAAACCTAATCATGACTGTGGGACTGTAAATTGTACTGAATTTAGCTGCTACATGCTGAGCCAAAGTCTGTCCTCATAAGTCTATAGTTTAGTTGGCTTTCATCTCAAGGTCAGTTTTTCAACACGAAAACCTTTCTCCAGCACTAGCAAATGGATCCCATCTTATCAGTTGCCAAATTGATGGTGTCTTCCTGTTTAAACACCATTATTTCAGTTTAATTATTTAATCCAATCTGATTATCATGGCTATTAACTGTTTACCAGCAAAGGCTGCTTTCATTTTTCTTTTTAGATGATGTAATTCTGCCTGAGAAAATGCGGTTTGCAGCTACTGATAGATATAGATACAGATGATAGACAGATAGATAGATAGATGGATAGATAGATAGATAGATAGATAGATAGATGTGTGTGTGTGACAATCCATGATTCTTCAACAGAACAGGCTCCTCTCAGCTCCCTGATGAATATCATTAACTGTGATCAAAATAGTGGTGTGGAGTGTCACACAGATTTGTAGCAAGGCAAACTCTGTGAAAATATACGCAAATAATAGACAACACAGAATTTTTGCAACCTTTTACACTGTTTAGAAGTATTTTGTAGTTACCCTCCATATCTGCAAATGACTACAAGCAGTTGAGAATCAAGATATTTATCTTGGTGATTGATGTCAATGAAAAAGAAATTAAATTTTAGTCATCTGTTAGAAAACTGTTCATCCTTGGTAAGTGTGTGAATGCATTCTTTCAAGGCTACTCCAAGGAAAAGAACAATAGCTTAAAGCTTCACTGCTCCAACTGTTCTGTCATTCCTACAACTAGCAACTGTTGAGATTGAAAACTGTCATCTGGAAGTTTTTCCTGCAAAAAATGAGATTGTGTCAAGAACAAGATTTGGCTAAGAAATGCTATTTCAGCAGTTTCTCTCTCTCTTTTTTTTTTTTTTTTAACAGGATATCTTATATAAAATTAAATAAGCCTTCTGGTTTCTGTAGGTTTCAAGATTCTTTTCAAAAAGTCATCTTTTTGTTCTATTTTCTTCTTTTGTAACTATAATCATTTGAGTGAACAGAACTGATTTTTTTCCATCTTCTGAATCATCAGAGAGTTCAGCAATACTGAAAAGACAGAGTAACAAAAGGAGAAATTAATTTTAAAAACCCAGTCAATAATCTAACTTTCAAAAAGTTGCATCCCATAGCTGGAAAGAGCAAACATTTTTGAAAGAAAAAGAGAGATAAAAAGTAAAAAAACTTAAATGCTGTTCATATTCTTAGTATCAGTGACAGAAAAAAAAGAGGGGAGGAATTATTATAAAAATTGGTGAATAACCTAATTCAAAACAAATTTAAAAAATAAAAGTAAGGAAACATTTTATTTTAAAACCTGATTGTGAGATTCTTAATAAGACTATAATAGTTCTTCAAATTTAGTTTCTACATCAACTCTAACATTTAACCACACAATTAGAACTTGTCCATACCTACCTCATAGTCATACTGGTAAGATATTCAGAGTTATAACACTCCAATAAAATAAGGACTTACTGTTTCTTGTCTATTATAAGGGGAATCATGATGATGTTGCAGTTTTGTGTGAATTAGGACTGCAGAATATGCCTTAAAGTTGGGAAAAGAATGTATTTTAATTCAGTTTTCAAAAGGACTGATTATTAATATGTTTCCTCCTTAGAGAACTATTTATGCCTAGAATTTCTTCAATTTGGCACATCCATGGAATTCTAATGATAGTTATTTCTTCATAAGCAAGAATAGATAAACTCAAGTACTTCATTATTTACCCTGTACTCCCAGCTCCTTTTAAAAACTGTGACTCACCACTGTACCTTCAGTGTTATTTCACAATCCTAAAGTGAGCGAATTCTATTTATTTCTATGAATGTAGTCTCCAGTTCTGATAGGTATGTCCATAGCAGATGTTATCACCTTGGTTTTGGTGATGTCAGTGATGCAAGGAAGTGGTTTTACATGATGGAGATAGCTCTTTAATCATTTATGAAAACCATGCAGTTCAACTGCTGACTGTATGACTGCAATGGCTGAATGTAACAGCAGGCTGTTGGAAAACAAGACTTCCTAAACATACAATGGAAAATTCTGTCTCTGACAATCCCCTGAGGATCCCACTGCATTTGTAGCAGACAGCCAGTCTCACCTAGGAAACTACAAGCTAAAGTGCTTTGTCTGGGTAAAATTTGGTTAAACAAAGCTATCTCTGTAAAGAGGAGAATGTCTGTGGCAGATTCACACAAAAAGTGCCTGATGGTGAGCAAGAAGGAAGACTTTGCTGAAGGGTTTGAAGTAGGCAGTCTTTTCCTCTTTTCTCAGAGTGAATGGTTTCAAGTAATGAGGATCTAGGTGAAGATTTTCTTACTTCACAACCCCATTTTCTTAAATGGAGGTTTGATAAGGTTTGCTTCAGTTTAGCTAGGAAATCTGTCTATCACTGACAAATCCATTTGCTTTTCCTGGGAAGGAAATTAGATCAGCCCCCGCTGACGAGGCTGTGACTGAAGCTGGGGTGCAGTAACTGGGACCAGCATGATGCTGGGAGGATATAGGGGAAGAAACATGAAATCTGTGGAAACAGGAAAGGAAGGAAGAAAAAAGCAACCAAAAATACAGAGTAGGGATCACCCTGCCCTGCAGCTACATAGCCATGACAGCAGTTGTCTGAAACAAGGGAAGAAGGTTTTGCTCATCTCTGTTCTAGTCAAATCCAGAAACAAAACAAAACAAAATAATTCCTCGGGCATCTCCTGTTAAGGGGTTGCAGTTTTTTTCCCCAGCTGATTTAGCAAGTAGCACTCAGTTAAAATTCATTTTGCACTCAGCTAAAACTTGAAATAAATATGCACTGGGCTACTCTAAGATTGACGTGAGACATTCACTTTAAGAGCCCTGACAGTATCACTGGCCTTAGCGTCTTGTGACCTGCAGCACTAAGTCTACCTGCTGACCATTAGTACCAGTCTCTTATCACCTCCTTTTCAGCAGACACTACTGTAGATTTAAGGACAATGAACTGTTTCTCCTTGCCTTGAGGTTTTTGGTGTTTTAATGTGTCATATCTTTTCTTTTCCCCAAGAAATAAAAACTTTTAGCTAGAAAATCATTTCTCTTGGATTAGATGCAGTTGTTGATGCCAAAAATAATACAACTTTTAGATTAACAATATTTTTCAAAGAGTGAATCAGATGACTGATCTCTTCATTTAATAGCCTCTGTTAGCTTCTTCTGCTTATGAGAGGACATAATTTGCCTCTCTCTTATTTTATTTTTGGGAAGTTTAGCAGTACAAGAATGCTCCCTTAGGATCACAAAGCAAAGTTGGAGACTAGAGATGCAGAAGGAGTATTTGTTAAAAAGTATATAATTGCAAGTGCCAGTTTTTTCTATAAAAAGGAAGCTGAGAAGCATGCTATGAGTGTTCATTTGCAAAGTCTCAAGCTGTGACTTCGTAGCTGTGAATCTCATTCCGCTATTGTCAAAGCACCGCATTGGTAATTGGCAAGAATGGATGGCTGGCCACATACAAAGTAACAAAAGTTACAAGATCAGCAGCAACTAAATATACTTGCTTCTTCTCCAAAGTGTATAATCTCCTTTTATTCTTTTTCCTCTGAGAGCTGTATGATAGGTGATGAAGTATGAAGTTGGGGAATAAAGGGAAAATGCAATCCCCGTGACTTAAAGCTGGAATCCAAGCCCTCTGCTTGCCTTCCCCTCCTCTCTGCCCTGGAGCAGAGCGTAGTGCTGCAAGAGGGGCCAAAGTGACAACAGCATCCAGCGAGCATTCATCAGGGTTACTCACCAAACCCTCCAGGGACCACCAAGTGCCTGGATGCATTAAACCACACACTTGTATCTGCAGCTCATTCTCCCCAGGGGAATAGCATCACCAGCTGGGAGAGGGAATGTGGAAGGAAGTTCTTATTAATATCATGTGTCACAGTAGGACGTAAAGTGACATGACACACAATGTGATGGAATGCAACTTGGTATAACATCAGCTATCTAAGCGGTAGGGATTTCACCTCAGCAGCAACCTAGACTGAAAATGTCTGCTATAAATTCCTGTAATGTAGGAAAGATGCTGTAAAGAGATTGTGCCTCTTTTTCTGCAACAGCTGTGAATAATTTGACATTTAGGCAATAGTGTAATAAAAATAATAAATAATAATGTAGCCAGAGCCTGTTGGATCCTTTAATAGATGCAGCACGTGAACTGCTGGAGTCTCTTGAGCATTTCTGAAATGTTATCAGAAAACACAGGAAAAGAAGATCCCATTGGTAGCTCTGAATGTCCCCTCATGATTCCCTATCCAGATAATTTGCTTAGACTCATCACCTTTACTATCATAAATCAAACCTTGATGTGATTTTAAGTCCCTTAGCTACCCACACAGAAAAGATATTTTATTAGATTGTTTTCTGTTGCCTTTTATCCTCTCCTGTTCCAAGAAGTTTGGTAAATATCAAGGCAAGTTTTGAAATTATAGGGAATTTGAAAGTGTTTGTGTTGGGGGGTTTTTGGCTCAGTTTTGTCCTTTACTTTGATGGAATCTCTGAAGGAAAATTTTTATCATTTGGTGGATGAAGAAGACCTGATTTTGTGGTGTATGAAAACTGAGAGAGTTGGGTGGAGGCTTAAGATTTACAAAAATGGTTTCTCTAGAGTAAAATGGGGAAATTTTGAATTTAATTTCTGGCTGTTTTACACAAAATTAACTTTCAAAGACATGAGTTGTGCCGCTCCAGCTGTGGTTCTGGAACAGTAAATTGGGTGGTAGCACCATGACTGGGTGAGAAGTCACCACAAAAAGTTATGTAGATCTCAGAATACTACAACCTAAAATGGGTGCTTCTAAAAGAAGTAGGAAGCAGGAGTATTCAAAATATGAAAGAAATGTCATTATGCAAGGAAATGTGGATATTTCAAATTTTATTTTGAACATGCTAAAACAAAACTAGTTTAAGCCATCAATGAATGAAAATTATATATCCATGCTCCAAAAAAATGACTTTGTCTCAAAGCTGAAAGTCTGCACCTTTACTTTAGCCCTTCTAAACTCTCAAACATCACCAAAAAAAAGTATAGTGCAAAACCACTCTTTTCACCTGATTGTTTTTCTTTCTGATGGAAAACTAAACTAAACCAAAGTAAAATCCCCATGCAAATGGCTCAGGTTCCATTTTAACATCAGAACTACATCTCCCAGTGGATTACACTCACTGCCAAGACCTTGTGACTCGCAGTATTGGTGTGGCCATATGGAAGGCAATATGGCAGGAACAGGGACTCCTACTCAGGAAAGGGGCCAAGAGGTGTTTTGAGAAGGATTGCAGGAACAGGGAGATATGCAAGGAGCTGTGCAAAAGACTAAGGAAGCACTGATTAAAAGGTCTGTCATGGGGAAAGGACCAGAAATTGAAGTGATTGTTGTAGGCAGACTGGGAGGGAAGTAAAAATGAAGCAGCAGATGGAAAAACTCGGGAAAGGTGCTGGATTTAAAGAGCAGGGGTATGGCATGATTCTGACAGGTGAATATTTGCTACAAATTGAAGTGTCAGGATCAAGACAATTAGTTACTAAGGTGGTCTTAAAGCTCAATTTTCTTCAGCATAGTGAATGTCAGAATATTTTCAAAGACTTTAATTTTCAAGTTGTGTGATTCAACAGACTGCATTTTGTCCATAAGGGGAATGGGTTAAACCTGAAGTTGAAAGGCAAGAAGTCCTACGGAAAAAAAATGGGACATTTGCCTTCATTCGTCTGAACGGGAGGTAATTGAGCCATCTGGAACCGAGCAGAGAAGGATGAACAGCATCTCTGAAGAGAATGTGGAAGTGACAGCCTCTCTGAGCACTGCTTTCCAACATGGAACTCAGCCTGGCCAGAGGGGTCCTGTGAGGATAGCAGCAGGTGAGGCAGAGAGGTGGTGGGTAAGTGTGAGTGAGAGAGACACTGATAAATGTTTTCCAGCTTTGACAAAGTAAGCTTGAGCAAATGTGTTGTTCTCTGCCCAAGAAGGATGCTGTGGGGCAGAGCCTCTCCCCAAGCAATGCACTCAGCCAGTTGACCAAAAAATTTTGATTTGCTTTAGAAAGGCTGATTTGCTTTAGAAAGACTGTTTTGCTTTGAAAAAACTACCACTGGCTGTCTCTGCTCCCCATTTCAGAGCAGCTCTAGGCAGTTCTGTGAGGGTGGGCAAGGGGCATGGGTCCGGGAGCAGGCTTTACACATGGTGCAGCCCCAAAAACCCACCCATGCTGCTGAGCAAATTCCAGCTGCATCTGAATTAAGAAGTACTCATGAGTCCATGCCTCAAGTCTCTCAAGGTACCAGACCCAGGGACCTTTAGTACAAAATGACTCCTCTGCACAACGAACACAGACGCATCCTCCATGTGGCCAAGCAGGATGGAGATGGATGCAAACCTGCCTGCAAAACCCCTGAACACATCTGGGAATGCAGCTATGGTGTGTGGTGTGGTGCAGGCAGTTTGAAGGGCTCTCAACTAACCCTGCTAAAAATACAGGCTCATATATCCTCTATGGATCAGCCATCCCTTTTTTCCTCCTCTGCAAAAGTCTGTTAAACCTGTTAATGACCTCCTTGACAGCACTGCCAATCCTGACAATGGCTTGGGAGGAAGCCCTGGGAATATCACCTACATCACAGTTCATCACTGTCTCCTTCTTCCCCCATTTCTCCCCACCAAACAAGTGTTCTTTCCTAAAGCCTTTCTGTTGCTTTTTGGTTTGATTTTCCAATAATTCCCCCTGCATTGTTGCACTGAACTCATCCATTCAAAGACAAACTCCCATATAGTTAAACAGTAATTATGGGAAAGGCCAGGGCACATGGACCTACACCCACAGCAGCACAGTGATAAAATAGTTCTGTCCCAGATCCATACTCACTGCACAGTCTATTTTGAACAGTCTCCTGATAATTTTGTGAGTTTTACAGGGCAACATAAGGTTAGGCAGGCCTTTTGTAGATCACGGTGAGTAGCAGCAAGTAGTTGCTGACAGACAGAAAAGGCTGCATCTCTTCAGCACTAATGTCTGCACTCTGCAGAACACATCTCTTTTAAACAAGAAATATCAGTAAAGGAAAGTCTAACAGCATTTGGAAAGAGCTAGGGAACACATATTGGGGGATTTTATTGCAATTCTTTGCCTATTATAGACGTGCATTTTTCTGTGCTGTCTAACTGCTGTCTGGGGCTCCGTTTTGGGAACTGCATAGAGCAAGGCAAAGCTGAGGAGCTGACAAATGGGCAAGCAGGCTGGCACAGAGTATAGCACTAACAAAGCCTCCCCCAACAGCTGCTGCCCCTGGACCAGCCACTTCTTTCATCACAGCCCCACAGTGATGCTTCACAGTGCACATCATAGGGGATAATCTGGTTGCATTGGCTTACCTCAGATACTCCATCAAAGCCCATGGCAAAACTACACACATCTTCCCTTGTGTTACGCTATGAGCAATATCAAAACATAAGGAGGCCAATTCATTCCTTTAACTCAATTTCTACTTTCTCTCCCTTTAGTAAGTACATCCACGCTGCTAATAATGTTTCCTTAGTCCTCTACCAGGACTTGGTCCTTTTCTTTTTCCCTTTAAAGCAGAAAAAAAAATTGATACTATTGGAGTTGGTTTCATTTCACTTTCAGAAAAGTGAAGCATGCTGCAGCAAATATATGCAGTTGGACTTGTGTGGCTAGAACTCCCACACACACAGACCATTCCTCCTGGGAACTGAAACGCTTTTACCATGTGTTGGGTGACAAAATACATTAGTGTGTTCCTTATATAGAAACACCATATACTGCTGTGTTTTAAGCATAATGGGATAGGAACATTGTAACATGAGCTCTAGAAAGTTGGACTCAGATGAGTGAGCACTAATTGTTCCCAAGGAAAGGACTGAGATGAGATTTAGCTTCTGTGTTATGTTCTAGTGGATATGCAGCAGGCAGCTTGTATTTGCTTTGGGAAGTTTGGCATATTCCATTGCAAGTGATTTGATAGAAAAACACATGTATCCTGCATAAACATCAAGGAAATCTGTATTTAATGAAAGCAAGGCTGCATGTGCATATACACAGAGAAGAAAGGAGGAAAAAAGAGGCAGCAGTGCAACTGTACTTACAACCAGGCTGCAGGTGAACCCTGAGACAGATAACCGTTCACCAGAAGTCATCTTCACCCCTTAAATTCACATGTCTAGATCCTCTCACCTACTGGGGAAACAAGAGAAATGTCTCCTATCTTATAAGGCAGTGGATGTGTGTACCACTTGACAAGAAGATGCTCTGTGCTCCCATACAAAGTTCATGTAACAACCACATTGTTTTACGGGTCACAGATAAAAGACTTGGAGGTAGACCTTTATGTTTGGTTGTGGTTTTCTTTCTTTTTTCACCTTTGGATTGCCCTTTAAAAGAATACTTAAGAAACTTAATTCCCAATACTTCTAATTGCAACAAAAACCTAACAGCATTAGTTTCTTGAGCCCGATCCTGAAAATGGCTCTGGAAGCAGCCTTGCATAAACCCAGGGTAACAGCATTACCAGAGCATGGAGCTGGGCTCTGAGCAGGTAAGGGGATACTAGAAATTACTCGTGCCAGGAAATTGGCATTTATAAAGCTTGACCTGTCCTGTGTGAAATGATGAGGCTTGTGAAAGCTAAATCGGTCTTCAAGGAATAGCACTAATATCAGTCCATCATTCCAGCTCTGCAATAACCAGACGTGGAAGACTTAGTACCTTAATAGCTTGTTTATGGGTCAGCCTGGGCTCCTGTGCCCTGCACGCAGGGCCTCGGTCTGCAGTCTTGCAAGGAAACATCCCAGTCTTTGTTCAGTTTGCTTTTCCTACCTATAAAAGAGGTTTCTGGAGAGGCTTTGAAAAAACACAGCAGCAGAAGAAAGAAGCAGAATGATTTTTGGACTTGCCTTTCTAGAAACGCCTATCCCTGCTGCCTGCACTTGTGCTTTGACAGCAAAACTGCTCTGGAACCACTGATGTAGTCTTGTCTTTTGAGAGGTGTCAGGGAGATCTGGGCATAAAATCCAGGGCACGACTGTGCATTAAGCAGCACCATTTTCACCTCTCTCTAGCTCTCTGTACTGCAGCAGATTCTTTCTTCAGCATTGCTTTTAAAGGAGAAACTCCTTAACTATTTCTCTTGACATTTGGGTTTAAAAGATTTTTTTTTTAACATCTATTGCTATATATGCTTCACTTTACTGTTTTGTTCCCTTTCTCCCAATTATTTTGAAAAGATTTGCCATGGCCACATTCACTTTATATTTCTGGCATTTTGGGATTTCAAACTTGAAAATATGTCTCAAATACCAGCATGAGTTTCAGACAATGAAATCATGAGCTTGAAAGAAAGAGCCTAAGCTGTCCATCAGCAGTAATGTTGACTGTGTGACAGAATGCATACAGCTTGTTATCCAGGAAAGGAAATATTTTTTTTTTAGTGCAGGAAATTACCAGAACGGCCACAATAGCATTTATTAAAGAGATAAGAAAAGGGATTAATAAACTGCAGTTGTTGGAGCATTCTGAGTACAGTGATGGGCCAGTGAAATGTTTTCAGTGTTCTGATCAAGAATTAAGTAAGGTGTTCAGGGTATAAAGGTAACCCAGCTCAGGGGATACTTGCCCAAGAATATATTTACTTTGGAGATAGTTTTTCTGAAAGACTGGTTGGTGTTATAATTGCTTCAAGCTTCTAATTATTTTATAGCTTAAATGAAATTACTTCAGAGGAAAATATTGGTTTCTCTTACATCTATACTGTGGTATAATTTAAGAACAGGTAAAATTGAGCATCAAATAAAAATTTAACACAATTAGATTCTGATCCACAGCAGTATTAAAACCTAACTTTTTATATCTGAGAAATTTCATGATCTCCTATGGCAGTGCTGTCTCAGCTGAGTTCTTTATGATACCTACAACCATATATCAACCACATCAAAACAGATTATTAATATCTTATTATGAAAAAGAAAAAAAGCTTTATTTTTATGCTATTAAAAAAATCTGAAATAATAAAAACACTCCTGACTTTTCTCTGGATATGAATCTACACACAATTGCTGTGGTGTACGAGAGCATCTCAATCTGGGTTGCTGCAGTAAAGAACAATCAGAGTAGTGCTTTACCTTCTTGTCTAAGGTTAGAGACAATTGTCATTATCTCATCCTCCTTCATTTCATATAATTCTCCTTCAGGAGAAGAAGCGAGGAGGGCTGGCATACCTGTTGCTCAAAACTGACAGATGTCTTTGCTCTTATTACAAGCTTAATCATAATTCAGTTCTTCGCAGTGTGACTGTGTCTTATGCTGGATCTACTGAAACTGCAGATACCTTGAAAGAAAGCAAGAAAAACATTAACTATGTTTTGCTGATCAGTTGGTGTCAATAAATATCCAGATTTTTTTTTTTTTAAGGCTGAGCCTACTTAATTTATGTTTTTATTAAATGCCAGAAGCAGAGGACAGTCTGAGTGTAAAATATTGCAAACTGGGGAAAAAAAAGGTGACTCTGCTGTATGGTCAGTTTCCTTAAGCCATTCATCATTAGCCCTGTGCTCCTTGTGACCTTTCCTAGCCCTCTGCTGTGCAGGGACGTGACTACAGCAAGAGGTCGGATGCTTCTTCACCACTGTCAGTCTCCACTTGAATGCTTATTTTTGGCCGTAGAGTGAGACAATTTGGGAGGGAAGAATCTTTATGTTAGAAAGCAATCATTAAGGAAAAATTAGGTAGGCTACACCGTTGTGTAGGGTATAAGGATCTGGATGAATGTAATATAGTCCCTTGGCAGCTGAGATGGTGTATCTGCTTTTAAAATTTGCCTTCTGCAGATTTTTAAAGCTGTGATTACAAAATCCCAGGTACAGGGGAGCAGAGGATGCTCCACAGGGAGCTAATGGTCTCTTGAGAAATATGCTGAGGGGATACAGCCCCCTTTAAATACATTTTTACCAACATATGGTCACATTTCATATGCCACAACCCCACTATTTTGGGCATGACTGTGCGGGATACAAAACAGTGCTTTATAGTCATACACAGAGACATACAAACATGGTAGGTGTGCTGGGATGACTGCCCTCCTTCCTGAACAGTAATGTCTCTTACTGCCTGATACAGCCAGCCCTGCCCACTGCTGCTCTTCTGTGTCTGCACATGAAGCCCTTTGTGATAAAAACTCTCTTTTTCTTGTTCTTCTGCATTGTAGCCAGCCCTCTGCTAGGATGTGAGGTGATGCAAAGCCTTATGTTTTTCATATCTGATGGGAATGGATCCACAGCCTTGGTGCAATCACACACAGGTCTGACTTGCTGAAATGCTGAATTATGGATGAATTATTTCAAGTCAAGAGGGGAAGGCATTGCAGATCATCTGGGAAAGACTGTGACTGGCATGAAGCCACTGGAATTGTAAACTGGATAGGGTCCACAGGCTGGAGGTATATCCTCCTGACACTAAGCATGCAGGCAGAAAGCTTTAAAGCAACTTAATGAAAACAGTGAATGACATCATCAAATAACTCTCAAGATTTATCAAAAGCATTTGTCATTTTTAGGATAAAAAGAAGAGATTTGCACATTACTGGCCAAACTGAGTAAACTATTCCTGCCATCCTGCCCTTCCCTTTTCTTGCTACATTCATCTCCTTTGTCTTCTATTTGACTAAGTCCACGATTACATCTTCCTGTTAAAATGGGAATAAGATAGCTGTTCCCAGTGAATTTAGCAGGTGCTTAGAAAGAACTTTGGAGCAAAAGCAAGATCAGGATTTGGAAAGACCTGCAAATAAATTTATCCTAGCAAATTACTCCAACTGCTTTCCACTGAGAAATGGTCACTTTCCCACAGTCCTTCTTGCACTATTCAAGGCAATGTTTGCAAAGGATAACTGATAAATTCATCTCGATTTTGTAAAGCTTAACTACATGTCTTGGTACTACTCCTCCGTAAAAGTCTATATGGTAGCTTTATCCTGACTATGAAAGGAAAAGTCACTTAAGGCAAACTGGATAGGGAGCAGCAGAATAAAATGCACATATACGGCTTAGCTGCAATTTTTTACCACAATCATCTCCTGTTGCTATGGAGAGACAGGTTTTATATATGTGCCAGCAAAATCAGGTTCTTCAGTGCCAAGCTACCAACTATTGCAGAGATTTTAAAGATGAGTGGCAGAAGTTTCTCTCCTAAATGGGGGATTCTGAAGGACAGAGGACATTAATCTCCATTTGTCAATTAAAGATTTGCTCAGTCATTTGAAACCACTAGATTTTTGGCACACCTAACATAATTAACTCCACCTGAAGTAATTATAATGAAGTCAACACAACACAGAACTCTCACATTTATTATATAATATAGCTATTGTGGTGCTAATTTTTTTTTTAATTTGATAATATATTCCAGCAGATGCCAAATCTGCTCTTCTTTTCTCTCTTTTGGCAACAAACAAACAAACAAACAAACAAACAAAAATAGAGGCAAAACGCAACATGGAAGACTACCGGGGGAAAAAAGTGAAAAGCAGTAAAAGACTACCTAAGAAAAATTAAAGTCAGAGTATTCAGAATCCACTGATCTCATCCTCTGATTTGATGAAGTTTTATGTGGCATTTCTTAAAATGTGGTTTTCAGCCTTAAGGTTCATATTTTCAAACTTCCTTCACACCTTTAGAATAGAGGAGGTTATTTCTAAAAAAAAAAAAATCTTCTTTAAAGAGATACACAATGCAGAAATAAAAAATAAATTAGAAAAGACTTTAAGTGCTACTAGCCCCCCAAGAGTTATGGTAGCTGGCAACACTCCTATAACAATAGCTGTTAAAGATGAAGCACCTGGAAAATACTATCAACAGAAACAAAATGTGGTGTTAACACAGATCCAGTGTCAAGTATTCCCCAGATTTCATGAGGCTGGCAAGAAATGGACTCAGGTGCACTGGAGAAAAGAGGCTGCCAGCAATGCACAAGGCTGTTTTGTAGGCAGTGTTAATTTAAAAGATGTGAGCAAAAGCAGAGAATAGCATATTCTACCTTGTTCTCTGCCTCAACCATAAAATGCGGATTTATTCTTATCCACATTTGCCTTTATCAATACTCCTCTGATTTGGGATCAGTTAGGAAAACGCTTTTAACAATGGGCACAGGGAACGTTATTCAGCATTTCAGCAAGCAGCACGGCGATCTAATCTCCTGCCAGAGTCCAGCTCCAACAAAGCCACCCGGTTCACAGCCTTCTGTCTTCCAACACTGCATCTTGCGATCCCATCTGCTATCAGCCTGAGCCACACCATAGCTTGCTAAAAGCTTATGCTGGCCCAATGAGCATACCTAGAGCTGTCTAGAATGCAGAAGAAATCCTACCAAGCATGTAACACTGTTCATTAAGCACAAAGGAGTTCAGCTACCTGCATCCTATCCACTAGGGCTCCACCAAGACCCTTGGAAGTCTGAGTTGCTGGGGTAAAGCACTGCTCTTGCACCAGGACAGTTGAAATAGCCACAGCAGTTCCTTGCTTATCGAAACTAAAATTCACCTTTTTTTTTCCTATATTTTATCTTGATCTCATTCCTCTGCTCATTCTCTCCAGAGCAAACACCCAGGGAAGAGCTGGTATCACCAGAAGAAAGCAGGGAGCAATTGCCAACAAAGGAAGCTGTGCTCATTCCAGTTTTCCAGGAAAGATGGCAATCACCATTTTGGCTAATACCAAGGCTGAACCAAGACATTTAAATGTAAAAGCTTGATTTGAAACAAAGACAGACCTGAAACCAGATCTAGGAGCCTGAAGTATGCTCTTGAAAGACATCAGATTAAAGAGCTGTATTTTCCTTTTCAGTTTATCTGACTGACTACTGAGTTAAATATACCTGTTGTTTTCTGACATTCATGTGAGCTATCATCTCAGACTGTATTTCAGTAGAATTACTAGTTCAATATTCAGAGCTGCTTCACTATATTGTGCATCTGAACGCATACTTGAATTCTAAACAGGTAAACATTTAATAAAAAAATCTCCACCATAAGAAGTAGAATGACAGAAACAAAAAAACAAGAATCAAATCCCAGAGCTGTTCTCATAAATCCCCTCAAGCTCTATAATGACCTGGTGGGCGATCAGTGGTGACGTGACATGCATTTGACAGCTCGGTCTAGTTCCTGCTGGACCACACTACTTCAAGTAGATTTCCACTCCCTCCACAACTGTAGCTTCCTGTCTTTGAGCAACTGCAGCAACTCCTGCATTCCCAGCACCACCCCAGTGCATCTGTCTAGATCCCTGCACCACAGTCCACAGGTCCGCGATCCTCTGATCCCCAGGCAGCTGCTTCCCACCCTCAGCCCCACAGCACTATGCGGACTACCTGAAGGCGCAGGGAAGAGGGCATTGTATCTGCTCTCTCTTCTGGAGGTACGTCCACAGCACATGGAGAATCCCACAACAGGAAATAAAGCACAAATGCAGGGCATACAGAAAAGATTGTCTAGCTCAGACAGAAATTATGGGCTTGATGCAGGAATCAGTGGGTGAAATCCTATGTTCTGTGCTATGCAGAAGCTCGGGCAAGATAAATGGTTCCTTCTGGCCCTTTTATCTGTGAGTCTGTAATTGGGCACTTTGCTGGTGATACAGAACACTTGTAGCAAAATCTGAAGATCTGTCTTCCTTTCACAAGAGAAGCCTTGTGCAAGAGCAAAAGCATCCTAGAATTACCAGAGGACACATTTTCATAGGTAAAGAAAAGACTCTAAATCAAAAGTAGTAACATGTATGATGTTTCCCGTGAGAATTCCCCCATCCCATTCCCTGTTTCCACCATGTTTATCGAAGGCATAATTAGAGAAAGTGATACATATTGGATTGAATAGGTGTCTCCATGGGAGCTGAACGACTTTGAAGATCAGAGTCTTTTCTAGGATAACATTTTTGTATTTTGTATGAGAATTTTGTACACTAACTTAATTTTTCATTACCCAGTCGGACAGGAGCATTATCTATAAACTTCTTCTGTGGATGTGGTTGAGAGAGAATCCTACTTTAAAGCCTTTCAAGTATGTGAACACATCTCCTCAACAAACCCAATTATACTTGTTCCAGTGTGCAAAGGTAATCAATTGTACTACAAGGCCTGAAGATCCCCTTGAGACTTTCTTGACTGAGAAAATACGCATCTTTGTATACAATCTGTTGGGGATACCCCTCTATGTGATTTAAAAATCAAGACCAGCTGTGTAATTCTATGGCTAACTTCAGGACACATTGGGTCCACATCCATCCAGCACAGTATTGTGGAATTCCTCACACCCACTACCCATTAAAGAACACTCCAATCTCTGGGACTCACAGGGTGGAGGGAGTGGCTAATGAGAATTGGGTTGATAATTGCAATTGGATTTGCATTTTTAACAATTGGGATAGCTACTGATAGCTGTATGATTACTCATTTTATTGCTTCTGCTATTTCAGTCTTTTCTCCTACTGCCCACTATCTTGACCACCCCTATGGACAACCCATGTGAACTGGGGAAAAGTCCCTGGAAAACAGTGTTTGAGCCACTGCATGGTGTAAGGACCTAAAGATCACAGTTGCCTGTCTCAAACATTGTTACCGTAGAAGGACTTTGCCGTGAGAGAAGCACAGAATGGAGCAACAGACTGGCACTGGCTCCGGGCTTGGAGAGGTCTGGCTGGCACATCCTGGGTAATGCATCCAGACAAGGGTTCCCACTGTGGCAAGCTATGTAGGGCGGCAACTGCTCATACGCATATCACTGGTCAAAGATCACCCCAGGCTGTTGTCCAAGTGTCATCTCAGGCCTAGGGGGAGGTAAACAAAGGTGGGGCAGAAGAATGTATCACTGAAAATGGACGTAAAGAATCCACAAGGAAAGCCAACTCAGCAACTGTGCTGAAGTCAGCTCGGGCTGGATAAAAGGTAACTCTGATACCAACTCACAACCTACCCACTGAAAAGAGAAAGACAGAGTGTGGGACTAAACAGCATTAGAAGCAAGGGAATCATTTAACCAAGAGAATAAGAGAACCGTGTAGCCAAAGAGCATTAATTCCTTTGTTCATAAAAATGTATATATAGTGAAAATTATTGAACAGTCTCAGGACTTCCACCACCAAGAAGCCCCGGGTGAAGAAGTCGGGAGGTCACTGGATCCACAGGTGGTGACTGTCTTCCATTTGATCTCTCTCCCTCCCTCTCTCCCTCCTCTCTCTTTTTCTATTTTTTTCTATCTGTCTACCTCACATTCACTGTTAAATAAAATTTGTACTATTGGCTTTGGTATATGGTCTCATTTGGACCTTAATTTGGGCAGAGGCAACTCTCAATAATCAGATGTTAACACCTTCTCCGGGCTGGACACCCTGATAAGTGACCAGCGATTGAGCCATAACATGGAAGATTTTCTGAAATCCAACCTGGTTGCTTCAAATGAGGCCCCCTAGTTCTTCTCTGGCACAAAGCTCTGCTGAATACTTTGGATGAGAAAAGTGGCTGTATTGCACCTGCGGTTCTCACAGGCCTGACTAACACCTTCACAACACATAAACCAGTTTCAGGACTGGTCCTTGAGCTAGTCAGAAATGTGGCCATATCTCTCTGTTTGGCCTTGGCTCCCTCCTGGCAACCACAGGACACTGAAAGAGACGTTGCTGAGGGAAGAGAATAGCAGCGGTATTGTGGAAGACTAGTCAGCTGCTCTTCCTCACTGTCAGTGGAAGCATGAAGGTCTGGAAAGGAGCTAGTTTGATCCACTCCACTCCCAACTGCATTTTCAGACATGACTGTGTTAAACTTTCCTGAAAGTCATGTCCTGAAACCAGGCAAAGTAAAGGAAGAATTACAGTTGATGGGAGCATGAAAGGTAGGGGAAAGGAAGACAGTGTTTCTTGTGTTGAAGTGTGTAAGTCTTTCTCCTGGATATACAAGTAGAATCATAAAAATCCACTATTGTGACGGTCTGTCTCTTGCATCCAGTTTTAAAGGCATAGAAAGGCTCAGGAATCATGTCTGGGCATAGAGCAATGGTAGGGGATACAACAGCACAGTCACCCCAAGACAACTATGAATATTATTTACATACAGCACATAAACCGGACTAATGCTCCTTCAGAAATTATAAAAAAAAGCATTCTCACTTCTGTGGAGCTTTCATGCCCTCTGATCTCACCTACGGTCAAACTGCTTGACCCTTCTATACAGAGAAGAAATCACAGCTTTGACAAGACCAAAAAGACTATACTGAGATCAGGACCAGCCTGGAGATTACTGCAACAATATATTAACACAAGATGTGCTTAAAAAATACTAGCTGCCATGGGTAACAAAAATGCAGAATATTTCTGCAATCTGCTGTAATATCTCTTCACTTGGGCACTTGCACTCCGGTCCTCTGTAGAAGTCCAGCACCATGCCACTGAAGTACACCACACTATTCAGTAACCACAAAACAGAGGGGGAGAGAATAACAATGTCACTGCTTCCAATGCTGTGTCAGATCACCACATAAAAAAAAAAAAAATCACTGCAATATGACCAGGAGTGTGGACAGGATAAAAGCTGTGTCCAAAATTATGACAGAAAAAGGAACTTAGCCTGGTAAAAAGCACTCAGGAACAGCTCAGAAGCCTCCATGGTCATTAAGGTGCATTTCAGAGTATAAATTAATTAACAGGAGGCTTTCAGAGAAGAATTGAATCCTTTATTGGCAGTTCTCAATGTGAAAGCCCTGTCACCATGGCTGAGAAAGTGACTCAGAAATGAAAATGAGGAAGAGACGGAGAGCTGCCACAATATCCAGCTCCCCCTCCAACACCAACCCATCAAGCCAGTCAGCCAGAAAATCCTGCTTTTAAATGTTATTGGTCACATACCATTATGTAACTAATATCATGTCATATTACTCCAAGCTGTGCCCTGTTGTACACCTAAGTGACAGAGCATCTCTTAATGTAATGTGGAGTGGAACAAATACAGGGGAAAAAAGACACAGATTTTATGGGTAGCATGGCTGCTACCAATTTACAGACTGATTATCCAAACTGATTCATATTTTTATTTTTAATACGATTACATTTCCTGCTACCTTCACCCTCCTCCACATTTTTCCCTTACAGCTCAGATTTTTTTTTTAATTCACCAAACAGATGCAAAAGCTGATATTTCTTTGCCCACATTTTTCTTGCAAAAACCCTGCAACCTTGTGCTTAATGAGGAGGAGTTTTAATAGGCAGATAGAGAGGTTAAATTGGCTAACAGAGAAAAAAAGAACTGGGTAAGAAAAAGATCAGGTTTCCAGAGAAACAGAGCCACATCCTATAATATTCTTGCCTTTATGCATTTATTTATTTATTTATTTCAGCTATATCTGTTTCTAAGCAATAGGTTAAAATAATGCCCAGGAATTCAGAGTTGAGAAAACTCTGCTTTTAATAGGGGTCCAGATCTTCAGCTGCTATAAATCAGAACAGCTTTGCTGAAGTCAGCATTGCTAATGGCATTAGCAGGGTTTACACCACTTAAGGATTTGGCCCAAGTGCTCCACAGAGAAATTAAATTTATGAATAAATTAGCCAGAAGGTTTACACAAAAAGGAAGCTACCAGAAACCACTGCATGGGATTATATGGAGTTAGCACATAGATGCCCTCCTTCGGGATACCTTTTCAGAAAGGGAAGTTTTTATGTAGGACCCCTGCTTGTATGAGGAGAGGGAGGGAAGGTGCACACCTCAGCCTGCAAGTAGAAAGGCAGAAGGCAGGTCTAACAGGCCACACAAAGGATAACGCAGAGTTCATTTGGTTTACACCTTCATTTTCCATCCTGACCCTAAAACTCTTCTGAAGAAGAAGAAGAGGAATATGTTTTTAGAATTTTAAAGATATGTTGACAGAAGCGATTTTCAGTTACCCATTAATCACTCACCTGCATATGTATTTCTCTCCAAATATTTAATGATGTGTTAAGGAACTTCATGAGGAGCAATGTGTTGCTGTTTTACCTACAACTCAGTGCAACACTGCATTGGGCAGATGAACTCAGAAGAAACTTCAGAAACTCCAGCACTGTTGTGCCAACAAGTTCAGTGGCATTTTAAATTTCCTCCTGCAGAACTAAAATAAAAACAAAATCCAGTTTTGCTAGAATTAAAGAGAGACAAAATCTGACACCAAAACTGTTTCCCACTGCCCACATTTGAAGCTGTGAAATGGATCTCCATGTAGAGTTTTTCCAGCTGAACTTTATTTTCCTAATCAGTTGAAACTTAAGCCCAGATCTGTTGAAAAATTTAATTTTTGGAGGTTTTGAAACCTAGATCTACATCTAAATAATCTGGTTCTGGCCTGTCTCCTGGGTTTGTGTGAACTATTTGACCACCTAGTCACCATCCCTAGAGGTGTTCAAGAAACGACTGGACATGGCATTTAGTGCTATGGCCTAGTTGATAAAGTGGTGATTGGTCAAAGTGTGGACTCAATGGTCTTGAAGGTCTTTTCCAGCCTAAATAATTCTGTGATTCTGTGAAAGGAAGAAAAGTGATTTGCAGCTCCATGAAACAGAAACATACATCCAGGGAAAGATAGGCATCCTTATGCTGTCACTTCAGTGATCTGTTTTCCCCGAGCACCACAACTCCCCCCACTTTAGCGATGACCACCTGCCAAGGACATCACTGCATCACTGCAGAAAAGACCCCAGAACACAATTAGGCACATAGCCCCAACTGTAAAACAGCAGACAGCTCACCCCATCCGTCAGCCTGGCTGCTCAACCCTTTGCTGAGCCTGGCCACAGTGGGAGTCCAGCAGAGGCCCCAGCCTGCTCCTGCTCTCCCAGTGCACTGCCTGGTCCAGCTCCTCCAGCCGGGCCCAGCTGCACTCCCCTCACTGCCCAGCAGGCCGGCTGTTAGCACCCTTCATTTGAGCAAGCCCTCTGGAGATCTCAAGCTCGTTCTTGTTAGTGTTTCCCTCTGAGAAGGAGGTGAAGCATCTCTAATGTGCGGCAACGATGGTGGCGTCCACCAGGGAGGCCAGAGCAGCCAGGCAGAGGAGGCACAATGGGAAGACACCTCACCCAGAAATCAAAGAACTTGTAGGAACACTGCACACCACCACCTCAGCCACACGCAGGCAGTACTCAACTTTTTTTCTGGCCACTTCCTCCCTGTGATCAAAGGCGACAAAGAATTGCCTTCAGCAAAAGAGGAGTGTGAAGGGTTTCCTATCAACTGGCTGCCTCAACTGCTGTCTCCTGTTCTGCGTTTCATCACTTCAGGGGGGAGAAAGGGAGACAAGAGAGAGAAAAACCTGAGGAAACCCTTCCCATATCATTCTCTCATTAAAAGTTTGGATCTTTATTGTAAAGCTGCATACTCTTTTTAAAAAAGCTAATAATATTTAACAGCAGGAGTAAAAAATTTTACAAAATCATAGCAATATAAAAAAATGTTTTAGCCCAAGTCACACAGAATTATTCTGGTTGCACAGCACAATATTTTTTTCTTTGATCAAAGTCTTACCTGATTTCTATTTTACTTCAACTCTAGCCAGTAATACCTTACCTCTTTACTAAAAATTTTATCCAGCTCTAGTCTGTAACAGTCTTACCAACAATGTCTCACAATAAACCATGAGAACTTTCTGGATTACCCCAAGTTCTCCTAAAATTCAAGGAAACACAGAAATGAATACATTATTATTGTCACCTGAGATTTTTTCCTTGACTTTATTTTACAGATGTCTCTGTCTCTAGGGTCACAATAATTATAATAATCTTTGCTAATTGGTAACAGTGCATGTGATTATATTCTTACCAGCAGTACCTTCCTAAATGCTGACAAATCTATTTTATATTATGACAATTTTCCTATGTATTATCGAACCTAGATAAGGAACTAGAAGCAAAAATAATTTTTCAAATGTTAGAAAAGTACATGCTTTTTGTCAATGAAAGCATGCAGATTGGCTGTAAACCTCTTCGAAGAAACTACTGTTTCTCAAATTTATAGTATCATAATACTACTTCTCAGAATCTCTGTTGATATTATAGTGTACATCATTCTCCTCCTTAGAATCAATATTTTGATTATTTTGTGGGTTATAACTGATGTGCAGTTATCATCTGAGTCACTAAACACATTTGCTTATTCTTGCTTCTGAGATAGTTTGAGTTCAATTTCCACACAGTGCTCTTTGGTGAGCACGTTACATAGGAACTCTTGTACAGCATTGAAAACTTTTCTCTTTAATGTGCTTATTTTTCTCATATTCTTTGTTCAAGGGTCTATTTAGGCTTGACTTTATTGACCTGCTGAAAAAAAGTGTTACTAGGTGTTGATCTTGCTGCTAGGTTCTTGAAAAAATGTTTGCCTTAGATCTACTTTGCATCTCTCAGCAGTTTTTATTGATATCTCCTGCTAAACTTTGAAAGTTACACCACTTCTGCAGGATTTTCTTCATCTTCACACAGTGCTGACAACCAGGCACAGTCCATAAGCTCTGAAAATGCTCTGTTACTACCATTTATTCTCTGCAGCTGTCTCATCCCAGCCACATGGCAAGAGGGCATTTTCAGCAGCACTTGCAGTCTGTACCCTGTCTCTCTTTCCTTGTGTGATTTCTGTGCTGATTCACTGAACCACACCAGTGCCCAGAGAACAGACCTACTGAACACTTTGCTCCAATGTTTACCAAAAAAAAATCAGAATGTGTTCTGCATAAGTTCATTTTCTAAGATCTCCATCAGCTATTTCTGCTCCCATGATGGCCATCTGGTCATATTTCACTTGGGAAGGGTCAGTTGCAAAAGCATCACTCTGTTGTTCTTGAAATGACCATGCACTCACTGCCTTACCTTTGCTGCTGTCAGAAGGTCATCAATATCTCCTCCCTGGACTTGCTCTCCAGCAGCCAATATAAGTGGGTTAAATCTATTCAGCTCTTTCCAGATCTAACCAAATGTTCTCAAGCAGTTCCAGTGATAGTTCAAAATCTGGTTGGTATTTCTAGAAAGCTAGAAATCTGCTGGAATAAGAAATCATTCATTTTGTCATACAATGCTTCACTGCTGAGCAGCAAAGCGGTACTTTCTGACAATTCCAGTTCAAGAATAAATGCCTTTGTAACACTTAAAATAAGTCTGTATCTGGTCTTTTACCAGTTGCTAATCTTTTTTTACTGAGAACACTTCTGTTCAAACAGAATGGCTACCATTTTTGTGATGCATGTGGGCATTTGGGAAGCTTTCTAGTACAGATATGGTTTTCTTATGGTATAGAAGTTCAATTTATCACTTGCAAAACAGACTCATAAAAGAGAATTCTGTCCCATTCTCTTGCTTAAATGTCCAAAATAATCCTATCATAATTGGACTATACCAATATCAGAAATACAAAATTCTTGCAAGTTCCACTACCAGTATTTTCCGGGCAACCATGTTTTTAGGTGGCAGAGTTACACTCCAAGGCCATAGCTGATTTGTGAAAATCAGTCATTACAGCAAACTCGATTGAAATGCACTTGGCAAGTATCATCACAAGCATTCGAGATTTAAGTGCTTCTATTCCAAGCGGGCAGCTTTCAAAACTGGAAAATGACAATGGCTCTGGGCAGGTTTCAGAAGGCCAGTCCTCAAATTCATGCTCTACAGTACTTTGGCAGTACATTGGCACATGGATCTTCTGAAGTTGTGCGAATCATTCCATTTCTTCCTTGTGAATTTGGAAAAATGTTCACTGGCTGCCTCTTCTTCTCTGCTTATCTCCATAGATGTGACATTTCTTCTTCAAACCCCCAATAAAACACTGTCTGTATCGTAAGCTGCACAACAATTCAGCAGCTCAAGTAAATAAAAACAGTAGTAGCAGATGTACAAATGAAATGGCATCCAACTTCATTTCGCCAACCATCTTGGAAAAGCAACTCATGCAGAAAGGTTACTGCACACAAAAAGACTGAGTTACATAGATAAATCTGTTTGACTCAGAATTAGCAATCGTTATCAAGCTGGTTAAGCACTGCTCGGTAAACACAGTTGGTCAAGTGCCTGGAGCTGTCAATTTTGCCTCCATGCACAGTGGAATCGAGACAGAGAACAGCAATGGAAAGGTAGAGGTGCTTCTTTTCACCCGAATTATGTGCTTACTCTTCTCTATTCCTCCTGTGCAGGTGCCTGGAAAGTAGTACAGAAGGGCAAGCTCTCACATATTGAATCTGCAAGAACATATTGTTTGAATTCTTTAAAGGGTGTAAAGGCCTTCTCACAAAAGGTCATCCTTTAGAATTTTTTCCTGACTGCTTTTTATTGACTTCCTGGATAGAAATGCCACTCCTCCTTTTCTAGGCTCTGTTTTGGTATTAGAATAAAGAAACTTGAAATAAAACTTCTTTAAATTGGAATACAAACAGCCTCTTTAATGCTTAATGCAATGGAACAGACCCAGTTTAAAGTACAATCACATTTGCCTTTCCTGAGGGCCCTCATGTGGATGGACGAGCTTTGCACTTGCATAGCCAGACCTTGCTTGTCTGGAATTGTTGGAAAACTTTGTGAAACAACCAAGGCACACTGAAACTTGATCACAATAACCTGATAACTGCAGGCATAAATCAACATGGCAACCCATCCACCATTATCTCATCCTTCAGTGGCTGCGTCTCTACAAACACAGGACCAGGGTGGGAGGTCATGTGGCTCACCATGAGTTCTTTATGAATTAAACTATCCATATGGTGACTGTATATTTTCTTCCAGTTCCTACCTGGGTGCTTTCTACAGCTCAAGCGTATTTTAACCCAGTGTAATTTTTCCAGAACTTTATCCTTCAGAATAATACCTGATTAACTCCTACTCTCTTGAGCCGTGGTTTCTTTTAGGGTTATACTGCACCACCACTGTCAACTCGGCATGCTCTTTCCATGCACAGGATGGTTTTCAGTAAGGATTTTTTCTTTAGTCCTTCTCCCATTTAACCCACCAAAGACACCTACAAGTAGCTAGTCTGTACTCCACATTCTTCCATTTTTGCCCACCATTTTAGGAAAATTTCTTGAAGTCCTCCATGTGCCATCAGAGAATCATACAATGGTTTTGGTTTTAAGGGATCTTAAAGACCACCTAGTTCCAACACCCCTGCCATGGGCAGGGCCACCTTCCACTAGACTCAGAGCCCCATCCAACCTGGCCTTGAACACTGCCAGGGATAGACATAACCACTGAAGAGAATTAATTCTTTTTAAAGGAAACAGCTTCCTGCTTTTCTCCTGGTAACTTGAGTACAGCCAGATCCAAAGTTTTATTGTGCTTTTTATCTTTCTTTGCAAATGGGTTGTGATTTTCCCCTAGTAGCCCATCCATTAAGTGCCTTTCCAAACCAGTGTATCTCTCCTGGCTCAGAGATGGCCATGTGCCAGGTCCAGGGCTGGCACAGCAGAGTATGAAACATGTGAGTCACTGTCCTGCCAGGCAGCACCACAAAACCTCTATTAACACATCTTTTTAATACACATAGAAGCCTCTCCCAGGTTTTCCTTTCCTATCCTAATATGCCACTCTGTCCTTTATTCCTCACTATTTCCTCTTCCTGCCCTAGGGAAATATCTTATTCTGACAGTTCCTATAAATGTGTAATATCCTTGACCTTTAGTTTGAAGATTTTGGTAAAAGAGTTAGGTATGACCACTCACTTCAACTAGTTCTCATTCCAGTAGTCCTCAGGGAAAGTGATAGTTCAGAATCTGTCCAGAATTCACAGATCTTAGGCTCCTCCCATGGCCATTATCTTTTTCATTGTTGTGAAATACTTTAACCATCTTGAAGCTACAGCAATTGACAGACTGGATAAATTTATGCAGTTTCCCTTGGAACTGCAGTGCAGAGCTGCACAGATGTGCCCACTGCATGAGCAATCCCCCATGGCTTTTTGTTTGTTTTGAGCCTTGCTCTCTTGAGCCTCACTCCATGCACCTCAGCTCTCCCACTGGCACAAACAGCATACAATCAATTCTTGCATGCTTTACTCAGTGCCTTTCAAGATTTCACCATGTCTTTTCAACACTGAAGAGCCCTAGTTTACTTAGTCATCTTTGCCCACCCCCATTACCTTTGAATCCTTTCTAGTTCCTCTACATTCTTCCAGAGACAAGGAGATAAGAAATGCATATGGTATTAATGATAGGAGTGAACCAAGGTTATTTTCTGCTTTGTTCTTTAATCCTTTCTTGGCAATTCCTAACATTTTAATTGGTTTTCTAGTAAAAAAAAACCTGCTTATGATTTGAAGGATCTGTCAGAACTCCAAGATCTTGTTCCTGGGGGCAACAGCTAGCTCAGAGTCCATAAACATATAGCCTGATGTTGGGGGTTTTTTCCCTACATACACATCTTTCCACAGCCTGCAGTGTCAGAGCTACAGCAGAAATAACGTGGGAGTCACTGCACTTCTAACTCCATTTCTCCAGTGTGCACTTACAGCATCCTAAAAAGGCCCAGAAGTGGGGCTTGCTGCTCTCTAGCTCAAGCTGCAGAGTAAAACAAATGGACTGAATCCAACCATGAATTTACAGTAAAATGGCGTGAGGCCACAGACATGGCTATCAGGATAATTCACATCCCATCTCCTTCTCTATCAGGTGAGACAAGACAGAGCAGATTCCACCTACATGCCACCACTGCCACAGAATTCACCAATTCCTGCGTGGAACATATAACGCATCAAAAACAAACACATCAAAGACAACATTTTGACTCAAGAAGAGCTTAAAGTCTTAGGAGACAAAGAAAGGAAAGGAAAAGCACACAGAGTGAAGTGACCTCACAAGGATATGCAGCAAGCCAGAGCAAAACCAGGAGAGGCAGCTCCATCTCTAAACCGTGTAAGAGTCATTTTTAATGCCTACTCTACCAGAACAGAATAAAATATTAGGGGAACTTGACTAACCAGTTGTTCCTCTAAAAACAAAAAACTTAAGCTGGTAAGTAAAAAGAAAAGATTTCTACAAAGAGGTTGCTTTTCTGTTCTTGCTGCTCAAGCCTCCAGCCAAAGTCACCCAGGGTCGATCTCTGCTTGCATGTCCTGCTAGACAAAGGATGGTGCAACGCACCAAAACCACAAACCTGGAAAATTAATGGAAGGTTTGCCAATGGGCAGTAGGAGTGAGACTAGAAAATTTGGGAAAGAAATAACTTATCTGAGACACTATTTTCATTTCATGTTTTTTTCTTTTATGTTTTTTCCTTTTTCAACCCTCACTCTTCTCTCATCCCTTCCCTATCCTCCCCCACCTCAGTATACTTAGCAAAGCACCCGTGCCAAGCAACTTCAAGCAGAGCCATGGCAAAAATTTACAACGTGCAGGAGCCAAGAAAACATCTCCATTCCAAGCTGCATGCAGGCGTGGGCGGACTCAAGGTGTCATATCAGGCTGTCGAATAAAGTATGAGCGGACAATAGTGAATCAAAACCCTTTAAATGAATTGTTTTGTTTTCGCTCACTGCCTGGTAGGTGCACCTGTGCTCCAGATGATATACATCTTTGTTTTCCTGCTTAATATTCAGCACATGAGACACATGCATAGAAAAATAAATAAAAGGGAGGAAAGCAGGAAGAGAAAATAGATTGGTATTTTTAAGTGCCCTCAGAATTAAATCTTAAGGGTAAGGTCATGCACACAGGAGGCTGGAAAGACTGGGCAATTACCCGTGAGGCTTGCATAATAAATGGAACTAGCAGGTAGGAGATGGGGGCACTGAAGACTGGGGGAAAGAAGCTGCATCTCACACACTGCCAGGGGGACCATGGGTGTTTGATAGCATGAGCAGGTGCAGGAGTGATTCTTAGAGTCTAATGGGGAAAGGGATTTGTCTGGTGTCTCTTGTAACTGTAATGCATTTCCCCCAAGATGCAGCTGAAATATTTTGTAGCTTCTGTTGTCCTGATGCAGGTGAACATGCATTAAAAACTGTAAAACTAGTCAGCTATTTCACAGGCTGAAATCTTGGCAAAACAAGCTGCCATTTTATAGAGTGAAAGTAATAAAAATAGGAGAGGGAGAGGGAAGAAGGGTTTTTGCAAACACAGGCTCCCTCATAACCAGTGAATCCTTTTTTTCTCTTTTCTTTTGCTTCTGTGCAGTGTCAGGAATCAAACTGAACTGTACATTCGTCAGCAGCTCCTGCTAGATGTGAGCAGTGAACTTGCCCTGCCCTCCAAGATAAAAGTTTAAAAAACTGAAATGGAAGCTGCTCCTAAGAGCACAAGCTGTTAGAGCAAACCAAACTGGAGTTGCTGTGTTGGTTTTTCCCTTTAGGATATCACCACAGTATTTTGCAGCAATGGCTTCATACCCTGAGGCCCTTGAATGCTGGAGGGAGGGATCCTGATTTTTTCCTATTGACTTCAGCAAAGCCCTTCTCTGAATTAAACCTAGGAGTTTAGTTGGCTTCCTGAAGAGGTTAGTAAACTATTTTCAGTACGATTACTATTTAGCTGAAACTAAGCTCCTTTAAAAGCTTTATATAAGAGCAAGGTTTTCAGGCTTTGATTCCCTGTAGCCTCCATACTGAAACCCCAAGTCTAATAGGGCAAGTGTAGGCAGCAGTGCCACATGTGGGAAATCTGTCCAGGGACTGAGGAAAAAATTGTCTACAGTTACAGGTCTTTGTTTTGATACACACTAAGATTTAAGTTAATTAGTCCTAGACCTAGACATCCCACCAAATCACTACTGCCAATCTGATTTATTTTTCTGGGGCCCTGAATAAGCACCCACCCACACTGCCCCCAGCATCTTCCACCTTTTCAAGTGCTCACCTCTCAAGCAAGGGACTGGGTGAAAGCCACCAAACTGTCTAAATTAACTGCAGAGAGCAAAGGAAATATGACTGAGCCATACTCCACATTAAGAGCAGGTAATGTTTCTGACAATATAAAAGCAGAAAGATTTAGAAGGGATGGAGTTCTCAGTGTTCCTTTGGGAGTGAATTGCATCTGAAGCTGTGCCCTTCAGCAATGTGCCGTGTTGAAACTGAAATTGATAATTATAAAGCTGATCTATGGATTAACACAGTAGAAGTCACAAGCATCCTTACTGCATTCGGATGGTTGGTACCATGCACTTGGTGATAGCCGACCTGTATGTTCTTGTTCACTAATGAAAGGGTCTTTTGTCAGGGAAGGACACTCAGTCTTTGGGAAGCTGCCTTCTATACATCATGCCCTCCTCACAAAAAGTTTGCATTAGTGCTAGCGTTAGCTCGAAAATATTACAGTACAGTAACAAAATATGGGGTCAGAGATGAGAGAGTTCATAGCAAGGATTTTCTCACTAACAAAATGAAAGCTTCAATATTTCACTTCAGAGAGCAGGGCCCAACAGAAGTACATCCCCTCTTTATCACTTCAGTAGGCAGAGGCATTATTAAGGTCACTGAGGTGTAAGGATGGGAAGCCGGAGGCCTGAAACTGTGCCTCTGTGTATTTAAAAATATAGGCTTTTAAGGGAGTACTAGCAGGTAGCAGCTGTTATAAAATACATATATAAAAAAGGCAGAACTGAGAAGCAACTTTTCAAAGAGAGACATAAGACGAACCCAAAACAAAAAAGCCCTTTCCGCCTTGGAGTAATGTGTGAAAATGCATTTCTAGTGTCCTCAAGTCTGTTCACTCGATTACATGATAATTTGTGAGGAAATCTGGAAATAATTGCTTTGACTTTGGTGATGACAGAGGCTCTGGTACTGTCCAGCTGAAACTGTCTCCTTACTTTCTTCTTTCTTGCTGTCTCTGGCAAGTTGTTTCCATACTTGTCCTATGATGCCTGCATTTTTCACTCTTCCAGTATTAACTGGAACACACAAAACACTCAATTAAAAAAATTTCAAATCCTGTTGAAAGGCCTTCATTAAAATTCTATTAATATCTGTTTGTCTCACACTGTGAATAAATTGTTGACACTTCCATGTTCTTCTAAACAAAGCCAAAAATAAAGCACTATCTTTCTGAAAAACACTTGACATGTAAGAACAGCCAAGTTCTTGATGGAGCACACTATATTTTCACTAAGGGCTCCACTGTTGAATATTCTGGCAGCTTAAGATGTTCGTCTAAACAGTAAATGCCGCGATAATGGATGCAACATTTCACAATTTAGTTGGGGATCTGCCTACATGAGACACAGTTGCTGAGAAATGGACAGATGGAAAAAAACAAAATATTTCTTCAGGCCCCTGACTTTCACTAGCTTTTCACTCCATAACCCTTAGAGTGAGATCATGAAGTTCCAGATAGGTTGAAAAATAATCCAAATTTTGTAAATATCCATGTATTTACAAGTTTTCTCCCTTCTCCCCTGTCCCTCCTAGGTAGCACAACTTCTGCCCCTGTGTTAGGCTAGAATATAAAGGGAACCTAAGTGGCATTTTCTAGCAGCACTGCCATATGCCTCTAATATTTTGCAGGACAACAGGAAAACATTCCTAAATCAAGTACCCAGTGGTTTCTTTGAAAAGGCTAATCAAAGCAGGAGAAACTGAATGTTTCACCTAGCCAGGTGAATTTGGGGTCAGGAGTCTTCTGCTTCACATCAGATGTAACTTTCTTCACAGAAGTCTGTATGTCACATAAGAGAGTTTTGCTAAAACTGCAGTTTAGCCATTCAAGAAACAATGCATCTTTCCAATGCCAACATTTGTGCAAAAAATTTCATTATTCCAGAGAAGTGGGGCTTTGCTAGGCAAAATCAGAATTATTTGGCCTTAGTTAAGCAACACATGGCTTCCCCTTATCCTTTTCAAACTTTTTTACATCTCCACTGCTTCTTCATTTATCCTGTTATACACTTAGGAGAAGTTCTTTTCCATATTTTTCCCCTTACCATTCTTCTCTCCCCTCTCTTCTGCTCCACAGAAGCTGCTAGTTTAACATTTGTGGTGGTATCAGCTTAGCCTGTGGTAGAGTCTTGGTGTTCCAAGACTGCTCTAAGAGGCCTTCATGTGTTGTTTTCAGCAGATATGACTAGATTTCAATTCTGATTATTTTTATTGCTCTGAAGCTCAGAGTATGGAGAGTCCCAGTGCAAACCCTCTTTCACTACAAGCAACTGGTGCAGAGGTCTGGCAGATTTGAGATCAGCCCTGGAAACTGCAGGAGTTTCCAGGAGTAAAAAGCCAGGAAGCTTTTTACCACAGATCAGTATGAAGCCTTCAAGGATACTTACTTTTGACCTTTACACTAACCTGAAGAATATGCTCAGTGAAGTTCTTTCATAACATCTAGCTTTACAATTTAGATCACTACTAGGACTTTGGTGCCAAGCCAGGGAAAATGTCACTTGCCCCATTTAACTGCTTGGCTCATTTACACTGACCTGAAACAACTTCAAATACAGGATTTCTAGGAGTTTGTGAATAAATCTCCTTAGTACTTTCAAAGCTGATCAAATTTCTCACTATAAAACTATGTACTGCACCTAATTCCTCGGTTCTGGCAGGATTCACTGTAAACATTTCCAGTCCATCCATACACAGTAATTTAGCTTTGCAGACATTTTCCCTCATCAATGAGTATACTGCTTCTTCTTTTCAGTGTTTCCAGATATGAATTGAAGGAGCATCCTGTTCCCAGGGTGTTTCCCAGGAAGGTTTCCTTGCAGAAGAAAAGTGAGGGTGGAATCATGGCTTAAATCCTCCAACATGTCGCAGCCAGAACAGAGTGAAAGCAAAGCAAAACACAACAAAAATGGGAAACAAAATATACACCTGACACTTCTAGCATTACAGTGGCTAGAAAAAGAGATGGGCTGGGATTTTTCTGAACCTCACAATGGTGTGGCAAGCTGCAAAATAAGAGGAAGGTATTTTGTCAGGAATGTAGTCAGCATGGTGCTGCTCCCCAGTGAAGCAGCCCAAACACTTGCCCACACAACAGAAAGGTACTTCAAATCTGCTTTGAACTGAGTTAATCCATGTATGCAAGTGCCTTGTAGCACAGGCCAGACACCTCACAAACTGGCCCTGCCAGAGAGCTGCAGAAAAAACAGGCACATAATATCAGAAAAACGTAGAAGTGTCATTGAACAGAGAGAGAGAAAAGCATTAACATGATTTCTAGGTACATCCTTGAACGATAGAGCAAACCAAACAATTTTCCCTGTTTCATGACACCTGAACACAAAGAGAGGGATTCTATGAATCACTCCAAGCACCTCCTCCAGAGATGCCTGAGGGGCCACAGCACCATACAGAACTGAGCCAAAGAGACAGCCATTAAAAGAAACCTACTCATTAAATTTTCATTCTCATATAGTGATTTAACCCCAGAGCCTTGTAAGACAAGCATTTCAGCACATTATTTTCATATATATCCACCAGGTCCACTACATTCCCT
The DNA here is from genome assembly GCA_013399875.1 of Gymnorhina tibicen. NCBI lineage: Eukaryota > Metazoa > Chordata > Aves > Passeriformes > Artamidae > Gymnorhina > Gymnorhina tibicen. The sequence continues at coordinate 153,544 of VXAZ01007504.1, forward strand.
CTTGCTATTTTTGCAAACACAACCAGTATTTTATATTCTCCAGTTCATTCATTTTTAATGTTTGGAATTCCTCATAAAAGCTTGGAAATAGCACTTTTTCCTCAAAAGATTTTGTCTTTTTCCACTTGGCCAATAATATTACTGCTGTCACAAGGTGGGAGCCAAGACTGCTTTGGTTTGTTTGCTTGTTTACGCACTGGCAGCCCTGATCTGCCTTTCCTGTAGACATCAAATGAAATGAGAACCGTTAGCATCTCTGGAGCAGGACACTGAAAAGGTGTGCATGGCCTTATCAGGAAAATATGAGAATTTTCTCCTTTATCCTAATGTATTCCTTACATTAGAAGACAAAGGAGAGGGATTCATCTCACCTACTATCAGTACACACACTTGCAACTTAGATTTCCTTTGTAGACACAGAAAGTAAAAGGCTCTTGCCTTTTATCGTGCTTTATACCACACTCCATCTTCTCCTATGAGAATAGCCATGTTATTGAAATGTGGTCTCTTTCCATTCACAGCAGCAGTCAAGGCTGACTGCTCAGATGTATATGGTTATTTCATGCTCTCAGAGTTACGTGAGGTGAAGTCCAGCCAATGCATCCTGCTCACATAAAAAGCACAGAGCACTAGAAGCAAAACAAGGGTCCCGTTGCAAAAAAGTTAGTATTTTCAGTTTGTGTCTTCTGAAACAGCAAGATGACACATGGAGATGGCACCTTGTAAGCTTTATATTTCCACTATTTTCAACATTGGGAGCTCGTCTGACAAACGAACAGAAGTGGCTGAATTTGTATCACTACATTCTTGGACTTTCACTGTCCTCTGTTATACAGCTATTAATAAAAATTTCAAAAATTACACTTTTTTTTTTCCAAAGGAAGGATTTTGTACTTTTCTCTTCTGGTGTAAAATATAAGGCAGCAGGGACCCAGGCACTGGAGTTAAAATCCCTTCAGTTCTCCAGAAACTGATCTGGACTAGCACCCAGGATTTCCAGAGCCATGGAACTGCCCTGACTTTCAGCTGCCCTTGACCCCCCTTGGACTCATTCTTGGCAGTGTTCTACTGCAAACTCAACCAAGGAGCGGGTAGCGCAGATGCACAGATTTCTCATTGCCTTTTTTGTGGTGTTATTTCCACGTCAGTTTAGTCAATTTTCCTGTTTATTCACCTTGATTATATTCTGCTCAGTGCAGGAGAAATCACTCTGGGTTCAGATATCTCATGTAAATGCATAGCTTACATTTTTATTTTCAGAGTGGACAGCTTACACCTTTGTAAAATGCCAATGACTGCCGCACGCTGGAGGATGCTGGCTTTTTGTAGTAACTTTCTTCAGGGAAATAGATTCATTTCCAGTTTAGTGAACTGAATGGATCAGGCCGTGTGGATGCAATACAAGGAGAGAGAAGGAGGTTGGTGACCTCATTTCATTACTTTCAGTGGAACTGCATCTATGCTGTTCCATAAAACTTCGCAAATGTAAACGAGGTGTGAACTGCTTTCACATCTCATTTAGGTAACAGATGAGGCATGAAATGTGTTTCACGGGCACGTGTACCAGAGCAGTATGCTAAGGCTTGTGACAATGAAGGACTCCTTTTATCATACACAAGAACCCTTTCTCAGAGCACTGGATTAGCTCTGAAAGAATATGTGAAGAGGAATGGCACGTTGTCTGCTTTTATTAGCTCTCAAAATATTTTGGATAGTAATCGAAGTTCCTGGGGTCCTCTGTCATTGCAAAGATTTATTTGTTTTTCTTTTCCCACAAAATAAGTCACCTCCAGATGGTACCAAACAATGAAAATAGATAAGTGAGTAAACATAGTCTCTGCTCCTAGTAATGAGCTTCTGAGCCAGAATGCAGATTCACTTCTTTTGAAGAACAAGTACCTAAAGCAAAAACTAGTCTCCAGTCATTTTTCCAAAAAATACAGGTTGCAAGAATGTTCTTGCCAGTCATACAGCACATGTAACATCACAGGGCTTTTTTTGTTTTCTAAAACAAGTATAGATAAAGTAGAGGAAAGTTAACTCAGGTTTAAGGTAAATGAACACAGCTATGAAAAAAGTTGGGGAAATGTTAAAAAAAAAAAGCCAAAGCCATCATAAAATAAAAAAGTTAAAAGTAAAAATGCATTCTAAATTGGAAAGACTCTGCGATGAACTATGCAACCCATGGAGAGATATTCACCCCCTTGTTATCAGGTGAGCATAGAAGGATATTTGCTGGCAGAGAGTCAGAGGAAAATCTGAAGCATATTTTGATGCCAGTGGCACAGTTGAAAAGTTCAGCAAAGGACACAGTCATGAGGAGAACTTCACATGCTAAGGGCAGCAGAAATGTAGACATCCAAGAGCAGAGCAAAGCAAAGCAAAGCAAAGCAAAACTTCCTTCGCATCACAATTGATAAAGAGTTCAAAAAATGTTCTGATTTTTGTAGATACCCACCAAAAGTCACTTCAGATGTCTTCAGCATTTACACCTTTTATCACAGAAAAAGTTTGAATATACCTGTTCAGAATTTAAAGTACTTCTTTTCAAATTTTCTATCAACTGTGAAACTACTAAAAAAACCAAAACAAATCTATTTTTGCTCAATTAAGCACAATTCCCTTGACTTACGTTACCACTTCTATAAACATTAGAAATTAATTTAAAATTAATTATATTTTGTTCAGCAGTAGAAATTATTTCTTAGAAAGCACTGTGCATTGACAGCGCTCAAATCTTTGTCTTCCAGTTTCTTGCAGTGTCCTTTTTTTAATTCAGGTAGGGCACGTCAGGTACACACACAAATTGACTACTGATGAATAATGGCTTTACAATACTGAAATAATAGCTTGAAGAACCAAATACTTTAGCCATTGCTTAGGCGAAACCCTCACTAATTTGAGACTGAAAGGGAAAATCTACTTGAATAAAACCTGCATGATCAGGCCAAAAATTGCTAATAAATGAAATGGAAAAACTGAATGGAGAAACAAGTAAAGGACTCAGAATTTTGTGCAGTGCAGAAATGACCTGGAGGAACATTGCCAATGATTCAGAGAAGTCATTGCAAACATTTTTCTTCTTGTGCATCTCCCTCCAATTTAGGGAGCATTTGGGTGCTGTTCTTTAACATAAATTAACAGAGCCTCCCTCGCTCTGTTCAATCTAATTGGTACATGCCAGCTCTCCTGGATGATCACTGTCATTCCCTCAATTAAATGATTATAAATCTCTCTCTCATTTTCAAGGCTGCAGACTGCCTGCATGTTAAGTTAGCACTGCTCCCACCTCGCTTCTCAACCTTTCTTCAACACCTCTCCCTCCATCCTTTTCCTACCCTTTCCTTGGGTTCTCCACCTCCCCTCATCATTCCCTTTGAATGTCCTTCCCCATCTTTACCTGAGAAGGGCCTGTTTTGCAGACTCAGCTGTGCCCCCAGAATCCACATGCAGCCAAGAGCTGCCAACAGATGCCCACAGGCTGCCACCCACACAGTCCTGATTTATACCCAGACATCCAGATCCCTTCAAAGTAGGTCTGCTGCCAGTTAATCTCACTTTCAAAGGTGACTGTCATGACATGGCATGTCAGCAGTCCTCTGGCATTCACTCTCTTTTCATCTCTGCATAGAAATGGACTCACAGGAACATAGTCCTTATCTGTCCTTTGCAGTCGTTTTTCCTCTAGATCCATTTAGCATTTTACTCACCTTCACAGATGAGCATCCCAAGGACAGTAGAGACCGTGGGCTTTACACTGCAGCTTCAAACCACACGGTAGAAATGTCAATCTGTGTGTCTCTGCCTCTCCTTTTCCTGCAAATGAGTTCATCTGTCTAGATAAATGGCAGCCATCTGCAGATCCTCTCAGAAAGATCACTGCCTCAAAGATAAAAGGTACAGTAAATAAGCCGTTTGTAGATAACCATTGTCTCAATTCATCATTTGAGTGACTCTCAGCCATTAAACTTATTTGCTAACAGGCTGGAAAGACCAGTGGGTCCTTTAGGTCTTTCTGTGGAGCACTCAAGGCACTTCAAAATATCATCTCTCTTAACAATTTTTTTCTTTTGCTACCAGCATTGCTTTTTTTTGTTACATCTTCTGCAAGGTCATCACCTGAAAAGTGCCAATTGGGCAGCCTGTTGGCAGAAGTAAGTAAGCCAAAATCACAGGGTCTATCTGAAGGGTCATTGTCTCCGTAACTCCTGATATACTTCTCTCTTACTAGGACCTGTACATACTGCTGACCTGATCAATTAGCCAGTATGGTTTCAGGGATCAGACAAAGATCAAGACTTTATCATGGTCCTTTCTGTCCTGCTTCAGTGATCAAACACTGAAAACACAGGTCCTGCTGCAATTCTCTCAGCACAGCATGTGCAGACTCTGAGTAGTTGTGTTTAGAGATGTTAGGATGGCATTTCACTGTCAATGGAATATGGGACTGAATGGCTTTTAGTTAGATATTCAAAGCCATTCAACGTTTTACATATTTTATTTAATGGCCTAGAAAATATGCTTTTTAGCATATAAGACTGCAGAATTAATGTCTGAGAACTACATTATTGTTACAACTTCATGCAGTGGCAAAATAGATCACCTTTCCTGAGCACTTAATGAACAAATACCATTGCAAAAGCACCACTTATCCTTTATAAGAGTAAGAGCAAAGATACTATGCTAATACTCTTGTTATTTTTATTTAAAGAAATGCACAGCACAGACAATCATCGTATCAAATAAATCTATTGGTGCAGTAGAGTGCAAGTTTTTCAATGAATTTTTACTTACCTGCTGCTTTTTGATCTTCTGAGGTGTGTTTTCATGAGGTGCTGATTCAAGGAGTCAATGAGCTTCAAGGGCATTCAGCACATCTCAGAAATGTGATCTCACAGGTGTCCCTGTTCTGTGTTTCAGTCAGTCGGAGACCACTTTATACATAACAAAGACCAAGACTGAGAAACAGGAAGTATTATAGTTCTGCACACATCTTTTCAGAAAACCTGATTTGTCTTGTTAAATACTGCACCCGAATGCTGATCAGGAATCCTGCCGTTGAATTTAGAATTAAAAATTAAAACCAACTAACAAGCAAAAAAAGGCAGACTCTTTTGATTCCAAAGCCTTTAATTCATGATCAAACATAAACCTTAAATGAGAAATACTCTCATTAATCTCATTTTATGATTTTCAGATTTGTCTTCCTACTGTGAATATCTTTTCTTTTTCTTTCCCTACCTTTCTCCCCTGAACCTCTGAGGTACAGTTTCACCTTTAAAACTAATAAAACTCTTTAATCATCAAGCTGTTAATTCAAATATTTCTTTTTTACTAGTGAAGAGAATTAACTTTTCTTCACTTTCCTGTAAGGGATTTGCAATCATCCACTAATCAAGATAAATAGAAGAGAAATCACAAACTACCCGAGGCCAAGAGTTTTGTACTTGGGTGCTTAATGACAAGCACATAAATCCATATATAAGTAACCAAATAAACAACCCAATTTAAAAAAAAATACAGAACTTCCAGCAATCCCCATTGATTTCCCTAGTTACTTTGTTTTCTTCATTGCTAGTGAAAAATTGTGTACTTATACACAATGCCTAACTGTGGATATTCACATTTGAAAATATTTACTTTGGAAAAACTATTCTGAGAAACTTCTGCCCCAATATAAGAAATGAAAAACATCAAAACTGTGTTGACAACTGTAAATTATGGGATTAAGAAGATAACTTCTTAGATCTCATATAAAGTCAAACCTATTGATTCATGGTGCCACTGACTTACGCATATTGACCTGAGGAATTTTGGGTAAATAGCAAATAAAAGTGTTCCTTATGACTGGTAAATCAAGGCATACAGGTCTGCAAAGCCTAAGGTAGCCAATGCATGATTTCACATTTGCTTTTGAAGCATATAGCAAGAAAATTGTTACTAGACTGAAACTCATAACTTTGTCACAGATCAGGGAGTTCTCAGACTGCCATTTCTCAATGGGCCTCACCTTATAATCCCTATACATCCGATCCCACAAAAGGGGAATTTCTAAATTCAGGCCCCCTAGATTTTTGGGGGCAGCAGGTTTGCATCATTTCAAAATCTGAGAATGGGCCAGGGAATGGCAAGGAATGGTAAGACCTAAAAGCTATTCAAGAGTGATGGTTTGCCTTCACCCATATACCTGCTCCAGACTCTCCGAAATCACCCATACCATAGCAAAACTTCTTTGATTTCCATAATGTAGGGACATACCCCATTAGAAAAGCACCAAGAAGAATTCATACCTCCAGAGCTTAGAACAAAACCTACACCTCAAAAAAACCAAAATAAAAACATACTGAGGAATGACACATTGCCAAGTGGTTTGGCTACTGCTAGACTGCCAGGACATTCATTTTCCTTCAGGCATTTCCCAGGTGGCTACAGAATCTTCCAGCTGAAACCTCTGAGCTCCTGTGGCAATATTGACACACAGCAGAAGAAGCACCGGTATCTGACCTATCTTTGTGGGACTCCAAATACAGGATGCTGTTTACTCAGGAGTGTTATTAGCCATAGAGTCTTTGAGCTCCAGTTGCTAGTAAACATTCATTATCAGAATCTTCTATGAAAATCACAAGAAGGCAGCAAATATGACGAGGCAGTCTTCTCAGTTTTTCTTATGCAACTGCCTCTCGGGACTAATTAGAGCTGCTTTTGTAATTCACAAGCTATAAATTCCTTCAGATGCTTTTGGAAACACTATGTGATCTCGGTGAGATTCTGCTTTGTGCTGATACGGCAAGTCAGCTAAACTTCTCAAAGCATGTAACAATCTGTCTGATTAACACAGAGAGGAAAGCCGAGCGTGGTAACAGAATAATGGCAGCTGGTTTGTTAATTTGATGTTTCCCTTCCTCACTCACTAAAGGTTAATTGTACATCCTGCAGAAGTCTGCATTCCATTCTCCTGTTAGACTTTTTTAAAATTAGTTGAGTAATGCCATCTTATTTAATGACTGACCACAGCTAAGAGCTGGAACAGACTATGCCTACATTACAAAAAGAGCAACTCAAAGCCATGAGATGGGAATCCAAAATGCTGGTTAATGTTGGATACCAAAATCCAGATATTCTCTCCTTTTGAAGGAAGCAAAGGATGCACAGTCACAGATTTTAAGTCACACTTGCAACTGCTCCTTCCTTGTGAGCAGGTAGGACCCCCCATCAGACACATTAAGTATGGACCAAACCACTACACAGGTTTCTCCCAGACACAGATTTAGCAGGATCCCATGCCCTTATGATTGCCCCTATGGGGAACAGCGAGCCCACAGTAGGAGTGTAGTGCACATTTGGGATGTAAGTCTAGATAACCAAAAGGACATTTCACCCTGCTCCTGGTATGTCTCCCACCTTCAGATTAGAGACAAAACACAGAGAAGGTAGTGGGTCAGCAGACCACCTGAAAAGAAAAAAGGATTTTTTTTGCTGAGGCTGACACTGGGAAAAAATAAGAGAAAGCTGATTGTGAGAAAAGCCAGACAAGGTATCAGCAACAGTAAGGGAGTGGCAGAGCTATCCATGGCCACCCATGCAGATGGCCAAAATCCATTTGCATAAGGAAGTTCTGGGCTCTGGAAGAAAATTAACAGATCTAGGGTTAGCTGAATATAATGGAAAAGACTGAGGGACATGAGATGCAAATTATATCTAAGCAAGATGCAAATGGTATCTTAGCAAGATTTTGCATGGAGATATTTAAAAGAGGCAAGATTGGAAGAAAGAAACAATACCTTTTATTAGACAAGGCTGATACAGGTGGGAAAAAAACAAGCAGATCTCATATATGCTTCCCTCTTTTCAATTATACCAGTTGACCTAATAAAAGATATAATTTCTTCCAAATAATCTCCTTCTTACATCCTGAGAGAATCACAAGTGAAATAACTTTTTACTATCATGCTGATTTTAAAATATAATATTTAGTCTTTCCTGTAAACATATTCAGAATATGTGAAGAGTTGATGGATAATATAGTTGGTTTTTTATGTCAACAATCTCCTTACTAAATATTATTGAAAACAGAACTAATCAGACTGGGACTTCTTTTCTTCTTTTTTTTTTTGTTTTTTCCTTCAATCAGCTCCTTTGGTTGCAAAGTTTTTCTGTTTTGCTTAAAAAATAAAAATAAAATATTGAGTAGGAAGAAGCAATATAAATGGATAATGAAAGCAAATTATTATCAAAATGTTTCCCTCTTCACTGCTACAATAAAAACAAATTGTATTATGCTAACAAAGCCAAATTGTCAAATGCAGAACTACAATTTGGTTTAATATACCATTGCACCCTGCATATTCAAAATGTCCCAAAGTGTCTTAAAATAGTAAAAACCCAGCCTTATTACCATATGTGTCTGATTTCGTTACCAACCAAGCACTAAATTGAACAATTAACCATCTAATATATTTATCAAAGCTTTCTGGGTTTTCTTCTCGTGCAGCTGTATACAGGGTTGTAATCCCGAATTTTTTATTTTGTTTTGGGTTAGACAACAATTTTGAGCTTTAAAGTGCAAGAACTGACCCAAAACTACATCAGCAACTCCAAGTTTAGCCTCTGGGGCTGCATCCCTGTGAGTGCATTCAAGAGAGTCTGTGAAGGTTCACAGGCACTGGGCAGTGATTGCCTTTTGCCCACACACAGGCTCTCAAAGAGTCCCCAAGCCCACTTTGTGACCCGTGTCAGGGGAGGTTGCATGTAGCTACCTTGTTCTGGAGTCTGTGAGACTCCAGAGTTTACAAACGCCTGACTCTATAAGACTTCAGTAACAAGAGATTAGGCACTGGAGAAGTTTGTTTACAAGAGCTATAGCCTCTGTGTCTTTGAAACATATATTTAAAGACAGATTTTCAGAAGAGATCTACTGTCATGTAAAGTCCAAAATATTCAGCCAGATTTGCAGAATTGTACCATGAAGATGTCAATCAATTCTAAAAATCCCTGTCTTTTCCATTTCATTACTATAAGTAGGAAAGAATGTTTTTACAAATATGACCCTCCAGTATAAAGAATTCATCTGAGACTAGCTGTAATGTATACAATGTCTAACCAAGTTTCATCTGAGTTATTTAAACCCTGTCTCACTCTGTTTAAAATGAGAGTTCAGAAATCTCCCAGATAAAGGTTCTCAAGCTTGTCTCATTTCTGCTGCATATAACTTTTTCAGCTGCCTGATTTCAGTCCCTACCAAAGTATTCTCCAAGTTCAACTAACCCCACTGAAATTCACATTCACCCCTTTAAAATAAATCCCACTCTGCACCCACAGCTAATCCTACAACATAATCTCCTGTGCTGCTTACTTTTTGAGGTCTATTCACGATTGCAAGACGAATCTTTCAACTGTCCATTGTAACACACCCTGCTCAGTACTTTTGTGGACCACTGGCATATTCCTGACAAAAATGCACGAAGCTAATGCCAGTATGCTGTCTTTCTTCCTCCACATAGCTACCTCTAGTACTCAGTTATTTCCAGCTGCTGCTACCTTCCATCAGTAATGTGTTTTCCTGGTATCATTTTATCTTCATTTCAACATACTGAGGTCTTGGCAACACACACAGTAGATGTTTGATCACGTTCAGCTGGGGATCTTTTAATGAATGCACTGGGTTATCTTGGCAAGATACCCCACTGCTTTTCTTGCCAGCATCTTGCATATGCTACTAGCCTCTAAATGGTTTCCTTCCACAGCAGTGGGACCTACTCACCTTTCTCTGACCTAGCCCTGCTGCTTATCAGCACTGCCAGGATTATACTGAGGCTGGGCCACAGGGCAGATGAAGTCCATCTGGTCACTGATGTAATGCTCTCTGTAGTTTCTGCTGCCTCCTCCTTCATCCAGCAGTTCTACTAAGACCCTTTGGGCTTGCCAGGGATGCAAGTTCTCTATACATCTTGAAGACATCTTGCATGGAAGTCTCCGTGATATCTAAGGAGTGCAGGCCAGGGAGTCAGGACACCTGTAGCTCAGATGGAATGTTAGTGTTATTCCATGACTACTCACCAGTGCAGTCTTATTGTGTCAAATACAACATAATACTTTCTAGGGGGACTTCTGTGGCCAGCTTACCAACTCAACATTAGCCACCTGCTGCCACTGCCAAGGCAGATTATCTAATTCTGAAGTCAACTTCAGTCAAGAAAACTCCACGCAACAGCTCAGCCCATATGAAGAAAATAGCCCAATCTGGAGCTTTTTCTCCATCTGTGCTATAAAACTCGTTCAGTTTTTACCTGAGCACAAATTGTCATCTAACAGCTCTTATACAAGGGAAGTTTCAGCTTCAGCACAGCTTCAGGGCCACACTCACATCACCATCAATCCTTTCTATTCTCTCCTGCTTTTTTCTTCCTAGGATAGTAGTAGCCACTGTTCATAAAGTTGTCCTGTTTCCCATTTTATGGACTCTTGAGGAGTGGCCTTACTCACTCCATCAATTTCCCTAGCACTCATGCTTAAGAGCAAGACTTCTGCATTCTCAGATTCTCTGTCTCCTACCATTAAACTTTTATCTTAAGACCTTGTACTTGTTTTCCACTACTTGCTTGTTTCATTTAATCCTTTTTTTTTTTTCTGTACAGTTGATCTCCTCCTGTTATTTGCCTGCTTTTCTCTAAGGCTAAACAAGATTTTCCAGAATCTCTCCTGTAAACGGATGTCAATGGTCATACAAATTATTTTCCTTGGTTCTAATTAGCCAGTCAGTTGTGCTTTCGAAGTAAGGAGGGCAGAGATCTCAGCTTGGGAACATACACATCTATTCACTCCAGGAACATGCCATGAGGCAGGCAAGTCTGGTCCATCAGGGACAGCACTCTAAATCTTAAATAAGGCATCAAATAATTCCATTCATAAACCTATCAAACTGCTTTCTTAAAATCTTCAGGAAGGGGTTTTCCGCATTGCCCTGACACTTGAAAACTTTATTCTAACTTCTAAATTTTTCTCATTAACAGATAGCATAAATCTTTTGTTCACTTATCATTTTTCTTTGTCTTAATGTGTTTTTTATCCCTCCATAGTGTTTACTCTCCTGATGTGTGTGTGGATGGCAATCATCCCTGCTCATCTTTAATACTGCTAATCTAAAGAAAGCATATCCCTTTAATCTCTGTTTGCAAGATAAGGTTCTCCATTCTCTTAGTTACTCTAGTAGCCTTCCTTACCATCTTTTCCAATTTGAATTATAATTCTTGAGTAGGGCCGATCAGAAGAGCACACAGATTTCCACATCCATTGCAGAGAAGCATTAATCCTTTCCCTTCTGTGTTGGAAATATCTCTTCCAGTGAAGCTCAGAGTCACAATGCCTTTCGCAGAGCAGAACCCCTGGTGTGTCACTGCCATTCTGTGGGGAATAGTATACATGGATCCTGAGTCTTGATCAAGGACTTCTATTACTTCTTCATTTCCACTATGAAGCTTGTTACAGTCTTGTTGGGATCACTAAGGTTGAATGTGTGAATCAGCTCTTCTCTTTCTCTGTTTCTGCATTATTGCAGGCAAGAATCTCAACTGGATTTTCATTTTTTACCTTCAGTAAACATGAAAAAAAATACTACTGATTCCCTTTTTTTCAATCCCACCTCCTTTGTCAACTCAGTATGAGGTTTTGCCCTTACTTCTTTCTCTTCTGTGCAGTAGTCAGGAAATGCAGTGTTTTCATGGACCTAAAACCTTAAATGCTGCCAGATGTTTTGCTTCTGTTTTGCAGAGCACACTACTAAGTGTGCTCTCACCTGACTGACCACTGGCAACAGGTTTCTCTTTCAGACTTCTAGCAGTGCCCCAAAGCAAAAAGATCACATCTGAGCTATCCTTTCCCAACTCTTCCTTCTTTCACCTGTCATCTCCTCCTCCAAATCCCTTGCTCACATCTGAAAAGGAAGGCTGCAATCCAGCTTGACAGAGGTACACAGAGCAATGTGGAACAATTCACCCAAAATGTTGTGATGCACATATAAAGGCACTTTTGCTTTTCAAGTCTCAATCTGCACTTTAGGAGAGATGGGCAAGTTCCTTTACCACAATGGTAGTTTGCAGCAGATTCCCCCCCGCACACTCCAGCTCTGGAGGACAGACTTTTTTCCCAGTATTTTCACTCCTGCTGCCTTCAACAACTTCCAAAGCAATCATTATGGCATATATCAAAAGCTTTTCATCTGAAGTTCTGACAGATTTCTGGAGAAAGGTTGGGGGTTTATTCATTTAACAGACACCAGGGAAGACCAACTCCAGGTTTAAAAATCTCTGAGTAGCCTAAATGAAGTTATTTTTTCCCCACTTTAGCCTTAAAGCCAAAATAGTGTTATTTTCTTAATAGCTTACCCCAGCTTGTTTTCTTTCACAAGCAGCAGCACTTTAAGTAGAGAGCCCACACTGTAATAATTTACTTGGGGAGAACAGATGGAAGTGGAGAGGGTCAAGGCTGAGTTGCATGCTGTGGCTTTTTGTGTGCATTCATCTGTGCTGCTTTTCCATTTTTGACAATGAAATTCTAAGACTATTGGTATTTTTTCAGACAGCAAATTATAAAGTTAAAAAGGTAACAGTGCTTAGCAAACAGGTCATAAACTAAATTGTACTACACTGTGCCTTCTTATTTGAGTTAGAGGGTCAAATTCTTAGTACTTTTAAGGACTTTGGAGAGCAATTTGTGAGGAAAATGGGGAGAAAATAATTTACACAATTTCACCCATGCCTCTGGATTGAAAATTGCCTCAGTTAGTCCTCTAACATATATAAAGTTGTCTGAAGACTGCTCTTCCTCCATCAGCTGCCAGCAGCTTCGAGAAGGCACAGCACAGAAAGGGAAAGGAGAGGCACAGTGGGATCCCAGCCACACAGGTAAATAATGCTGTTCATCCAATGATGATCCTACTTAATATTCTCCACTGGCTTTTCAGAAGGATCATATTAAAAAGAATGGAGGCATTTTGGTACAGAAACAACTAAAGCAAATTTCTTCCTCTATTCTTGCCTTCATTTCTAGCTAAGTTGAAGAGATGAGGAAAGGAATATGTCTGCATAACATTGCATGTCTCTCAAATATATGTACAAACTGTGAAACTTTTTAAGTCTATGTAAACCTGGTGTTCATCTGTGAGGGTATCTGTCTATGTTATCCAGCCTTTTGGAATAGGCTGTCCAGGGAAATGGTGAAGTGGAAGTATTTAAAAGACATGTAGATGTAGCATTTATACAAACACAGTGGACTTTGCAATGTTAGGATACGGATTTTACTCTATGGCCTTAAAAGTCCTTTCCAACCTAAATGATGCTATGATTCTAAAAGAAAGAGGAAGACCAGCATAAGAGCATGCTTTCTGGATTGAAAAGGTGTATTTGGTTGTTATAGTAACTTTTGCAAAGCTCACTTTGTGACAAAATAGAGGTCTTTTGCTTTAGCAGAGGATCTTTTGAGAAAAGATGTAAAATTATATGTGCAAGATATATAATTTGAGAAGTTACAAAAAATCTTCCCTTTGTCTTTGTAATCAAATTAAGGCAGCAGGTACTTTCTGAGTCAGTGACAAAAGCGATAAAGCACACTAGTCCAAAAACTTTTTTAAGCTCCCATAGATACAAATGGAGGAGAGACGTTTGCTGGCTTCTGTGCAGCAGAGGTAGTTTAGGTGTTGGGAGTGTTGCAATCTCACACACAGCAGATTCAATATTCTGCCAAGTTCACTGTCATGTCGTTTTCTTAACAGACAGGGCATGGGGAGAGGATTGAACATTTTATCAAAAAGATTCATAACAAGGTCTCTTTGGTTGACTTCCAAATGTCTTTTTTAAGGGATCACATGTTTCTTTCCCCACTCCATAATTTCTTTCTGAAAAAGGGAGATTTAATACACCTAGGGAGACAAGAGCATGTGTGAAAGTCTTGTCAACTGCTAACAAAGTGTCTTGATGTAGACATTAATTTGTACAGTGTACTTGCTTTTGGGGGAAGATCAGTTTCACACGTCCTGCTTATTTTTCTCTGACCTTTGAAGGCTAATTCAACACGTATACTTGAATAATTTCACGATCCTATCCAATCTGCACAAAGTGCTCTGTTTGAGCATGTGTAATTAGCCATCTTTTCTTTGCTCTGTTCCTATAGTCTGAATGTAATGAGATACATAATGTTTTCCTAATGTGCTAGAAATTTTATAGGGTCTTTAACTATCAGTTTGATTTGCTGTTACTGTATGTTCTTTTTGTAAATTGATCCATTCTTTCTCTCTCAACACCCCTGAAATTAAACCTTTCAAAAAAGCATTCTTTTCATCCACATTTAGCTAATATATAAAATGTATATATAACACCACCATAGAATATATATGCACAGAGACACACACACAGCATATGTCTAATAAACAATTTCCTCTCAGTAGGCTTCCCTGATGCCATATTTGGGTGCTAAATTCAAGTAAAATTCCCCAGACCAAACATTATTCTCCAACTCAGATTTGCATATGTACAATCAACAGAGTGGGCAGTCAACACCCAGTCTCCCACCTTATCCATAAAATATGTGTCCTGTTTCTGGGACATACGTCTCAGTTTTGCAGTCAGTCGCACACGTACGAACCAACAGACAATGAATGTGCCTGTAGAGGCTAATGAATATTTCTCTCACAAGAGCTGCAGAAGCAAGGATCTCCAATTTGGCAGAAGAACTCAATTTTGTTCTGCTCAGTAGACATAATGTACATATCCTGGTCTAGATTTTCACTGTATGTTGAACCTGAGATAAAAACCCTGATGGAGATTTGTGGACACTAGCAATTTGTTTTCTACAGCCTGATCATGGTCAGGGTCTAGAGTCCTCTTTTTCACAGCTTTCTTTCCTGAAACACGATTTCCTTTAAACCTTCCAGAAGAAGAAAACGTCATGGGTATCACCACTACTGTAGCCACATAGTGATTAAGGAATCTCCACAACAATGCTGAAGTTTATGCTACTAGGATCAAATAACAAGCCCTTCACCAGCATAATGAGCGCTTATGTAAATAAAAGCCCAATTTATTTTTTCAAGCCTACTCTAACAAAAGCCTGTCTCTTCCACAGATTTACCTCTTCACGAAAGCCAGAGAGAAACAACAATTTTTAATGTGATTTGCCCAAGACTCTATAGCCTAAGATAAAATCAAGAATACGAAATGAGACCTCCTGATTCATGGTCTCATGGTCCAGTTCATAGATCATCTAAGTAAATACATTTTGCATGTGTTTGAGAAGAAATATTGGTTCATGCATGAAATTACTGTAACCTTCTGAAAAATGTCGTAACTTGTGGAAAGGACAGTAAAGGCACTTAATGAAAGAGACTGTAAATAAATCTCCATTCCTCTGGAATAATGACTAAACAATCAGAAGATTGATTTTACAGTTTAATGTTTAATCAAAATGACTCATGCTCCAAAAAATAAATTCTTTGTCTAATTCTTAATCAGCTCTAAGAAAGATGAACTATTCTGTACATGCTTTCTTGCACTGCTCTTTGCATTTACACCACAAATGCTCCAGCCTTCTTCAGGACTGAAATAGGTGTTTTATCATGATTGAAGACTGTGTATCTGCAGCACTGACTACATCTATGCTGTCCAAGGAGTGAAGACTTTGCTTCAGCTTAGCCATCTGTAAGATTGTGAAATTATATTGATTTATTCATTTCTTTCAAAGGGTGAGGATTAGCTGCCCAGGGGCACTAAATGCTGGACTGTTCCCCTGTGAAAAATCCAGCACTAAGTTTGCAAACACTTGTTCGCTTAAGTGAAATCCATGTTTAAATACCTCTCATTTTGCTAGGAGAATTTACTTTCAGGAGAACAGGGTGAAATTTCTCTCTATTTCTACTTTTAACACAAACTCTTACAAGAAAGAGTTCATTTCAGTGACAATTCTAGGAGCAGTGTGGACTAATGGTTCGTACATTTCTTCTGCAGGCACTGGGAATCTACATATAGATTATGCATAGGTGTAACCACGAGTTAAGTCATGGGATCTTGTAACAGTACTTGGCTATTCTGCTAATTCCTCATGATAGATAAGCAACGTGTCTCACTGATACTGCCCAGAAAGCAGATAATGCAGAAAGCTTCTTTCAAGAAAGAAAGGAAAGAAGGAACTTGGAGGAGGGAAGAAAGACTATGTACCCTAAAGGAAACAACATTAATCATCACAAATCACAAAAATATTTAGAAACTAGGGTTTGTGTTTGTAGCTACCTGCCCACCATACAAATTTGTTACTTAAATTACAATCACAAGCCAAACAGAGTGTGGAGATAAGAACTTAGGCAATGCCAATTTTTTCTGTTCTGTTTTAAAATGTATTTTCTAATCTGGTTTAACTTTTTTTATGTAGCATGTATCTGTCTTTGGTATCTCCTTTGTGCTTCACTGTCTTTCTAGCCTGTTAACCTGTCATTTATGCTCTCCAGTATCTGCTTTACTTTCACACAGCTGCTTTTCTTGCATTCTTTTCTGTCATCCTGCACCTACTCTCCTTTTCCCATATAGTTTCCAAAATGCAATGCAAATCTTCATCCTCAGATTTTATTTGAAAGAAGGCAAAATAAATTGCTCATTTCTGTTACTGCCTTGAGTTTTTTGAGACAGCTGAAGGCAGTATTTCAGAAAATAACATAGCTTCAGTTCAATCTTAACACCCTTTTGGCCAGTCTACATAAATATCTCCATCTCTAAGTAGAGATTATGTTTCACTTCCAGGTCTAAATAGCTCCTCATGTTGTCTGTCCCTCCAAGGGACCAACTAGTGCTGGTTTAGTTGTGTGCAGGAGAAGAATCAGTGCCCTCTCTGACACCTGAATCACTTGCTCACAACACACTATGCTTTCTCTTTTCTGTTGTAGCTGTCTGCAGAGGAGGAACCCACGTCAGCTCCCATTTCTACCAGATATTTTAGCTAAGCTTTAGACCTGAATGTTTTTCTTCCCTAATCTGATCCCACTCCTTCACTGAAATGCTATGCCTTTTGGATTTAGGCATGTTGGCTGTGTTACAGTTCCAGTCTGTTTTGTGTGTGGCAGAAAATCTGCTTTCATGATTTGCTTAGTTCTCCATTTTTTTTCCTCTCGGCTATAAATAAACAGTGCAAATGGTATATCTTTGTGAACTGTTCCTCTCTGTCCCATGCCAGGGACAGGAGGAAAGGGATGTGAGGGTGTAGAGAGAATCCATCCACAACATGAGACAGGACAACTGAGAAAACTAATATAGAGAATAGCACATTTTGGGGCAGTTGGTGTCTTCAGGAACAAGATAAGGACAAATGTTTTCGTTTTTTCAATCTCTGTAAATGTGATTTCACTGTCAAAAGCGAGCTGTTCTCTTTGGCACATTAAGAACTGAAAACCAGGAGAAACACCAGTAGAGAGTAAAGCATTCAGAAAGGGGGCCGAGGGGAGAGAACATTAGCTCAGCTCTTTACTACATGACATGTCTTGAAGATAGACCAAAGAAGGGATTATTACTGCCATCTCACAAGAGAAACCCATCCATGATCTTCATGTGAGAAACACATTTCAAAGTTTTTTTGAGATGTACTGCAGGGACCACAACTCTTTTTTGACTGGGTGTGACTTTCCAGACGTGAAGTGTTCTGCTACCAATCCATCAGAAACTAAACAGTCAAGTTTGAAGTGGTGAGGATAGAAAACAAATGTATTTATGTAGCTGTACGCTGCACAGTAATGACTGGCAAAGACAGACTTTACAAACGGAGGTCTCTGACTTTACAAACTGAGCCCTCTGTGATCTTGAATTACATGGTCTGAGAACATGCAGTTTTTGTTGGGGTCCTGGTGGTCTTATACCTATGGAAGGCAGGGAACAGGCACACAGCTCTTCTGATACTAGAGCATATATCTCCAAAAAGGATTTTTCAAAACTACTCTTCAAGGCTGGTTTGAATACCTTTCCTTGTTGCATGACATCAGCACTGTGCAGCTCTTCTTGAGCACCTCCCTTCCCTTAAAACCAAATTCCCAGTTGGTTGGAAACACTGCCCATCTGTTTTAAAAAAAAAAAGGTAAAATGGAAACACAAAGGGACAGCCAATTGGCAAATCTGGGGAATGTTCCTTTCAGCACTGAAGAAAATAATCAGTCAGACCTGGCAGTTAGAAGCAGGAGTGATCAGGTCATTGTCCAAGAGGAAAAGATATCTTCTACTTAGCTGGAGGTCACTAAACATTTTTATTTTCATACACAAGATCAGCAAGCATGGAGCCAGTTCATCTAGTGTTAAACACTAAAGGCTGAAATATTTTGCATAGCTACTTTATAATTCTCTCTTTCTGCTGATAACCAAGGGGCAACAAGCTGAAAAATCAATGACTATCATGTCAATTCAATGTATGTCAATGTTGTGACGCAGTTTTTATGTAAGATGAGTTTCAGACACAAATAATACAAACTTTCCAAGTTGAAGCTAGGGCACTTAGCTAACACTTTGGAAACTATCACTGAATTTAGAGTAACTGTAGAAGTTGGGGAATAAAGGAGAGAGGACACTCCAGTAAGTCCTTTCAATCTCCAGATTCTGCTAACTGATCCATGACAAGATAGAAAGGCTTTAGAATTATCATGATCCTTCATTCATAAAACCACTGCTGTAGGGGGTGCATATTACCCTAAAATGCCTGAGATTTTATAAAACTTGCCCATATTTACAACAAAACTTCCAACTAGAAAATGTACTGGTCCTTTCCTCCCTGTGGCATACCAATTTCTCAGGTTTATCAACTGCTCAGCCATTCAATAAGGCAAATAAATATCTGCTTAGGTCCACTGATCTTTCTCATTTTTGAGGTAAGACAAATTTGAGGACTGAGTTAAGCTTGATTTCCCTGATGGATGATGTGATGTCCATGCCCCAAAACAAGTTTCAGAAAAGTCAATATTTGGTTCAAAAGTCAGTATTTCCCATATTGAAACATCAGCATTTCAAGCTGTGCAGCAAAATGAAGGTTGTATGCAAAAAGAACAAAAAAAACCCCACCTCCTAAAATCTGTAAAATGAGGAAAAAAGCCAGAATTCTTGTGGCTGTCTTGCTCATTTCTTGACTGACTGCTATTTGTTGTTAAAAGGCAGTGCACGGAGGATTAGCCAGAGCAATTTGTTGATCACACAGGCATCACACATTCATTGCTGTTCTCCATTAATGGACTAGTGGACTAGCAGAACATGAATAACGGGGCCACACACTATTGACTGCTGTGTACAAAGCAAGACTGACTTTCACAATTATGAAAGAGTAATGACCAGAAATAAGAGGAAATAAGCAATTTTTATCCAGAATTTTTCAAGTTAAAGGGACACCAAGATATCAATCTCTTATTACACTATATAAGCAAAGCAATGTTTACACAAAGAGTAAGAGGTTGTGCCCCACGACATGAACTAGCTGCTGCTGAGATTTAGAAGAAAAGTTCTACTGAGAAGCTCATCCTTAACTGACTGTAAAAATATTTCTTGCATCTTTCACGTAGGCATCTGTCTCTGTGCACCCTGAGAGGACCCTATAGTCTAACCATAGCAAACGTAAGCTACCAGTAAATTATTATTTTTCTTATTCTGAGTGATTCAGTGAGACCATAGCCTGAAAATTTCAGAAGCATCTTTGTGTGATTTCTTGCCAATCCATCGATCTGATGGGTCAGCACCCAGCTGTCTGTGGCCTGTGTTTCTTTTTCTGACAGCTGAATCTTTTATCATAACAACAAATCAGACCACGTAAAAGTGTTTGGAGAGCTGTGCCGGCACATGAAAATGCCAGTCTGGTGTGACACTCATTTGCAGTTGCTAAGTCAATTCTAAAATGCTCCGCCAAGTTTTTCAATTAAGGTCTAGAAAAACAAGATGCCCTTGCTGAAGACATAACCCACTCACAACATGAAGGACAGGGGTGATAAGGGGTGTTGAGTAATGTCCCCATAACAGATTTTCAAGCAGCTATGCCCACCTACCATAGCAAACTTACTTATCCGCTGAATATAAACAATGACACTTGTCTATAGAAATTGTATGTGCTCTCCAGATAAGCAAAAGGTGTTTTACTTGTCAGGCCTACAGAAGCTTACAGAAGTGGAAAACCTGTTCCCTCTTCCTACTTCCATCTTTCCCCTTTCCTTATCCTTTCTCCAGCACGAGCTTCCTCAGAGCCAGTGCTCCCCCACATTGCATAAGAAAAAGTGAAAATATGCCTCTAATAACCTCCATCTCTTTTGCTTATGTCTGTTCTTCACTTTAAATTTTTGTCCCTTTCCCCTTGATGCCCCTTTCATCCCTTACTGGTCTTGCTCTTTCTTACCCCACCTCTGATTGCTGCCCACCCAAGTGCTCAGACATTATTTTCCATCTCCCAAATTTCCAAACACCTGAATCTAACACTTCTTCACCCTTCCATGAGCCTTCTTTCCTGTCCGCCTAGCAAAGGAGGTAGTAGCTACCGTTTCTTGATGCTGTGTTTCCTTGTTGGAGACTTTCTACATTTTTTTCCCTTTTTCCCTGTTCCTCTGCTAATTTTGTTGTCATTTCCAGAGCTGGAGAAACCTAAGAGGAGAAGAATGGTGGATAACACCCCATGAGAAGAGGCTGAATGCAGGCCTGTCTTCAATGCACACAGAAAGCGCCTAGGAAATCAGTCACTGAAAGACCAACAGTGGAGATATTTCACAAACCAGACGAAAGGCTTAAGAGTGCTTAATCATCAGCTGAAAAGTCAGGTAGGTTTTCTTCCCAGTTGTACCAAGCAGGTACCATCCTGGCAGCACATTTAGCCAAGGAAAGATATCTCATATAATAAGCTCAAGAAGCTTTGTTTAATACCGGGACACCTTTGCAAAATCAAATCAGCACTTCCATTAAAACGCCCCCAAACCTCCAAAAACAAGTTTCATGGAACAAAAAAACCCAATCCACCCGAAGGCTGTCTAGGAGAGAACATGTCACAAGGGAGAAATAGTTATCACAGAAATCTGCAGGAAACAGGAATCACATCTACATCTTTTTGACAGAAGCTCAGTATCAGGCTACCCCTATCTCCATTTCATACTAGCTGCTTTTGAGATCAGATGGGTTTTTAGAGGATTCAGCCTTAATGCTACCAGTACTTTAAGACCATGAAATGGAGAAAACAAACCAGGGTTGTAGCCAAAGGCTTTATGTTTTTTTTGTCTCTACTATTAGATTTTTTTAAATTTCCACTGGATAGTCAGTTAAAGTTCTTATACAAACTGAAGAATAAACCAGTCATTTCTTGTATTTTGGTATTTCCCTTTAGAACACGGACATAGTTTTATGTATCCTGAGTACAGAAAGCCCTGCAGAAAAAGAAAATGTTACATTGCAGGAAAATGTTACATATACAGAATTGAAATAATTTTGTTATTCGTGCAGGTGACACAAGGCCTCATTACAATGCTTTTACTCCAGTTAATGACACTATTTCACAGGAACTCCCATTGACTCTAACAGGACTGTTCAGTTACAGCTTAACTCCAAATATGCTGTAATCACAGCCAAGGGTTGCATTGACTTCACATTTCACATCAGCCCTTGGTAAAATAGTGTTGAGCACGAGGAGGAGTATCAGAACATGGCTCGTAATGAGGGAGTTATGGAATGTTAGCCCCCTTACTATCCTCACATTGTCAAAGGTGCCTGGCTGATGTACAGGATGAAACCTATGCATCAGATGATTAGGGTGGAATCAGCCATTAAATTAAGGACAGGAAGGGATGTTTCTTTCCTGCTCATGTTGGAAAGAAACCAACAGGGAGTAGAGAAGTTACTTGCTTTACTCTGTATTATGAGACACTGTCCTCTTTTAAGGAGTGCACCTGATGCCACTGCAGGGATCTATGACACGAATGACAACCACAGTCATTCTTCTTTCCTTCCTGTGGCAGGTAGCAATTTTGAGATCCTCTTCTGCTCTTGTCCTCAAGTGAGTCTTGTAGGTAGTAGGAAGAATTTTGGAGATCACCAAGTACTGCCACACATAGGGAGACCACTTCTGATTATTTTGGAACTGGAAAAGTGAATTAGACCTAGTCACAACTGCTCTTTCTTGGTATGGTTGTACCTGTGTTCAGTCTACGCAGCACTACAGAACAGGGTGGAGCAGTTTGAGATGCTGTAATTCTAAGTAGTTGTGTAGTTTGTGTTTTGCTGGGTTTTACTGGAAGAGCTTCTTTCCCGTTCTATTTGATGTAACTGACAAAATGAAGCCATGGTTAAAAAATAAATCAGCTCCAGTCGTCAGGAGCATTGTTATGCACACTCACATCTTGACAGTTTTTCACAGTTTTCCAGTGTAGGAGGAGAGTGCTTGCCACTAGAGCTGTAAATATAATTTTTAGAGAAGGTTCCTGCTACTTTTTGGCCTACATGCATTTAAGAAACAAAATTGAGTATGCGCATACTGAATTTTTGAACAGGACATTGTACAAATATGAAGCAACAAGGAAATTAGAGCTCAGAAATCACAGAAAATTAAAACTCAATCTAAGCAAAGGAAAAAAATGTAGAAGAGGCAGAGACATATTCAATATAGAGAGCTGTTAAGGCAAGGATAATGGCTTTACAAGGAGATTTTAATTCAAAAGGATAATGAAAAAGAAAACAAAGAGGTAATAATCATCCATCCATCTCAGCACAAACAGTTGTTTTGTACTGCGTGTGAAGATTTCAGCATTGATATAATTTGCCAAACATATAATATTCCTGCTATTAATATGCATTTGCCTGCAATGAGGAACAAGACCTGAAGTATAAATTGGAATATAATTTTTTAAAAAATACCTAGACAACTACTACTTGAGTCTGCAAGACTAGCAACAAAACTCCAATGAAGTACTTACAAAAGAGACAGAAAGCGGTCACAGAAATGTCAAATGCAGCACCTTTTACGTGATATGCTCCAGCCACCCAGCACCAATGCAAGCTGCCAAACCAAGCCCGGGAAGAGAGGATATTGCAAATCATATCACATCATTTCAGTGACATGCACTGGTCTTGAGTTGAAAGACTACAATCTCAATGCTTATCAAATCCTTAACAATTTTCACATTACCACTAAGACAGAATAGTGGAGGCATTTTTCTCAATGTTGACTTTGGGAAAATTAAGATTTTGAAAATGCAATGAGATTACTGATAAAACCTTCAGTGCTTATTAAACAGCTATTTCTGCTCAGGATGTCAATATTCTAATCAATATGTCAGAGGGCAAATGCTTTGTAGCAGACCAGTTGTACTTAACCCAGTTCTTCCAAAATAAGTAGCCTTCAATCATTTCTCATTACATATAGGTTATCCCTCAAGAAAAATTGCATCTATATATGTAAAGTGTATGTGTGACCTAATGTTATTCATGGTAAATGTTTCTGAGGGAAAAAAAATCCAAAACCAAACAAGCTACCGAAATCTTAGGTCCAAGTTCAACAAATCATCAGGCAAGTTTCTAACTCTAGGTTCTGCTAATAATCTTCATTTACATTTTGATACCAAGCAGTCTTAAAAAAAAATGAAAAAAGTTGAAGACATAACAGCAGTGTCATTTTCTTCAATCATACTATTTCCTCTTGAGAACAAAATGACACTGAGAATCACGAGAGCCATGTGGGTTATGATAGCAGTGAAAATCCCTCTCCTTGACTCTGTCCCAAAAGGTATCAAAGGAAATTGTTTACTGTACATTGTGGGTATAATCCACTATTACTTTTACAGTAGTGCTGAAGTACTCTGCAGAGGAAATGTTAAATACAACAGTGTTGCTTTTACAAGCTCTAGTGCTGTGGATGCTCGCTGCTTATTTCTTTGGGTCCTTGAAACATCACATAAAAATATATGGATGGCTCCTTAGGTTTACTCCACAGGTTCACCTCATCTGTAGCCTGCTTTCAGATGGCTGCCAGAAGAAGATGATGGGGGAAAGAGAGCTATAAAACACACATGCAGCAGGGTGATCCTTCCCCTGGCATATCTTCCCACCTTCTAGCTTCTTTAAGTGAAGATAGATTTTGTATGGGTGTTTAAAAGAGCCAGATTTCACAGAGTGAAATCCCATGTGTGCTGTTTTGACAACCCAGTTTGCAACCTCTGGTTTAACCCCAGTGTGGGTAAGAAATATGACACAGTGATTTAACACTGCACATTTTCTCAGTGAATCAGCACACGTATCCAGGATGGGAATTTCTTGATCCACAAAGTTATACTACTATGAGCAGGATACTTAACACCAACATGTAATTCACTGCCGCTTCTTGGCTCATGTATCTTTCACTCTTTGCATAAGACAGTATCTTTTTACACTTCCGTCTATTGACTTTAGTTTGAATGGGGGGATTCGTGGGGTTTTTTGTCTTTACCACTGGGGGAAGAAAATAAGACCCAAGACATCCTCATTGCCTTCAGCAGGATTGCTCTCAGAATTCCCTGTGGGGGTCTGCTGCTTACTAAGAGAAAAACCAACATTCTCCAGATGACAGGGCCTCAAAGTCAGGGTTGTCCAGTGGGATGCAGGTTAAATCAGAGCTCAGAATACATGATCTTCATCCTGACTCTGCTGTTTGCCTTCTGGGTGACCAAGGTTGAAGCATTTTGCTGTGTCTCAATGACCTACCCAGTAAAAGGGATGCAGATACTTCTTGTGAAGTCTTTTCTGGTTTATGCCTTCCATAGCAATGGGGTTTGCTGTCATATGCTCCTACTTTTTATTCCAAGGCTTGTTGAGACCCCTAAGATATGCAACGGGACTAGATGAGAAATGTAAGAAGACTATAAAGGGTCTTACAGACCATATGCTGGACAGTCATCATCTGGATTCTGACATTACAGAGAAGAAAATCTTGATGAACTGTGGTTGAAAAAGATAATATATTAAGAAGAATTCTGGAAAGGCAGTATAAGGAGATGAACTCACCATGCTCCACATAACTGCACAAAGCTTTGATGGAGATATAAAGGTCTGTGGGTCTTTTAATGAATGTATAATCTTTTCATACTCATTTATTTTGTAGGGGTTTAGTTGCAGGGGTCTCGAGGGAGATTGTTTATTTGGTGTGTTTATTTGGTTGTTTTGTTGTTGTTGTTTGGTTTTTATAATCGGTTCACATATATACTGAAAACCCAATATGGAAAAATTTTAATCATTTAAAAAAATCACCACGATAATTTTATGCCATTCTAAGCTTCTGCCTCCAGTGCCAAGACTTCAAAAGATTATTTCTTTCCTTTGGTTACGGAGCATTAATAGATGTCCAGCGAATGCAAGCAGTGGGGATGAAGGCAACACATATACACAAAAACCGTGGGAGATTAAATGTTTACAGAAATTGTGCTAGAACAGCAAATTATTACATACATATTTTGTGAGAATTTGGGATATTGATGTGAACTGGAATAAACCCTGAAATTATGTATTTAGCCAGCCTGAAGAAAAGGAAGCATTTCAAAAACAGACTGGGAGACACTCATATCTCCCATATTTTTGCAATATGTGATTGAACCTAACATAACAGCCAAAATACTGGGGCTTTGCTAATTAGCTGCCCTTCAGTAGCACACTGTCTAATGAGAACATCAACCTTAGAAGTCTCTCTCAGCCTCACAGAAAAGATGTTTCAGAAAAAGCTGTAGTGAGATTTGCTATTAAATGTGCCATTCTTAATTCATCTCGTTAAGAGCATGAATAGAAAGGATAACTGGCTCACCATCTACCCTTTCCTGTCTTCTGCACCTCCTGTCCTTCCTCCTTCTGCACCATGCACACTCTGGTGAACAATGCTGACTTAATTTAATTGTACATTGCAGGGAAGAGGAACTCAGGTTTCAGTGGGACCTCAGGTGGCGACAAGTAGCAGCAGCGGCCAAGGCTAAGCTTAAAGTAGAGGTGTCAGGAAGAGATACAGAGTCCTTCTGCCACACCCAGCTCAGCAAAGCCTGCTTAGTCTGCTCTAGTGTGAGGGACAGCGCTCTGGCAGGGAAAACACCAGGTTCGCATATGTAGACAGAAGCAAACAAACCTGAAAAACAACATCGGGTAGGACCACAGCAGAAAAGCTGCCAGAAAAAAAAGGGCGAGGGGGGGGGGAGGGAAGGGAAGGGTAGATTAGTTAATTAAAATCCTTCCATTTCAGGAAGCTGTGAGTATCCTTGTGCTCTGAAAGGGTGAAGCAGCCCCACAGACACTTTTTTTTTTCCCAGCACTGTTATTTCAAATAAATCTGCGGCAGGGCTGCCCTGAAAATGAGGGCGAGCTGGGCATTGGCCAGAGTCTGGCACCATGAAGTATGTTTCCCTCTTATCTTCTCTTCCATAGGAGCTGATGGGTGCTACGGACTGAGGCACAACATGGCCCGACAAAGAACTCTGCTGGTTATAGTGCAGCAAGGCAGGTAATACAGTAAAATTGAGCACTGTTGAAGCAGGCTGTATTACTGCCAGCTCTTTAAGTAGAGTGCAGAAACTTTGTTAATAGGGATGTTTCAAGCTGTGTTTTTTGGGAAATGACTCTGCTTCACCTCATGTTGTATCACCAGATTTGCTTTTATGCTATTCTGAATATCCCCCTCAAGTCTAAGAACTTCCATGGTTTATCTCTTTCCTCTGGATGTGGTGTACAATTGTTTGTCCAATTAACACAGGTAGTGGAAAAGACCCAAATCCACAAAGCAGAATAATTACTAGAAAAAGATTTCTGAGGATCCCAAAAGCTTTAGAGAGAGTTGTGGGAAGCAGAAAACTCGAACACCATGCATGGTGGTATGAACAGCCCATGGGAAATAATCCTTTCAGTAAGTCAGCATTTCCAGTTTTCTCTCATTATACGGTATTTGACATGACTTGTCTCTGAAACAGAAAACCCCAGATATGAACAAGGATTAGCTGAAATATACTGCCATAAACCTAGCCTACTTTAGGTTGTGTCAAGCTCTGGAGAGCTGTAGATGTTATTATACCCAGTGCAAGCAAGGCTGAGGCTCCGTGCTGCAGGAAGAAGGGAATAGGAAGGAGGCGGTGAGTCAGGAAGAGGTGGATGGCAATGGCACAGCATTTAACGAGAAGTGCTTGGCAGCACTGGTCCTCTGCAGGGCCCTGTGGGCTGCATGGATGGCAGCTTTTGGTAAGAATCCTTCCAATGACCTCTCACCTCAAGGGGGTGGGGGATCTGAGGAGAATGAAGCTGCTTTTTCTCTCCTGCAAATAGGGTCTGCAAGTTAAAGTGCCGGTGCTGGTTATGCTAAGCACTGATAAAGCTTTAACTTCAAACAAAGAAGTAAAAAGTGGCATGGAAAAATAATCCCTCTTAAAGAGCTGCAGTTTCAGCAAGCTACTTTCTGAAAGGCAGCACACTGTCTTAGCATCTAGAGACTTCAAAACACAACCCTCTCCTGAGCAGTGTTTCTCTATTCTCTCCTTTTTAGTTGTCTCTCCCTGGGGAAAGGATGACTCCAGAGAGCCCAGCTCTGCCACGGGCACGCAGGCCATCCTCATTTCTCTCTCCCTCCTGACACCTTCCAGCAGCCCCCTGAGGGCCTTTGTTCCCCTGTGCCTCCAGCGATGCTCAGTCTCCTCGCTGCCTCCTGCAGCCCCAAGCCCACACTGCAACCAGCCCGCATCCTTCATTCCACAGGAGCAGCTGCTACACAAATTAAACAGAAGCAAGGAGCCACAGAAGCTTTCACAAGAAAGACCAGAAAAACAGAAAAGAGGATTCATTTCCAGGAGTGGCTTGTTTTAATGTCAAAATGCAAGTGTGGAGCCTGTTCTGGCAGCAGAACCTAGGAAAGCGAGATATTCTCAGAAGTTACCCTGCAAATTTAGGCTCCATGCCAAGCTTTACCCTGTTTCTTCCAGGTGTGTTGAAGAAATTTGTTTCTTCCGTCTCTTTGCCTGACAGCCGCATCACTGACTGGAAATAAGACGTGGGATCTCAATTGCCATTGGCACCTCACTTATTGAACACTTACTTTATTTCCTGCAACCAGTGCATTACACTTGGAGTTCAAAATGTGGAGACAACAGGTCAAATCAAGAAAACCACACAAACTGATTCCATTAAAAC
Organism: Gymnorhina tibicen; assembly: GCA_013399875.1. Taxonomy (NCBI): domain Eukaryota; kingdom Metazoa; phylum Chordata; class Aves; order Passeriformes; family Artamidae; genus Gymnorhina; species Gymnorhina tibicen. Next base: position 181,686 of record VXAZ01007504.1, read on the forward strand.
ACTTAATATATTAAGGAATATTTTAGCCAGAATAGGAAGAAGCAATAAAATATCACCCTCTTATTTTTAACAATACCATAATTTTCCCTGCCTCCAGTCACTCCCTCTGTACAAATGAAATGTTTCAGATAAAGCCACATCCCGTTAACATGGCAGAGGCAAATCTACCCCTCTGAGGATGGGGACTGAGTGCATAAACCAACCATTATCATATCACTACTACAGGCATATCTCAATAAACCTATCTAATGCAACTACTTCAAACAGGGTAAGCCACTATTATATTTCACTGCACAATCTCTCCATCTGAAAAGGTTATTGTTGTTACAGTCTAGATGCTACTTCACTTAGCTCATCCTATGAGAGATGCTAGATGCAAAAGTGGAGATTATTACCAAGATAACCCCGCTGTCAGTCCTTGTAAGTTGCTCCTCTGATCTCATCCAAAAATAAGATTACCCAGAGGCTTTAATGAACTATACTTAATTGATGTCTGGTATTAACTGCACCTTCATAAGAGAGATAATATCTTTTCCCCAGACACATATCACTCATACCCTCACATAAATCTAGTGTTTGTTGAGTGGGCCCATTTATATCATCTTACAAAATGTCAGACAGATCAGTTCTTGCTCCAGTTTCTAATTTCCTGATATAACTGATATGCACAACCACAGTTGCCAGGCAGCAGATCTCAGGCTGTAGCCTCCACGGCATTATTCTTCCCAATTTCCACATTAATTATTGACAGGTTAAAATATATTAATTAGTAACAGCCAGGAACAGCATACTTCATTGTTAAACACTGGGATTACCTGGCATAGCAAAAGAAGGCAAATAACCTTTAGGGCAATATCTGAAGGATTGATTGAAGCAGAAATGTACAGAGGGTATCCTCAGAGGCAGGAGCTTCCTTTTCCAGCAACAGGCACGTCCTTTCTCCTTTGCATCTGTATCACTAGCACAGGCTCAAGCCTTATGCTGTGTAGAAAGAGCCACAGCCAGGACAAGTGACTGTGTGAACCCCTATGTCTGCATGGCCCTGAAGAATGGCCCACAAGGTTGAGGAAGGGCAAAAGTTAGCAGGTTCAGCTTTTCTTGCAGAAATATCTTTAAAGCATCGTCCAAACCCGGGCCAAAATATTAGCGAAATTCAAGACAGACAGAGCCCATCTGAGTCCGGTGTTTCTGAAGAGGAGCTAGACCTTGGGCTTGGTCATGCTGAGGGCCACATGATGTTTCTGCTTGCTTTAGTGCATGTCTGTTACTTCTTTATGCAAGAGACTGCAGGAATAAGTATTCCTGATGAAGGCTTAGCAACACAACTGCATGAGAAGAAAAGGGAGACAAGCTGCCATGCTTGGTAGCAGTGCCACATTCCTTATAGCTGAGAAAATTACAGAGCAACACTTGGGGCTGATGATGAGATTTCCCCCAGGGAACACAATCTCTGCTCTGTAGAAAGAAGTGCCTGGTCAAGCACTCACAGTGCTGGGAGATACACAACCTGTACAATCAGAAAAAAGGCAGCAAAGCCAAATAATATCAGGTCCAGCATCTGCTACTGATAAACACTTGAAAGGTAACCAGTCCTGAGAATTTTTCCCCATCAGAATGCAAAGAAAATACCTTATTTCTTACACTCTCTGCTGAATACAAGATGGGAGGGGAGAAAAAATTCTCAAAGTATTATTACTAAAAGAATGACTCATATATATACAATGAGCAACAGCATTGTGTTTCTCTGATTATGCTACTTTAAAGAGCTGCCATCCTGCTGTATGAACACTCATTTGCACACGTAGATCAAAGGACTCTAGCCTACCCCAAAACCTCCACAGATGGTGTCATAACTTTGTCATAAAATTACTTAGACATCATATACTTCCAACATGTAAGATCAAAGAGAACCATGTATGAAAAACAGATTTCTCCATCTACCTGTTCACACAATCTGCTTCTATACCCTTAAGAAACAGAAAGCCAAATACACCAGCAAGCTCAACTTGTTACATGCACCAGCTAACCACCTGTTGCTGAGTGAAATCAGAAAAAAGCTTCCTCTGATTCTATACACATGAAATGATGGAGACTGTGCCTTCCCAGTAAGGGTGCACCTGCTGATGCTTGCTTTGCCCATCCTCTGTCTAGTTCTTAACTATTCATGAGCCAGGGATTATTGATTTCCAGGCTTCATTGCAGGCTCTGATTATTCATTGAGGTCTCAGTGGGTAACTAGAGGAATGATTTGTCGCTGTTCAGCCATTTGAAAAATTGTTAGTGGCCAGCACAACCTTGCCTGGCTAGTTTTGCCAATGTGATTTAAGAGTGAGGGTGTGCATCTTGAGGTTGCAGCCCAGGCATATGCTTTCCTACCTGTGACCCCTGGAATTAAGCTCCTCTTCTACAGTACTGAAAGTCTTTAATCCCCATTCATTCAGCAGGAACACTGAGTATTGGAGGGATATTCCTGGTGCATTCCCTGAAAGTGATCCTGAAAGCACAAAGATGGACACAAACAAGGCACTAAGGGATCAAACGCCTTGTCTGTCTCCGTCTCTCTCTATTTTGAGAGCAAATACACTTTTTCATCTGTTTGCCTTTTCATTTCATTTCAAACCACACACAATTTTTTCCAGACTAAAGTGTCTTCATCTGCAGCCAAATAAAAACATTTTGATTTTCAAGGCTTTTTTAGATTCATATCCTTGAAGTCTGTAGAGGCCCATTAAAAGCTGTGAGGTATCCTCCTCATTAAATGTGGCTCTACAGATGAGCACAGGTTGTAATAGGTTCTTCTCAGTAAAACTGCTATCATACAAGCATCATATTAGGGTAAAAAACAAATTAAAACCCTCTTAGTCAGAAGCTTATCTAGGCTTGAATTAACAGCCTGTACATCCAACTTCCTGTTTGCTGTGTGCACCCTTGCTGCAAATGTTCAACACCTCACGCTGCTCCTGTAATTGTGTCGGAAAAGGCCATCAGATTCAGAGCACTGTTTCCCATATTTCTGAATTACATTTATAGACTAAGGCACTCCAGGGTACAGCGTACGCTTATCTTTCTGCACTTTAAAACATGGCAGGGGTACCACAGTCCTGGACTAAAGATGCATTAGCAGAGTCATGCAGTGACAAATTGCATAACACCTGCTTTTACTAGGTTTAGCTCAAGTCTGCCATTAGTCCCTTGCTTTTGCAAACAACGTATTTCCCCATGAAAGAATAACATAAAACTCAGTCAAGGCAGAGCCATAAATAAATGCCAGTACACTAAGCTGAAAAAGCTTTAGAGAATGCCACTGTCGGCAACCAGGAAGGCCAAAAAGCTTGAAAGCGCAAAGTTTACACACAGGAGGCTGGTGACACATCACACCACAGCCTATGTCACTTCATGCACCACCATAGGGCAGAGGTTTGGGTCTATCCCAAGGATAAGATTGTTCATCTGCAAAGGTCAAACCTCATCCATTTGGCTCACAGTCCACATAGCCAAACCAGGCTGAAGGAGAAATGGCATCCTGAGGGGCCCAGCACCCTGCTTGCACTACTGCTCTGAAGGCAGCAGCAGCCATTTAACCCTGCTCGCATGGATATTTTGGAGCGTTCAGCAGTGGCTGCTCTTGTTGGAGCTCGGTGCAAAGGCACGGGCTCATGGAATGTGGAGGGTGTTGCAGGAACCAGCCCATACTATGGTCCCAGTCACCCCTTGATCTCAGCACTGCACTTCAAGAGAGGGAAGCTCCTCATCAGCAACATGGGTCCACAGAAAAGATTAGGACGGCCCCCATTCAACCACAACTGGTGAGAAACAAAGAAAAGCCAAGCTAATCCCTGCTTTGTGGGGTAACACTGACGGAAAAGTGTATCAAAAATTAGGTCTTTCGCTGCCCTGTCCTGGGGAGGTCGGTGGGCCTGTTGACCAAGGGACCATGAGGGTCCCGTGGAGGGAAGAGCCCCAGGTGGCACTGCAAGGTTATGGTGACAGAAAAGGCCTCTCCCAGCATGCTTTGTTTCATTATGTTAATGTACCCCAGTTCTGCTTCCCCGGTTGGCCCATTGGCCTCCCCGCCCCTTTCTACCTTATCTGGAAAGTTCTCCTATTTCCCTGTTCCCCTCCATTCATCCTTGCTCCCTCGACACTCCCTCAGAGTTTCCCTGTTGGCTCCCATACCCTAATCCCACCTGTGTACGGAGCCCCTTCCCTCAGATTATTGGTCCCTGATGCTCTCTCTCCGCCCCTACCGACCCCATATATAAACCTGGACCCTTCCACTTCCACTTTCTCTTCATCCTCTCCTCGTCTCCCTCCCTGGATTTACTTCACACGCGTGGCTGGAATAAACTTCTCCCGTGGACTCTACACAAGGACCCTTCCTGACTCTTTGCTGTCAACTTATTGAAGAAGCTATCCAGTTCGTGTGTGTGTGTGTGTGTGTAGTAGCCTGCCGAGTGGCTCCCAGCTGGAGACGCTTTCAGAAGGTTACGGCTTACCACCACCAGAACCCTGCCATAACACTGTCCTGCAGCAGATTAAAGCAGAAAATAGAGCTTGGGCTGTCAGGAGAGAGTGAAACCCACACTTGTGGGACATGGAGAAGTACTCCAGTTGAGGACTGAAACTCAGGAGCAACAGTCCCAGGGCTGATGGAAAATATACTGAATAAGCCAGTGTTGTGCATCAAAATGATTTTATATTATTATTATTATTAGATCTTGGAAAGAAATTGGAAAAAGGGAAAAGCAAGGGGAAAATATTTAAACAGCAAGAGGAAAGGTAAGGTGACAAGAAAGGCTGAATACAAAATAGTCCTTGTTGAAGAAGGCATTTAGCCCCAGCACCAGAAAGGTGTGCCCTGGGACTCCCAGAAATTTCCTTGTGGTGTTTGTTTGGAACTTGTAATATAAAAAAAAGACACCAAAATAAGCATATCTGGTTTTTTTCAGCACAGAATTCCAATGACATTTTCACTGCACAAATGTTACACAGATATATGTAGGTATACAGTTTTCATGCTTTTGAGTCATAGGAAATAAGGTTGTACTACAAGCTGGTGTGGCACACAGGCCAACAGGAGGCTGGGGCAACTGATTTAAGGAACATAGAGAAAGCAGTGCCATCACAATTCTATGAGACTTATATGCAACACAGATACCCCTATGTTACTTAAAAATCTACTCTTAAACCATTTACAAATCTTAATTAACTGCAAGAGTCCTCTGCATTGCTGAGCATTGCTGCTGTTTCCTTGGCATGACCAGTGAAGTGGGGTCCCATCCACTGATGATGCTGGGTCTGGCAGATGAGGCACAGGACAATCTCAGGAAAGCAAAAATCTATGCCTGGCTCATACACAGCTTCATTTTACAGCAATAAAATGACCAAGTACTACATCTTCCCTTTTCACCAGCTATAAAACATTGATACTTACAAACCTCCTGTAATTACCAGAAGGCACAATTCAAGTCTGTAAAGCATCCTGTGTTTTTCCACAAAAGAAGCCACCGACAGATTTACAGGTCTGAAAACAGGGAGGACAGGCATTTGCCTCCCTGCTCTGCCCTGCCTAAGGAGCTCTCCTGCACAGAACACTTTGGGAGGTGCACTGCTGGTTTCAGTAAGGTTGTTTTGCAAGGAAGGAGAAACAACTTTCTGTTCAAGGCAATGACCTGGAACCCAGAGAACTGTCTTTTAGCTCTGAGACTGCTGCAGATTTCTTACTGGCTTTGACTTAGCTGTTTAATCTTCCTGCACTTCAGTTATCCTGTTAGGAGAATCAGGAGATAACCCTTTTAACTCACATGGGTGTTGTAGGTGCATTCAAGTTGCTGAAGAGCTCTGATACTAAGATGATTTATGCTATAAAAGTACATAAGTGTATTAGGAATTCTGTAGCTAGCTGATTCCTATTTCATAACACCCACTAAAACTGGCATATGGAGTTCTTAATCCGTAGATAAATTCATTTTAATCCCCAAATCTAGTCAATGGCACTGGTTTCCTTTAAGATCAGTGTACACACACAGAACTCGTGCTATCCCAAGCCAGCTGGATATTACTGGGTTAAGAGAAGCCAGAAAAAAGAGGAAACGAAATAAAAACAATGGAGAAATAAAACCATTTAATTATAATCATTCATAATTCATCAATGTTTCAGCTGGTGTGTTTAAACTTTTCACAAGTAGATCCTTGCATAAATTCCCACATGCAAAATGTCATTCATGCTAATTTAGTTTTTGCAATTCAGAGGCCAGTTCAGGGACACTGTACTTCAAAAGTGTAGAGTTAGTTTCAAGCTGAACTATGAACAGAAGAAATGTATTGAATAAACTAATCATGGGGTCTTCCTTTTTACTGTAGCAGATCACAGCTTAACAAAAGCAGCAAGTATACTGAGGATTGCATACTACAGAGAAAAGAGGGTATAAATTGCATTGACAAGAACGTAACTAGTAAAAACACCACAACATAAAGAAACCACATCATGTTAGATATGTAGTACCCTCTCAGAGATCAAACTTCAGTCTGAGTACAGTGAACTTAGTGGAATGAGTATCACTCTTGTAGTATGACTAATGCAATCATCTCATTCATGTGACCTGACAAGAGCTTTCTGTATGTGAGATTTAAGGTGAGAATTTAATAACATCATTGAGCTAGAGCTAATGTCATCTGGCACTTTAAATCTCTCCGATGGAAAGTTATCAGCAGATAAAAACCTTTTGTGGAGTTCAGTTAGTGATTCAGAGAGGTAAATTTGCTGAAATGTCAAGGCTAAAATGAAAGGTAGTGTTAACATTCATTTTTTCGCAATAAAGAATGAATTTGTGAGCTCAGGAAGGCTGGTGTGTAGAGCCCTAGATAAAACCAAACATAGCCTGGGCAGATGCTATTTCAAACCTACTCTTCTGCCTCCGTGTTTCACTTTAAAACTTATCAGAAGACAAAATAAAAACAAGGAAAAAAACTCATCTATTTCACCACTGGGTGTCCTTTAACTAGATAATTAGCTAATGTCCTTCTAGCTGTCTGAGGCACATGAGTGCAGAAAAATATCTGTGTGGCAGCAGTAGAAAACAATAAAGAATACCTCATCTGGCAGCCTAAATAAGCCTTAAAATTTGAAGAATGAGGTAATTTGACTTTTATTTCCTAAAACATTTCTGTTGTAAAGGATCATGACTTCTAGTCTTCCCTCAACCTAGATTTGATGGCAAACCTTCATCAAATTATAAAAGGAAAGAAATTGGGTGTTTAAAGGGAATAAAAAGACATCACTGTAAGTGTTTTAAAAATTAGCAAGGGATTTTTTTGAATGAGGGATTGAGTTGTCTTGCCAGGAGACATTTAGGTCTATGTATATTGCCAGTAGCACCAGCAGACAAAGGAAAAAAGAGCCCATGGAAGAGTTAATGATTGGGTGCATGGTTTGGATGAAAACACAAAATAAAATTAACAATTTTCTTCTATAGGTGACTTTCCAGATGAAATGAATGCAGGGTCTTCATCAAATTTGACATGAGAAAAGCATTTGATGAAATGTCTTGTGGGAAAATATTTATTAAGCAGGAAAAGACAGAGATTAGTGGAAGAAATATAGTGGTATGGATTTTAAATGGAAGTTCTTGAGCAAAATGGAGCTGACCATGGCTGTAGCTGAAAAATCAGCGTGAGCCATTCACATCTCATATATTCATATAACGACAAGTTAGAAACAGGACTGAGCTACGACATTTGCTGAGGGATGTCATTGGTAAAGATGAGCATTAGCATATTGCGTGGGAAGTACCTGAGACATTCAAGAACAGGAGTAGTGGAAATGGAATCAAATTGCCTAGTACAAAAGTGGCATCAGCTTGCGCTTACAGACTAGAAACAAGAAGCTTTTCTCTGAGCTGAGAACTCATTAGTCAGTGATGACAGACAGGGAAAAAGGCCTGAGGGTTATTCATGGAAGACAGAATGACTGAGCCATGATGGAAAGTGTAAATACAGTCCTTGTTGTTATCAGGTAAAAAATGTTTCTGGTAGAAACAGGGAAGTGTTAGTGCCATTACAGAGCTGATAGGCGTCACAGAGGTACCAACTGCAGTACGCTTCCAGGCAGTCTTATTTAAACAGAAAAAAAATTTGAATCACAAGCAGGTAATCAGGATAATTAAGGAAATGAACAGCTTCATCTTCCAAAAGGATGCGAACAGAAGTGAAACAAAGGCTTCAGGAGCTATGAATGCTGTCCACAAGCATAACAGAGAATCAACACCTTCTAGGATAGATGAAGAGCTAAAGGACAATACATGCAGTGAAAATCATCAATTTGTCATGATCACAGATTAAGACAGAGGTCAGAAGACGGGCAGAAGAGCCCTCTTTCTGCAGGAAAGTAGTACAACAAACTCAAAAAGGAACAAAAATCTCCTTCTAGTTTTAGGGTGCAATGTGCTTCTCTTCCTGGCATGATTATATGACCTGAGTACTTGCAAAACAGATTTACCTCAGCCCAGGTGGACCCTTCCACTTCCATATTTCTATGCATTGCTCTTAAAAAAATAATATTTCCCTCCCATTCCCCTGTTTGCATTCCCAGCTCAAATATCAGTAGTTGGACTTAGCTGGTGTTCTAAAATCTGTGGATGTTTAAGAGCTCAGAAAGGATATTCCTTTCCTTCGTATGTAGGTTTTTCAACCCTTCTTTCTGAACCAGCTGAATTATAAATACTGCTATGGGTACCTGAATTAACCTGACAGAGTCCTGGTATAAATCAAACAGGTGAAATTGAGACTTTAATCCGGCTAAAAAATATGCTTGCTACCAGAAAATAAAACACCATAGCAGAAATGGATGTATTTTGGCTCTAAAAAACAAAGAAACAAACAAACAGACAAAAAAAGCTTGTTACAAATTATTCAATCCATGAAGGTCAATATATCACCAGATTATAGCAATTCTACAAAGATTTATCTTACATAATCTTCTGTGATATTACATGTACGGAATCTTCTAACGTATAAGTATTAATCTAAGCAGATAATGGCTGAGAAGCTGTTTATTAATAGCTTGGAAGACCTTGTGAGAAGAGTTTGATATTTTTTAAAACTTTTTCATGAAGGTTCAGTCTCATATTGTTATTACTTGCAATGATCATGTAGCTTTCTTTACCCAACACGTCTGCATAAGGCTTCTTTTTCAGTCTGACTTATGGCCAGAAAGGCCTTTGGTATTATAGATCACCCTGGGAGTAAATTGCTTTCATTTTCTTTTACATTTCAGAAGCAAGAAATAATTTCTCAATTTTTTTGGCACCAAGAATACTCAGACTTACAGGAGTGCCAGTGAGAGCTGGTTATATTCTGGATGGACACTTTTAACATCAGCACTGAATGAAACTAAGACCTTTTTTCTCAAGTAGGATACTTGCATTGGTCATGAACCCACTCATTCTCAGCTGAGTAATGAAATATATGTAAGTGAAAAGCATTCCCCATTGCTGGCTGTGGTTTGGGTACAATAACTAACAGAATAGAAAAAAACACAGATTAAGCAAAATCTTAAAACACACAGATCTCAGATTTCAAAAGATAGCAGGGGAAGAGAAAATGTGAGACAACAAAGAGATTTTTCACCAGAAGAAACCGTGCTAAAGCTGGCAGAGACACACCAGCACAGAATTTGAGTGGGAGGAGCTTCCCATCCAAAACTGTCCCTTCCCACAAACTGTGTGCAACCAGCACCTCAAAGAGACCACTCCTGGCTCCCCACAGCCCATCCTGGAAAAGTGAGGATTTAAAATAGCCAAGAAACATGGTCTAAGAACTCTAATATCTCTGCAGCACTGCTTCCTCCATCTTGTCCAGTTTTGATTCCTCTTTGGTCTAAATGTGGCTGAATTTTAACACTTGGTTAATTATGATTCTGTTCAGCTAAGGTTACAGGCTATTTTCCATGCAGAAGTCACTCCAGAACATCATAGAACAGTTTTGGTTGGAAGGACTTTTATAGGTCACCTAGTCAACCAGAGCATCATCAGGAACAGGATATAAGGAACCTCAAGGCCAAAGATATGTCCTTAACTTGCACTCTTAGAGAAATGGAGTAAGAATTTATGAAATTATGTGAGAGGACGGTATTTTAAGGAACCTCATGAAATTTTTCCTTCAGTTTTTGTCCCCTGAAGGTGTAAAATACTCAGCCAACAATGCAAATTGTGTGTTAGATTTTCGTTTTCATCAGACTGAATCTCCCACTTAAATGCAGAAGGGCAGATTCCTGGGTACACGCAGAACTTCAAGTGGGCCCTAGCATCCCAGGTAAGCAGAGATTTGTACCAGATCATGTCTCCTTGTAGAAGTGGGACTTAATGATCTGTTTTTAAACCTAGACCTGCTGATCAGAGTACCATACTACCTACCACAGCTACAGTCATGGGGACTCAGCTTCTGACATGGTTTAAAGGGTGGCTCGTCCACTCTAGGAGGAACAGTGCAAAGCCCCATTGGATATTTGAAAAAGAATAAAGGCCATCTTCTGCTGGATTCCTGGAGTAGTGACAGAGGCTGAGAGACAGCTGACCTGAAACTCTTCTTCTACCCCACCAAAAATATGAAACCAAAACCAACCTTTCCCTTACAGCACAGTCGGTTTATGCCCCAAACTGGGGCTCATATGGAGCAGTACTCTGCTCATCCTAAAACGATCTCTGCCTTTTCCCAGCCTCCCTGTTCTTCTGCTCGTGCATTTTGCTTCAATTGGACAGGAGCCACCCAAGACGTACAGAACAAACCAGGGAAAATAAACACAGAGAACTAAACCCCATTTGTCAGCTCAATTTGCTGATATATTTGACAATGCATTCAATTTTTTTAAGTAAAAATGTACTCTCTGAATGCAGCTTCCCAGCAGCTGGCCTTTCTTTTGATTTGTTAACCTATTGAGAAGGCAGATATTTAAGTCTTTAACCACCTTTTCTAGAACTATACTGAACCCTTAATCAATTCAATTTTTAATAGCTGTTTAATGTCCCAACAGGAGTGATTTTATAGGCTAGTTTCCAAATTTATCCACTGACTACTGAACGCACTAATAAGAGTTTGTGTCTTCAGTCAGGTATGTAAAGAAATTATAAATGAGTCCTTATTTCACAAACGCAATCCCATAATATGTTGGGTACTTCTGTTCTGATCCAGCAAGGCTAGATGAATGTCCTTCATTTCAAGGACACTTCCCTCAACTGAGTAATGCTCTCTGTAAAGGGAGGATAATTAATGTACTTAAAGTTATGTGCATTGTTAAGCTTTTTGCCACAACAGGTGCTGTGCTCAGGTGCACTTGGACAAGATCCAGATACTTGGAGCTACTAGACAGGAAGTGTATCAGACAGTTAAAAACCCCCTTTTTCTGTGAATTATAGCAGAAGTTCGTCACTGGGGTTCAAAGCCCATGTAATCATTGCAGCTACTTAATGATCTTATCAACAGAATCCATATTTTAAAGATTCCTTTCTCATTTGTGAGATACCCAGAATGGGAAATTAGACTCCTCTTATTTATTATTTCCAGTGATCTTTTCAGATAATCTTTACACAGAATTTTGTAAGCTCTTCTAATTAGACCAGAAGCATTTCAAGCCATGCAATGTGTTGCTCTGTTGCTGCAGTGGATGTAGAAAGATATTACTATCCAGGCTTAAATGTTATGTGGCTATTGCTGACTTAAACAGGAATGATGGTTTTAGTGAGATCTTAAGCCAGAAATCTAATTTTCTATCTGCTTTTACAACACAGCAAAATGAGCAGTCATGAGGTAAACCTATGACAGGTTAGAAATGAGAAATTTTAAGGGCTATTAAACTTTTTAAAAATGTTCCCAGAGGATCAGCATAAACTTACCTAGTGCCTCTACTTCTGTAATTGTGATATAGTGGGAGAATTCACAGCGTTCAGTGGTTTATTCAGTGAACTCCTACAGCTTGGTAGTAACCTTGGCTGACATAAAAACCAGGCGGGATATCATAGCATCTGCAAACCTGAAACAGAGTTTCAGATTAGTTTGTGCTTGTTACATTTTTCATGAATCTTATTTTGCAGTCTTGTATGGCTCTAAGTTTCTTTGTTGCTCGTTTTCAGTGGACATTCTTTTAAGAAAGGACTGTTTGTTTTCAAATTAATTGGACAAAAAGTAGAGTTTGAAAGAGAGGCTAGACAACTTTATTCCTGATCTATGGGTAAAATAAGGGCCATCCAAAGCAGTATTCATGTGCCCAACATATTCCACCCAAGGTGAATGTAGTCAGGTGAAGAAATAAAATGCTGAAAGTCACAGTTATTGATGGACAGTCTGCTCAAATCCAAGATAATGGATGGAAATGAGCATGGCCAGGTCATACTTAGCACTCGTACACAAGTTTGGTTTTGCACCACAGAATGAAAACATGGATCCAAAGGAAAGAATGAGCCCACGCCAAAAATTTAACAGATGCGAAATATCTTTACCAGGCAGTGAGAGAAACATTCTAATCATCACAGCTTTGAATCAACTTTTGGGCAGGACCTGCATCCATAACTTGTGCCCTGAATGGCATGTATAATTGTTGTTGACAATATAACATTTATTCTAGATTTATACCGAGGGTACTGAGAGCAGAGGCCAGTCTTCTAATATGAAATAGGTCCCCTGAGAGACATTGCCAGGTAGCAGAGAATGAGAATTTGCATCACATAAACTGCAATGACACTGACATCAGAAAGTGTCCTGTCGGCATTCTGAGAGAACAGCAGGCACAGAAGTATTCAAATTTTGATATAGTGTGTGATACATCTGGCACTGGAGAAAAAGTTTGGGTCTGGGCATCAAGGAAACTGTACAGGTCTTTGTCTTTCTGACCCAGGTCCTGCCCCACCATCGCCACCCAGTGTAAACATCTGTATCAACACAGATCTCACATCTGACCACCTTTTACAGGAACAGTGACGAAAATCATATCTGAGCACTCTTATATACAATTTCACAGATGCTCCAAGCTTCTTGGAAGAAAACCTGGAAATGTTTCTCAGCCATGTATCTTTATAGAGGGTGAAAAATGTGGAAATGAGGTGGTAAACTCCTTGAGTTCAAGCAAGGATGGAAATCGGTATAAAGAATTAGCTGTGCCCTTACAGTTAGTAGCAGCCATCTCCTGCTTTATGTCAGCACACATCTTGGCTCTGATGAACACCTCTGCAGCAGCCCAAAGAAGCCATAAAGCCACACTGGCTGACAAGCACAAGATTCTCCTTGCATGGGGAATTCATGCACCGCAAAGTCAGAAACATCAACTCCATATTGTTCTTCCTCCCTGTGGAGGTGATGTAGGCAAATGTCAGCAGCAGCTCACAACCGCAGCTCTCCAGCTGCTGGAACAGCTGCTTGGAGCCAGTATTGACCTGGAAAATATTAGAATAATCTTAAGGCTTCTTTGAATCATTCCAAGAGCTAAACCAGCCAGCTTAATATTGCACACTTGCCCCTCTCAGACCTACTGTCAGGATTTCCTTTTCCACAACTCAAATCCTTCCTCACACGGAAAGAAAGCCATGGGTGCAGATTATCTTCTCCAGAAGACAGAGCCAAAAGGCTGCTGAATGTGTCCAATCCTGGATTTGAGGGGGAGCAAGAGGAAAGATTATCCAGGTGCTCCTACCAGCATATTTTCTTGTTTCATGAGTAGGTCTTTAGTAAATAACTGACAGTGCTTTATACACTTTAACCAACTGCCCTCATTTAATGCCACATGTACCCAAATCCTTTGCTTCTGCCAATCAAACTTCAAGTATGCCTTCCAAAGTTTGTCTCAGAGTAAAATCCATAATTTTTACCACACCGATACAGAAATCCATCCAGCAGAGCTCTCCTGATCAGCAGGAGGGGAACAAGATATTTCCTGGTATAAAGCTCTTCAGTAAAGGACTTTCCTTAGCAGGGAAGCATATTGTGGTTGCTATAGCATGTAATTAGAAGTCAAAGGACTAAAGCTTAAATAAAAAAGCTGTGTGACTGAATTATTAACTTCCTTAGCTATTAATTTGCAATATATACCAATTCATCCCCATCATAGGGATGTTGAGAGGCTTAATCAGTGAATATACCTGAAGCACTATAAAATGCTGAAAAGATGAATACTTGGATTTGTGGAGGTGACCATTTTAGTAAACACTTATATAACTGAAATAGGGATGGTAAATTTTGAGCTAAGAGAATAAAATGAACCTGTGGTGGGACTTTAACACTTTCCTCTCTCCATATTTGGAAGAAGTTTACTTGGAGCACAAGAGTAAAATGCACTCTATTACTCTATTACTGAACAATTACTGAATTATTCTTTTTAATAGCCCTAAATGTACATCTGGGTATCATCAGACAAAATTTATGAGCACTTGGGCCTAGGATTCTTCCCCTAGAGCAGAGACAAGAATTTTTGTCTTCTACTCAAAGCTTTCCCTTTGTCAAAAGAATTAAAGAGGGAAAAGAAAGTCCTCAGAAAAAGGATAAAAGTTACAGCAGCAAAAAAAATCATATTCACTAGAACTGAGCCTTTCACTTGGTAGCACATTATAACCATTGGAAGCAACACAGACATCTATTTTCCCTTTATAAAAGCCAAGTTTCATTTAATGAGCCATTTAAGGACAACTGTGTGCAGTTTTGGGCACCATGTTATAAAAATAGACATTAAGCTATTAGAGGGCATCCAAAGGAGGGCCATGAGGATGGTGAAGCGCCTTGAGGGGAAGCTGTATGAGGAGCAGCTGAGGTTCAACAAGCAGCACTTGTTCTGTTCAACCTGGAGAAGAGGAGACTGAGCGGAAATCTGTAACAGACTACAATTGCCTTGTGAGGGGAAGTGAAGGGGCAGGTAGCGATCTCCTCACTCTCATGACCAGTGACAGGACCTGAGGGAATGGCATGAAGCTGAGTTAGGGGAGGTTTAGGTTGGATATTAGGAAAAGGTTCTTCCCCCAGAGGGTGGTTGGGCTCTGGAACAGGCTCCTCAGGGAGGTGGCCACAGCACAAAGCCTGGCGGAGTTCAAGAAGCATTTGGACAATAATTTCAGGTGCATGGTGTCACTCGTGGGCAAGACCAGGAGTTAGACTCAATGATTCCTGAGGGTGCCTTCCAACTCAACATATTCTCTCATTCTGTGATAACTTAAAGTCAATATGAAGAACAGAATCACATCATGGTTGAGGGGTGAAGGAACCTCTGAAGACCATCTAAGTCCACTCCCCCTTTTCAATCAAGGTCAGCTACAGCAGGATGCCCAGGACCACGTCTAGTCTGGGTTTGAATACCTCCAGGGGTGGAGACTCCACAACCTCTCTGAGCAACCTGTGCTAGTGCTCACAGAGTAAAAGTTATACTTAGATGAAATCTCTTGTAATTCAACCTCTACCCAATATCTCTTGTCTGGTCATAGGGTACTATTGGGATAGTCTGACTCTCCCTTCCTTACTCGCCCCTCAGGTATTATACACACACTGAAGAGATCTTCCTAAATCTTGTCTTCCAAGACTGAACAAACCCAGCTCTCCCAGTTTCTTCATGTGTGAGAGATGCCCCAACTCCTTAATCATCTCTGTGGTCTTTCACTGACCTTATTCCATTGTGCCCATGTCTCTCTTGCACCAGGGAGCCCAGGAGTGGACCTCACTCCAGGTGGGGGCTCACCAGTGCTGAACAGACACAGAAAAGTTTACATTTATCAAATCCTCAGTAAATATGCTTATATTTAAGCAAGCACATTATCCTTCCGTATTCTCCATGATCTAATGGCACCCTGCTGCACAGAACTACCACGACTGTGCACCTTAGCTGCTACAGGCACAGGACACAAGTCCCATGAAAATTTTGCACCATCAGAGCATTGGAAGGAACAGCCCAGCAGGAGTGGAGGCTGCAGGAGGAAGAACAGATGCAGCAAACTGCAGCCACATGTAAAATAGCTTCTTAAACACACCTCTCCTGCTTTCCTTTTTAGGAGTCAGCAAACACAGTGGTTTGAAAAAAATCCCCAGAAGTGGGCAATTTTATCCCAGGTCTGTCACAAAATAATGTAAACTAGAAGCCCTATTTTTCTTATAACCACAATACACAGCTGGAAGAATTTAGTAAAGAGATTCACATGTCTGTTGTAAGGCACCAATTTGATAGTGCATTTTTGGGGGACTGAGTATTCATCAGTGTTCTGAAAAAATAGTGAGAGTAATCATGAATTGCTGAGGTAGGAACCCAACTGACACTACAGCCCTCTGTGCCACTCGCTACACAAACACACATACAGACTGGCCTCAAAGAACTTGCAAACCAAACAGAGCTAAGGGAAAAAGCATTATGCAGTTTGGAAAGATTAACTGTTTCCGTCCAAACAGTTCAACAAAGACTCAAACTTTCCAAAGTGTCTTAACTATTCCTGTGTCCAGATCCAAAAAATCTACACCTCGTGAGACTCTCCTTTAAGACTTGGCCAGAGCTCTGGAGCACCAAGATGCCGCAGAATACTACAAGGCAAGTAAAAAAGAATCCAAGACTCAAGTCCTGAGCAGAACTATCCTCTAATAATCCTATAATGCCAAACTCATGTGTAAGAAAAGATATTTTCCCCCTAACATCACAAATGAACTTTAACTCCTAACTGTGCTTTTAGAACTTTTCTAGAACTGTATTTCTCTCTGACACGTCTCAGTTTGCCTTTGCCTTTTGCCATGATGTTATTCAGGTCTTCCCTGCTGTTCAAAACAGATTCTAGTATGAGAGAGTATATTTTTTGAGGAAGAAAAAAGATCTGTGAGAAGGGAGGAACTATGCATGAGATGTTCCTGACTACAGGAGCAGTGCAAAATGCTAAAGGTTACAAAGAACAAAAAAAACATCTTTTCATCACAACTATGAGGAACCAGCACATTTTGGATGGAATTCTTGAAATCAACAAGCGAAAGCAAGAGAAATAAACAATGCCAGGAACTTGGAGACAAAGTAAAAAATTGAAATGCTCCATAGTAATTTACAGAGAACACCATCAGGTCACAACTCAGCACAGGAGGCATAACTTAAAACAGAAAAGTTTATACAGAAAAAAAATATAGGAAAGGCTGCATCTTATGGTCATAACATAGTCGGGTTGGCTGTGGAAAATCCTCTTCTATTTTGTGGCTTTGCATGGCATTGTGCATGCCCTTCAGGGCAAAAATTGATGTAAGCGCTGAAAAATCATTTGGCCCGTGGATGGACTTAATGTGATCTAAGCTGTATGGCGTGGAAGCACATCTAGCATGCCTGGAAAGGAGTAGGCACTTGAGGGCTTCATAGCATGTTTATACAGGCTCAGACACAAAGACAAAGGTCATCTTGTATTTTTGAGTCTAAGACTTCTTGAGACCATATATCCTTCACTAATCAGTAATTAAATAGAAGGGAACAATGAAGTCCTGACTTTGGAAGGCCTGAAGCGGGGGAGTAAGGGAAGAGGGGCTGAGCAGGTTAGTGAATAAAATTTGCACCTTACAGAAATACCACAGGTTTCAGAAGCAACCAGGCTGGACTAGACAAAATGGCCTGCAAATAAACCAGAAAATCCTTGATTTCAAAATCTCTCTAACTGGCAAATCAGAATTAAGGTCATCTTATTGCACTGATGCATTTCAGAAAAAAAAAAATACTGCTACTGTCACAGTGTCAAAATAAGTATCTGTATGCTCAAGCAGATGTCGAAATTGTAGAGGTGGACAGACACTTGCAACTTTAAACGTAAAATTTTCTAAAACTGGGGACATAATCTGTTGCCATAATTGCAAAATATACATAAATCTTGACTGAAGGAAAAGTGCTGATTTCATCTTTTTATTTTTCCACAAACAGAACCCGTGTTCTGAGTACAAATAAACTGAAATAAAAGAATCAGTAGCATCTTTAGACAGAACCAGGCCCATGTCTGGACACTATTATTTTTCCTTTTCATCCTAATACTTATTTGCAAACATAAAAAGAGTGCTGCATAAAATATTGTGTTTGTCTTGCATCTAGGAGTAATAATAGTATCCCTTGCTGAGGCTAGATAATTTCTCACTCCTGAAGATATGGACTATTTTTCCACAAAAAAAAGTCTTTGTGGAAAGAGCCCATCACTGACATTTATTTAATAACTCCATTTATTATTGTTGTTTTAGTCACAGCCTCAACAAAGATGCAGATGTAAATGGAGTATGTTAAACCAAAAATAACTTCCTCAATAAAGAATCCATGTGCAAAACAGTACAGAAATTACACCTTAACTATAAAATCAGACTTCTGTAAGACATCCACACAGCGGTAGATCTTTAAGAGGGACCTTTAATAATGCATGTCAAGAAAATGCATGCCCTGAAGACTTGTTCAAGAAGGTGCATTCCTTTATGCTTATATAACCAACAACTGCAGGGTTTGACCCCAAAGCTAATGTTCAAGTCACTTCCTTCCACAGCATCAGCTGATACACAGCTGCACCCCAGACAGGTGTAAAATTAGCAGTGATAATGCGCCATGGACTTTGTAACCAAAAGGGGCATCACATCCTCCCTGGTGAGAATCATGAGGCAATGTGTGATATACCAGAATATCTTCCCCTTTTTTCCACCACGCAGACCAGTTTCTCTATTTTGTATTCAATTATCACACGTCATTTAGACTATTGGTTTAGCCAAGAAGTTAAAGGAGCTCCAAACAGTAGACAACTCTTCTGTCAAGGCAAAGGGCCATGGCTCCAATGAAGTCCTCAAGGCCAAGATGCATTTGACTCTGTTCAAACTCTGGCCACCTGTTTGTACAATAAAAAACAGCAGCAAAGGGGTCACTACCACCTTCTGTGTCAGGTAGGAAAGCAACAATGAAAAATAAAGTACATGAGGAAAAAAAAGAAGATTGCTAATATTAAAGATCTAGTGATGGCCTCTGAACTAGCTATTACCACTCTAGACAGAGACGTTGGAGTTATAATCAATAGCGTCATGAACATGCCAGCTTGGTGCTCAGTAGTTGTCCAAAAACGCAATAAGAATATTAGGAATTATTAGGAAAGAAAAGCAATAGAGAACAAAACTAAAACCCATCATTATGCCCACGTCTTAATTCCTGTGTTCAATTAAGAACCACTCATCTCAGAAAGAACATCAGCTGAACTAGAAGAGACACAAAGAAACATAATAAAGGTGCAAATTTCGGAACAGATTCCAAACAAGACACAACTAATACATTGAGATTCCTCAATCTGAAAAAAAAAGAGATCATGAAGTTGAAGAGCAAGAGGCATTGGAAAAATCACAAAAGGCATAAAAAGAACAGGAAACAATTGCTCTTTTCTTTCTAGTACAAGAACTAGTAGGCATCAAACAAAGGTTTCAGAAAGTACCTTCAAAACAAAGAATGCATAGTTCAGCTGTAAAAGTTGTTATCAAACCTGTGGAATGCTGAAAATGCACATCTGTAAAAAATTACTCAGAAAAAAAATTGTGGAAGGAAACATAAATTAATGAATAAATCCATCAAAGGCTCTTAAACATCATGACAGCATGCCAGGCTGAGGACCTCAAACCATTAGAGGCTGGAGGAGTTTGCCAGCAAGGAGGACTAAACACTTGCCCTATACTTATGTGGTTGGCATATCCTGTATGTCTGCCCAGTGCAGGATACTGTGCCACATGGACCAATGCAGTCATATTAACGTCAGTTCAACCTCTTTCAAATAGAAGCCATGAAAGAAAAGCAGAGATTTCTTGCAGACTCAAGGGTCTGCAAGGAGAGCATTTAACTACATGCTTAGTTCTAAGCTCATTCCTAAATTTAATAGAACTAAGGCACAGGTATAAATCCTTTCTTAAACTGAGGTGTCTTTCAGCATTGGAGGTCTTGTTATTACTATTTATATCAATGTTTTTGCACGTTGTTGTTGAGAGAGCTGTCTTAACTCTCTGTTATCATTTTCCCAGGTTTAAAAAAAGCAAAATGTGCACAGTGTTGCAACTATTCATTAAGGGCAGACTTCTGTGACTTAATTACATCAAAGCTTTGTTGCCAAAGCTGATTATAGCTCCCCCGTACTGCAGGGAAGTTTGTCAACCAAAGATTCTTATCATCTGTAATGAATAAAATATCTTTATCCACAGCTTCTAATACTCACTAATAATATAATATGTATTTATTTTGCTCTGGCACTCAAATTGAGCAGATGAAAAACCTCCCAAAGCATTTTCTTTAAAAAATAATTTATAACTGTCAGTGAGTTTCAGGTACACTTTTATTTTAAAAGTTCACTGATCATGCTCCATTTAGAAGATAGCGAGCAAGAAAAAATAAAGACCTAAAGGAATTTGTGTTTTCAGTGATGCTAATGACTAAGACTCTGGTCATGTTTTCTAGATTTAATAATACATCCTATAGCCTTTTGGACTAATCAAATGAAAGTAGGGGATTTATGTTCCAGTGTGCTGTAAGAAGAGGGCTTAGAAGACTCCCAAAGTAATTTCATTTGACATTCAAAGACATTTGATTGCAGTTTCTGAACATTTCTACCACATTTGTATTCAGCATGGGGTAATCTGAATTTTGTCATGTTTTGAGTCTGACTAATACATGGTATTGGTCTCTTACTTCTTTTTTTCCTGTTCTGCAGTGCTGATTGCTTTCATATCACTAAGGCAAAAACATGATGAGTATATTCAAAATTTCTAACCTTAGAAAAATCTCAGCATCATCAGCATACTGGGGGCTATTGTGTAGTATTTGGGGATCTGAAATTTAAGGAGAGAAAAAAAGGAATTATTGTATACTAATGGTAAGCAATTTTCTGCCACTGCAAATTTTACTAGGACAGTGCAAAAGCTGCTTCTAATATATTTCCAGAGGACAAAATGCTGATGCAAAAACATTTGTGAGATTGTATTATTCTAATGATTTTATTTTTACTAATATGATATAACACAGGTGACATAAAGGCAACTTTAACCCTCTTTATATTCATCTTGCTCTTCCACCTCACTTTTCAATCATCTTACAGGTATTGTACACAAGGTAAGTTCTGCTTTATTATTTGGCTGCAGAGAAAACTAGCATCTTCAGCACCTTCTGCTGGCTAAAGGACTGCACACTTTTGCAGCATGGTCACAGGGTCAGACAACCAGCTGTTGCCTGACGTTATGATGTAACAAATCCAAGAGACTGTGCAAATATTCAAAAATACCGAACCCACCACCATGAAGCATGTCAAATTTCCATCTATCACTCCAATTTTGACAGGACAGAGACTTTTTGGCTTTCTAGAAAAAGCATCATTTATAGTTAAGTGGATGCTCCAGTTCACGTCAGCTATTTTTGCATTCAGGATTTCTCTCCTGCCTTTCTACCAGAACTGCCCTAAAAGTTGTTAAGGCAATAAAAGCTGTTTTGTTCAAAATCTATACAGATATTTCATGAAAAATGCTCACATCTTCTCACTGCAACTTCTGCTAGCCCTTCTTTTAATGGCAGCTGAGGGCACAGCACTGGATTTGGCTTTGGCTGGGTAACAGTTCTTGCAAATGAGTACCATCCAACCCTGACTTGCTTTGGAAACACAAAAAAAATCTCAAGGAAGAAGACTTCCTTATTCTAATGATAAGGAGGAAGATAAGTGAAAGCTAAAATAAAAAAGAGTAATAAATGCTGGATACTGCCTATTCACTGGTACAGGCTTTTTAATGGTGCTGGTGGCTCAGTTGGATGGGGGAGTGAATCACAGAATGGAATACCATGTTGGAAAGAACCTCATCTGATCCAACCCACTGGCAGAAGCACAGTGGGACTAGTATGGCTTGCTAAACCCAGCTCTCAGCTGTCAAAGACTTTAGGAAGCTGCAGTGCCTGGTGATCGACTGTTCTGGAGGCCTCAGAACCAACGTGTTCATACGGGTCTCATTTGTTTCTGTGCTGCCTCTCCCTAGTCCTCCATCTGAAATTCAGCAGCACGTGGATTGCTGAGCAATACTCCTGACAAGGTTCCTGCATCAGCCAGCAAAGGGATCCTTTCCACAGGCTGCTCCTCCCAGAGCCGGCCAATGTCCCGCAGGAGCATCGGCAAGAGCTGCTTCATGAGGAACAAAAAGAGAGCTGGGAAAGGCTTGCTCTTCACCTTTTTATTAACCAGCCCCTCAGAAGAGAGAGGTACAGATCTCTGAGCTGGCAGTCAGTGACAGAGAAGGACATAAAACCTCACTTTTATGCAGACTTTTGCTTTGAGGATTTGGGAAGAGCAGGCTGGTCTTTCTCACGTTGCGGAAGCACTAGCTCAGGATGCTCTGTCATGCAAGCAAGCAAACAAAATAGCTTTTAATAAATGGGATAGGTCAATGCTTTTGTTACCACTCCTGTACCTGACTATTGTCCTGAACCAAAAGCAATTAAAACAAGGATTATACTTTGACAGCTGCATTTGTGGACAGCTGCCTCCAATGCGATACGTATGCATAGCAGAACCCTGCCGTGCTTTGAGAAGCTGATCTATTTTTTAGCACCTTGTTATAATTAGAACCACATGATTTACAATAAATTATTTATTTGATTAATTTAATCCTTTTTTCTTTTCTATCAATGAATTGTCCACAGACAGAATGTTGAATTCTTGAATTCATTTTTAATTTAAATAATATATTTGATGATTAACTACAGGTCTGTAAGTTATTCATCATTTGCTAATAATCACAATTCAGAATTTGTCCAGTGGTATGCTATTTTCTGAGGCTCAGAGGACACATGGACCCTTTCCTCCTCTCTCTTTGGAACAATATGCATAGTACAGCATTATGTACACCTTTTAAATTTTATTATTACATATATTGTCTTAGATTGTCTTACTGTTAAAACTTGAATAAAAAAAAAAGAACCCCTGATGCTAAGCTTTACTGTTTAACCCTAAGGTGATTTTGAAGGAAAATGAAATAGAAAATCAGAATAGGATAAAAATTGCATCCAGATATTTAGAAAATAAATTCTGGAACCTGAGAAAAATTATTATAACAGGCTACAGAATGATTTTGAGAAGTTCAGTGGTGGACACTTCTATGAAATTCTTCAAGCCAGATATTTTCAGTGTTTTTTTTCCCTATCAGTCCCATCTCTTAGTTGGCACAATAGACAATTTCTAAGTGGCTTCTGGAAACAAAGACAAAGCAGTTACAAACACAGAAATTCAACTTAGTCATGGAGGATATATGGTATTATAATATGCATCATCTCATGGTAAAAATACCTCCTCTGTCTCATCTCATACAGCCTAAATCACTGTTCCACAAAAATCTGGATCCTAACAACATTTATCTCAAGGTACAAATGTATTTATAATTTGAATAATTTATTTGGTGACAATTTCCTGCTCTGCAGAGACTCATTACTTGCAAATAGCAAATATTCACACGTTGCCATGGTGCAATATGGCACATTTTCCATGAGGTACAGGCCTCCAAGCCTTCCTCTCTACCTTTCACATACAGCATTTATAGTTACAACACTCACATTTAGATGACTGTTAGTACAGAACACTGTTTGTCTTACCAGGTGAAGAAGTTTTTAAGCCTCAGGCTATTTTTAATCTTCTGGATGTTTTTAAGCCTTGAGAAAGGATGCTCTGTTAATTTCCCATTTTAGTCAGCAGGAGTGAAGGCAGACGATGTAATAAGCACACAGCCGATTGCACACATGATGACTTGTAAACTTGTCTGTAAATTCTGCCACAAATTATTAACAAGCATCTGCAATGTTCTTACTGAGGAAAAAAAATCCTACTTACATAATAGTTCATCATGATAGACGCTGAGTGTTCATACAGATGTATTTTTAGCCGGTTCCTATGGAAACGTGACTTATGTGATCACAATTTATATATGTTCCTCAATAACTTTTGACCCCGTTGGATAATTTCAGCTACCTCTGACAGAATGGTGGCCTCTTTCAGCTTGTGGAACTGGATCAGCTCAGCCTGCATTAGCCACCTGAGAGTCTATTGACTGAGGCTACAGAATAAGGTGAGGAAAGAAGATGATGCATACCCCAGCCACGGAAATGTTGTCATTCAGAGCTCATGAATTACAGTGAAACACAAATCCATGGGAAAAAAGACTTCTTTAGTTCAGATGCTTACAGAAATTCTTGTCTGAAAAGTACAGGATATTCCACTGGCCCAGAATTAGTTAAAATCTTGAACAAGAAAGATGACCATAATGTGGTGCTTTTAGTTAAAGCACATAATGAGGAAAGCTTAAATCTGCTCTTGCCTTTGACATAAAACTCAGGTTGTGTGGGAGTCCAGAGTGCGGGGAATATTTCTCTGCCTATTTTAAGGAGTTTTACCCCTCTGGACAGCACTGTTTTTGACCTTCGTCCATGGAGAAAGCTGCCAACTCTCTGGGAAGAACTTGAACGCACTGCAGTGTGAACTAGGTGATAGAATNAGGATATTCCACTGGCCCAGAATTAGTTAAAATCTTGAACAAGAAAGATGACCATAATGTGGTGCTTTTAGTTAAAGCACATAATGAGGAAAGCTTAAATCTGCTCTTGCCTTTGACATAAAACTCAGGTTGTTCTGTGATTCTAAAAATACCAACCCAAGTCACAAAGCCACTGAGCATGCCTGACTTTTGAACCTGCAAGAACAAATGTAGAGGCATTACTCAAGGCATGCATGAATGTGCTGTTTAAGTAGGTTGAGAGAGACCTGGTGCTCATAATCTCCTACAGAACCCTTCTTTATATTCCTTAAAACCTATTCATGGCCTGGATGATATGTAAGTCTTCCTCACTGAGCCCGTCAGCCTCAGTTGCTCTTTCCCTACACAGCCGTTATCTTTCCAATCTCATGCGGGTCAGCAGAGCAGGAAATGGTTCAGACAGTCACAACAGTCATCTTTAGGAAAATGTGCAGCTTGGATGTATGAATGCTGTTTCCTCCAGTGGGTGACACCAAGCAGGTACCACCAGGAAATCCAGGAAAAGCAAACTTCTGCTCATTCTCCTTTCTTACCCCAGTTTTCTCAGTGCATTCGTAAAGAAGGTACGTAATGACAAGTCTTCCTTCTGCCTGCTTACTCTTCCACTGCTTCAAAGTGAACTCCAGACACAGCTCTGAAAGATGGTTCCCTGGATTCCGTGACATGAGAACAGGCAGATTCCTGAAGAACTGGAGCAGGTCCCTGGTTCCACCTCGCTCCCATGTGCCATACCAGACATGAACCTCCTCTTCCTCCTCCTCCTCCTCCAATGCGACCAATGCTCAAATGCACTGGGTTTTTAATCACTTTCCAAACAAAAGTCAACTCTTAGCAGAATTCAAGCACGAAATGAATTTGTTCATCACATAGTGCCAATTTTACATTTTCACCCTGCTTACCCTCACTATGGCTGTGTCCATAAGCCACTACTGTCCCTTTTGCTCTGTGAAGAACACAGCTTTAGCACTAGTTCAAGGATGGTCAAGGATCCAGTACGTTTCACCATACATCACATCCCGAGCAACCGTGCACGGAATACACACATCCAACTTAAGTCTTCTGGATGAGTTTCCAGGCTCTCCTTTTTCCTCCACTGACTATACTGAATCCAGTTGGGTGCTCTGAATGACAGCTAAATGAAATGCCTACAGCAACCTGCGGAATGCTGTTAGTAGCATATACTGCAGTTACTGCTCTCTGCTGTCCACAATCCCTTTTAACCCTGCAAGGATCTGAAACAACCTACAAGTAGCAGCAGCATCTCAACTAAAACTAGAAACCCATGGAAGTTTCAACAAACTGCAAGTGACTTTCACTTTCAGCAGCTTTTATGTGCGTTGTTATTCCAGTTTATGTTATTCCAGTGATGCTCTGCAAAACCAAGTATGCTTTTTTTTTTTTTTTTTTTTTTTTTCACACTAATAAGNATTTAAATACTCAGCCAATATGAATTAGTTCTTAGGACCAGTAGTGAAAACTCCTGACCTTCAATCCAAAAAAGAAAAAAATGATGTTTTTTTTTTTTTTTTTTTATATTGTCACACTAATAAGAGATGTTAAGATTCTATGCACAAGGATAGGGGCAGTAATAACAAGGGAATTTTCTCCAGCACTGCATTTGATTTAAAAGTGCCGAGATAAGTACGTAAGCTCTTCTGGACATTCTAGGAGTTGATATCTTGCTCCGTGTGTGTGTACACATGTCTGTCTGCTTCTGTGTGGCTCTCACACCTGCAGCTCATAATCATATGTAGTTTCAAATGAGTTGAGAAAATGAAAATTACCTTCAAATGGAAGGAAAATACATTTGACATACCTCTTGCTCCAGCACTTGCGAGACTCGCTATAATTACTACTGTGAGCTTGCAGGCAGATGGCAAACGAGGCAGCACCTTGAATTCAGTCAGCAGGATGCTGCAGAATTGCTCTCACTAACATTTTGTTCAAGATGTTTCAACACACAAATCTAAAAACTGGCAACCAAGACATAACTACCGCGATTATTAGTGAGCCTTAAATAACAAGCACATTACATCTCCACCAGCCTTTCACATCTCTCTGCACCCACAGAGTGTCACCTATGCTGTACTCAACCTAGCTGCATGTGCTCGGCCCCAATTAATGTTATTACAGACTCCAAGATAGAGGGAAGAGTCAGCATTAATAGATGAGATTGAAAAGGATCAGATTCTCTTCCAAGGGAAAAAAAATAATCTTGCTCATATCAAGGAGATAGTTTTGAGACAGCAGTGGCATCCAAGTGACCTGGAGGTTGCCAGCTGCCTGAGTCTTACTGAGCTTTCCGTATGACAAAGGGAAGGAAAGGGAGGGGGAAAGGAGAGCTTCGGGAAGATAAGGCTTTAAAAAAAAAAAAGACGTAATAGGCTAAATATCCAGCTGCCTTAAGGCAGAGGGGTTATCTCTATTCATTTTTTTTAATCCACCTGGCTTCTTGACTAGGGGATTTGGGAATATCTTTTTGCACAAGAAATCTCTTCCATCGGAACTATGGAATAATTTGAGAGGTTGCAAAGGACAGAGTGTTTATATATCTGAACAGCCTTATGAAACTAACACCAGAGTCCTACTACAGTAACAGAAGCAGACAGAAGAGGGTTACCTATGTTCTCTTGCTTCCATTTTAAAAGAAATGGCATTTATGCTGGTGGCTGGGGTTTTTTAAATTTTGTTTGCACATGAGATGTGATTTTACAGTTCTGGTGTCCCCCTCTACATAGCTACAGTGCTGGAACAGCAAACATTGTCTCTTCAGCTGCCGTTGCAGAGCAGCCAGCTCCCATGCTGCTGATTCAGACCACAGGAATGAGCACTCTGCAGTATTTCCACAGCCAAGTCCGAGTACTGTATGTAAGGATGAAGTGACTAGAGCAGCTTTCCCTAAGAACGATGAATTTTCCTTTCTCAAATGACTTTAGTCCATGTTATTGCACCCCAAACTTCTTGCATAACTTAAAAGAAATGGCTAGAGTTTATACTGTAAATGTAAAATTATTCATACTGTTTGCTAGCTGTTTATGCTCGTACACTGTTAGGATTTATTTCAACTCACAGACAGAGGGATTTTTAGTGACATAATACAAAAAAGTAAGTTCAAGATTAATAAAGTAGATAAGACTTTCTAAAGAAAGAGTGGTTTTGCCATGACCTGCACTCAGAATGACGCTGGTGTGAGAGTAGAATCAGGGTCACTATTTCTACCAACAGGATTTAAGGGTAAAGAAAGAACATATATTCTTTGCAACACACGGTGACTCAGCTGCAGCAAAAGACAACAAATGCAGTACACGGCATATAAACGGAAGCTAAAAGTTCCCATTTTATTCTTCTACTGAGATGCTCAGAAAATTATAAATTCTGCTTCATGTGTATTTGGCAAATAACAGCAAACATGGAGCTTGTGATGCTGCAAAAGAGTCAGATCTACTGTTGTGTCATTCACTACCTTGATCTTGTGTCTGCAAAGGTTAAGAGGTGAATAGAGCAGCAATTTCTCTTTGACTGCCAAACCACACCACATGATCAAGTGCCTTATCACTGCTGCCAATACCGTAGATCTAGATCAATCTTGGCAATACATTTTCGTACAAATGGATCTTTTGTTGCAAATATATATCAAAGGTAATAAACACCTGCTTTCCTACAGCCTAGATCTCAAGGTGATTCCCACTTACATTTTATTGCAGATAAATTACATGAGGTCCATGCTGTCCCTTATCTCATTAAATTTATCTTAGGGTAAAACTAAGCTATCTTATGTTTTCTTCATGATCATGAAAGTGTGACATATACTGTGGGGTTAAAAAAATTAATGCTAGCAGTATTCAGCACCTTGGAAAAGACATCTGGGGCCTGCCCTCAAACAGCATAAAAAGATGCATGTGGCAAGCACTTCTGTCCCACAAAATCCCCTTCAATGGGGTAAGAAAAAATGCCAGTTTCTCGCTATTGCCCAGTGATACACCTTGGCTATCTAGGCATCATCTGCTTTTGATGGAATGCAATTAAGTTTTGTTTTGTAGTGAGTATTGCCCTCTGGGTGTGTATACAGGCCAAGAGACATCAAGATTAAGAACTTTGGTGCTTTGTTGTAAGGGTTAAAATCTGCCAGGAGTAGGCAGCTATTGCTAGATTTGGTCAGTCTGAGTTGTATTTAAGCACTGAAGAGAAGGCAGAAAAGTAACAAAACTAAGAGGATGTATTTGCTGAATATATATTTTCATAACCTAGATAGATGTAGTTAACAAGTTAGAGCATCCTATTTCTGATATAAACAACAGCAAATTAGTAGATGAGGTATACAGAGGCTATGCCTCAGCCAGAGGTCACAAAAATAACACAGGAAAAATAATACGGGGGCGGAGGGAAGCGTCAGCATTTTAACAAGTTTTGCATAATACTGTGACAAGAACTACAGGAAACAAACCACACAGATCTAGAATCCAGAGGGTTGCAGACAGCATTCAGATCAGAGCAAGGGTGTTCAGCAGGCACAAAAGCTGCTGATCAAAGAATGACATCCTCCACATCACTGAGCATGCCATTCCTTTGCTAAAAGCCCTTTAACACAACATAGCAGGATGCACACACTTTGAGCAGGAGCAAACTTTGAAGAAGGCAGACACGCAAAGAAGCACCATGTATTGGAGCAATTAATACTGAGAAACAAATTCTATTTCCTACTAATTCTTTTATGTTGTCAAATAGGCAGCCCAAAATAGGATCAGAGGGAAAATACTCTAAAAGATCCTGGGGAAGGATTACAAACAGGCCATAAGGTAGGAATAAACTTTAACATTTTTACATAATATAGATCTATATCTGCTGAAAATCAGCCCCAACTGCTCATACACTTCTCACCAGACTTACATTAGAGTACGTTGGTTTTAACAAAAGATATTTTCCCTGACTGGAGCTGGCATAGGGGAAGCCCAGAATCAGGACATTTCCACTCTCAATATTGTAACGGCCTTCACACGTATCCAGATAACACACCTTCCCATTTTTAGTTGATGTAATATTCTTTCAGTTCCCACTAGACTTTGCCAGTGAATGTTTTAGCATTAGCAATGTTGAAGCATTGTTAATGACAAAAATTACATCTGTAGCACATTCTATTTTTAGAGTGCTTTCAGTTAATTAGTTAATAAATTAATTGATCCTTAACAATATAAGTAGGTTGCTATTTAGATAAACATTTTCACGTGGATAACAGAAGGTGGGCACAGGTTAAGGACCTTGCCTATGATATTACAGCAGAGGAAATAAAAGAGTCTAGATTAAACCCTAATTAAACGCTGATTATTAAAAGATTTAAGTACTTCAACAAAGGAGGTAGAGGTTCTTCTTTGGGGGGGAGCTAAACTTCCATGTGGGAGGAAGGAATAACACAAAGATATCTTCGAACACAATTTACAGCAGCTGGTGAAGGTCATGCTGAATTTGACTTAAATAATGCAGGCAGAAACCTTCATTGAGTGCCATGACAAGGCAAAAAAGAAACAGCGAAAATCTATCCCTGAGATTAGCTCAACTGATTAGAGCATGGTGCTAATAACACCAGGGTTGTGGCTTTGATCCCTGAATGGGCCATCTACTTAAAAGTTGGACTTGATGATCCTTGTGGGTGCCTTCCAACTACGAATATTCTGTAACTCCTGTCTTTTGAGTACTGTGTTAGGACAGTATCAGCACTTAATGCTTTTCTATAAGCTGGTCAGGGTTTTGATGTATTCTACCACTTTTGAAAACATGATTTAAGACATCCACAGATAATCGTACTCCTTTATGAGACACAGAGACAAGGTAAGTTTGCTTTGGCTTATTTAGAAGCTCTTAGGAGAGAAAAGAAGAATTTCAAGTCTCTATGTTTTAATAAAACTTGCAGATATACATGTAAGTCAGCAAATTTCCCAGAAAACTGTTTTAATGTAAGGCCAAAAAGATTCCAAGTAGCTAACAGTTACACAGTTCAAACACACAACACTTCCTTATGCAGAAATAATCTCATGGCACATGAAAAGACATATAGAAAAGTATTGCTGTACCAGTCCAGGAACAGGGTCTTAAAGATTACCCTGTGGAAACTGATTAAAACACTTTTTCCACTCCATTGCTTTCCAGTAAGATGTGGAGCAATCCCTTTTCACTCTGGTGGAAATGAGGGGAAAATCCCCCATTTTTAAATTAAAAATCAAAAATCCAGGATCCCCAGTCATAGGGAAACTGCATGATCAGAAACTGCATTATCAGGAACTGCAGAGTGCTGCCCCTCAGGGAACTACCAACACTTTGTCAGCCCTGCTCCCCAGTGGGTGATTTTGCTGTTGCAGAGGTTTCCTCAAGTCAACTAATTATCAGACTATATATTTAAATCTCAAGTACAGCGTTTTTTGTGGACTTATACTCCCATCTCTTCAAGTTCACCCAGAACTAATGAGAATTACAGCAGACAAGCAATTCTGGGCTCTGTCAATATAAACTGGGGAAGTTTCTGTGTCACATATTTCCTCTCTGTGTGACTCCAGCAGACACCATAACTCCTGAGTCTCTGTGGTACAGGTGCTACACTCACTTGGACGTTTTGCATGAGGAAGCAACTAAAGTTTTCATCTATTTTACCTTCCATTCATTATGAAAGCAATATTTTTATTTTCAGGGTAGGTTCAGTAGTTGTATGGGGTATTTTCAAAGTCCAATAAGCAGGTAATTCATAGAACAAATGAAAAAATGGAAAATAAAAAAGATGGGGAAAGTATTAAAGAACTGAGTTGGCCTTGGATATATATTTTCACAAGTGACAGAAATATAAGAGCTCTGAAGAAGTGTAAGTTACAGAAAAGATGACCCTATCTGCTGGTTGTAGCAACAGGCTTAGTAGCTGAGAGGGTCAGGTTCCTACCCCGGCTGAGTTGCCCTCCTAATGGGAAACAATTAGTAAAATCAGTTGATGTTAACCTGTCTGAACTGCTAACTCACAATAAAAAGTTGAGATGAAGAACTGAACTTGAAACAAATTCTCTGCAGTAAAGCTGGTTCCAAAACTTACAGAAAGAACATTATGTCTAAAACAATCACTTCCATTTTGGTACCACAGATCAACAGAACTTAATAGACGCATTTCACTGTCTTTCTACTTTGGATATTCTGTTTTGAAAATTAAAATTCTAGGCAGAGAAGGGATGTCATTAAGAAAATAAATCAGTACCTTCTTTTCATATAATTCTAAATACAAAAGTGAAATTGCAGTGAAGTTAATGGCTTCTAAAGTAGTTGCTACAAGAAGGGGTCCCCTCTTCTTGCATGGTTTTCATGGAAAAAAGAAAAAGAAAGTTCAGTCTTTCTATAAAAAGCAATGCAAGTTTTGCCTGTGCAGTGATAAAATTTGGTTCAGCATCTCATTTTGCTACAATTTATTTATGAATTCTCTCCTGTCAGTTCCTGTGGTGGGACATGATGAAGAATTGGGTACCCTGCTTAGCATATTTCCCATTGCCATCTGAGGTAAAAGGTGACTGATGCACAGGAATTTTAGATTCTAGTTAGACATTCACCTAACAACATATGAGTCATTCTTGTTTCTATGCAAATGTCATCCTTCACCTGAAGGAAAATTCCTTCCTCTTAATATTTAAATCTCATCTAGTTTTCATCGATTTCTGAACCACATCCTTGAAATTTTCTTAAAAATGCATTGAGGGACAGAACATCTTCATCTTTTCTTACTTATTTTACCAAAGCAAATGCTCTTCTTGATTCAGACAGTAAGGAAATCTCAGTTATTAGAGAAAATATAAAGTCAATTAAAATAATTTCCCTCCTTGGGCAAAGAAGATGACACTAAACACAGAACTACAGCTGGCAATTTCCATAGTTCACTTTTAGGGACCCCCACTCCTCCTAGAGGCCTCCCTAATGCCCCATGGCATACCAAGGGATAACCTAAAAGTCAGGGTAAGGGAGAGCAAAGAATGAGTTGAATTCCACAGAAAGATTCTAGGTATCTAGATTTGCCCCCAAAAGCTCTGTTCTTGTTCTGATGCAGTTAAAAACAAACAAAAACACCCTCACAGAAGCCTCCTGGCATAAGCACATCTGAGTGAGACCATAATCAGACCCACTGAGTTACTGAGGGTTGAAATGGGATGACACTGCTACAGCCAGGGATATCAGCTGCAAAGTTAACTTTGAAGTGGTCATTCTTCATGAAACATTCTTTCAGGTGTAGTCCACTGGCCTTTGAACCACACTGGTCCAGTGTCTAAAGCAGAGCATAAGTTTGCAGTGGAGGTGCAGTGTTTAAATTGACTTCCAGTGTGGAAATGCAGTGAAGGTCCAAAGGCTTCTGGCATGGAAACCCTTCCACTGAATGTTGGGCACAGCAGTGGAAACCCACCTTGTGGATGTAACACTGACCCTTCAACATGTTGTGAGCTGTTTGGAGAATACTGAAGCAGGACAATTTAAAAGATAGTCTGGGCCATTTACATGCATGCTTTGCTCCCTATGGATTCCCCCAGGTGCTTGGAGCAAGCAGGGCACACCAGAATTATGTACTCTTCTCATATGGTGATAGTACGCTATCTGCTCATCCCCTCCCTGCCTCAGATGATAACAGAGCACTCAATCATCCTCCAAGAGAGTGCAGCAAGGAAACCACTCTAAGCTGTAACCGCTTTCGCAAGGCCCCATGCCATGTCTCAGCAACCCTGGGCCACGCTCTGCTAATTACAAACAGGCTGAAGAGAGCTTTACAATCCCTCAGCGAGAACATCCCTGGTGAATCAAAGTCTCATGTGATGCACCCCTATTCCCTATCCCTTTCCACGTGGCTTCCCCCTTCCCCCAGCTCTAGTCCAAACCATTCCCTCAGGTTCTCCCTATTGGCTCTGTTATCCTAACCCCCCCCTTGTACCGCCCCTATGCCCTGCCATGTGCTCTCTCCATCCCCCTCTGCCCCGATAAGGGGCTCCGAATCAGGTGTGCTTGCTCTCTCTGCTTTGGGATTCAGCAGCCACCAGCTTCTCTCTCTCTGGGCTCTAGCCATGTGCCAGCCCTCTGCCTATGGAGGCTGGCACGTGTGCTGGTCCCAGGCCTTGGGGAGTTAGCATGGAATAAAGACCTGCTGCAGTCTCCATGCATGAGAGCCTTCTCGCCTCCTTTACCGCCACCGCGTTGTTGTGAGCCGACAATTAACTGAGATAGCTCGGGCTGCCGAAAGGCTGCGGGAAAGTGGTTCTCCCACTCTCCCTAGGAATGTCCTGCGGCGCTCTCAGGAAGGTTGCGGCCTGCCATGCCACCGCAAGGAACCCGCACACAGCAACAGTCTCAGGCCAACAGATTGCTAGGAGAAAGCCAGGAACTCTGCTCCCTTCGACACAGAGGCACTGGCAAGAAGGATTAGGTTGACATTTTTATCCCAGCCATTAGCGCTGACAGCAGTCACTCCTGTTTCCCTTGGGGCCAGCCCAGGCAGTGGAGCTTGTGGAGGTGTTGTAGCCAGTACAAGATCAGCCTGAGCCCTGCCAGCAGTTCCCAGGCTGTTTTCCCATGTGTTTTCACGCCCCACTCAGGAGATCATCTGAGTAAGGTAAATGCCTCCCAAGTTGTAGCCCCAGTAGCAGCAGCACAGTCACGTAGACTTTACTTTTATGTTTCAGCAACTCTGTCTTAATTAAATTTATAAGACAGTTTTCAGTGTAGCACCTATGGAATTTCTAAAGTGCATTCACACAGGATTATTGGCTTTTACTTCAGGCAAGAGAAGCAAATGAAAGTGCAAGTCATTGCAATGATTCAAAGGCACAGGAAAGTAAAATTTGAGCCTTAGCTTAATTGCCTGAAAGAGCAAAGAGTGACTAAACAAACTAATTATAAACTCCAGGAAACAGGAATCCTCCCTCCCAAAATGATTTACAAAACACTAGACAACAGTCAAGACGAATATTTACTTGGGCATTTTACACAGTTTTATTACTTTTAAAGAAAATTACTCCCAAAACTACCTGTGATGTACAGGTAACCACCAAAATTAATTGTTCTCAGCATTGAAATCAATGTCTCACCCTGATGTGAGAAAATCATTTGTGTTTTCCTATTGCTTCTGAGTAAAATGCCTTGGCAAAATACAAAAAATAAGGAAGGCTTTTTTTTTTTCTTCAGAGAATTTTGCATTTACTGGTCATATTTGCTTTGGTTAAATGCCAGAAAAAACTCACACTGGTCAAGCAGGAACCATCATTTAGCTGCTCTAAATTTTTTTACCAGCTCCTATGTTCCTGCTGTGTCAGAGACATCAGATGGAAAAGGAGCGAAACTGGACAAAAGCAGCTGAGTGAGAACTGGAGAATAATCCAGAGACACATATACACAGAGAAGAAAATCATGTCAAGTTTAAAAAGAAGCAGAATATTTAAGATGGACCAAAAAGTCTGGAAAGGAATAGCTACTTCTCTAGTATAAGAAGGAGAACAATTCACTATCCTGACATAGTATTATGATACTTATGTCTCAGGTGCAGGGGAAAGAGGAATATATTTAAAATGTGCCAAATAATTCACTGATATACCAAGCTAGTCCATCTGGAAATGAGACATAGATCTCTGGCACTTCTCTCAATATCAGATTTAGAGAAAGTAGTTCGTATTTTGATAGGCTGTTTAAAAACAAACATCTTACAGCTGACCCCAAATGTTTCATCTATTAGAACGAGGTGGTTATTAAAGTTCCCCATTCTAAATATGTTCTTGTGGAAACAGAGATAGTGGAAAGCGTGCAGTGCGAGAGATACCCAGGCAGGCCTAGGCTGAGAGGCAGTGAGCAGGGGGTACAGGGCAGTCCCTAGAGCTACAGCTTGGATCCCGCCAGCAGCAAGACTTGTGCATCAGCCCAGACATGAACAGGGGGGTCAGAGGAGAGGACCTAGAGGTACCTTCCAACCTAAATTATTCAATAGTATTAAATGGTGTTGATGGACTGATGCATCTTGATACATGTTATCACTGTACGGGCAGAAGATAGGAAAAAAAATGGGATTTGCAAAATCTATCAGTCTCTGGATAGCAAATCTATTTCTGCAGACCAGACCACTTTACAGAAGTGGTTTTCTTGTTCCCCAACAATGGCAGTAGCACAGATATCCCACTGACACCATTTTCCCTGAGCCCTTTGCTCCCTGTCCTCTGACTCATCCGTAGCTTGGTCCCTGTCACAGCACTCCCACATATCTGAAACACGGAAGTTCCTTCCCCTTTAAAGTTTCCCCGCTCTATCTTGCAATACCTACAGGAATTTTACAAACCTTCCCTGCTGCTGAATTTCTGTATTTTCACTGCATTCACCTTAGCCCCAAACACCTGACAAAAAGTGTAGAAGCATCTAGCAATTTTGGCAGGTGATAAAATCCCGCACATCATTTTTATCTGGTATAACAGGCCACCACAAGACATTATGCAACCGACCCAGTTTGAGGCATTTAAAATAATAGAGTTTAATGAAACGTGTCTGTTGTAATCTACTGAGGACTGCTCCTGTCCCCACTGAGAATCAGTAACCACATTACTGGAGGCAGAACCAGACCTTCTACGTCAGCACCGCCCATCCATATTCTAAATAAGTTGTACAAGGAAACATATTAGTTTCTAATCTTGGTTCTTCAGTGCCTAAATAAGCCTCATCACCATAGCAACAGATGGCTTCACAATCTTTAATGCCTTTATTTTCACAAGTCCTCTGAGAAAAAGAGGAGGACAGCTGTCCCCATTTTACAACTTAGTAACTGTGATGCAGAGAGGCAAAGTGATTGGCCCCAAATCCTGCAAGAAATCTATGGAGTGCAGGATGTCGGGGCACCAGGTCTCCCAAGCATCCTACCAGTGCCCCAACCTCCTACTCCACCCGTATTTCTAAAAGTACCTTCTATGCCTATGGCTACATCAACATAGACTCTGAAAACTGAGCTTTTTCACAGAGAGGCTCAGGCCTCCATTAAGTCTACTATCACTTCATAGATTGAGATGCTTTTGATTGATTTATTTCCTTATTGGAGGACTATCTGCCCAGGAGGTTGAACTACAGAGGAAGTCCAAAGGGAATTGAAAAAAAAATTGATTTGGCCAAATCAGTAAGTCAGAAAACACTGATGACACTGTGTGAATCTCATGAGTTTGTAAATATTTGAAAGGCTGCAAAGGGAACTAGTTCTGTGCTTTTTTTCCCCATAGTATTTGGCAAGAATCCAACTTCTACCCTGTACTCTAGGGAACATAAACATTAGGCAAAACTAATACCTGTCCAGTTGCCCTTCCCTGTGAAATAGTTACCTAAAAAAAATAACATTCATAACCGAGAAAGAGCAAAAGTATGCTCCACACCTGTGCTTTCATGTGTGTTACACCTATCTTTATTTCTGGGCATAAAATTGCAAATTCCAAATGTGGAAATTTCTGTTCTGGGACTCTGTTTTAGACTGTTTCATAAAAATTAGTCAATAGGTCAGGACTCATTTCCGAATTCATCCAGACATTTTTCTGTGTCATCTCAAGGTTCAAGTAGCAACTTTCTTTTCCTCTGTTTTTAATGGTTTATAGGTAAAACAACTCTCGTTCATGAGATTTCCATCTTTATGTTATGAGCAAAAAAAAAAAAGAAGCAAGACAAAATTAATTTATCAACATAAACTTTTTCATTTACAATTAGCATCGGAGTTGTATATGAAACATCTCAACCTTAAAATGTCCCTGCTTATCACAGCAGTCTACACCATTTATAAGGCAATTTACACAAATGCCTTTAAACTGGTGCAATGATCACTTTTATTTCATTCTTCTACTTCTGGTATGTTGAATTTCCTTTTATACTGGCTTTGTTTCAGGAAACTGCTTCATTCCTTTCTCAGGAAGAAATGCTTTAAGAGGGGTGGATGGGAGCACCTACAAAGTGAAATATGGAAACTCTGTACATGGCAGAAGTGTTTCCCTGGGTACTGGTGGATATTATACTTTTTAAAAGGCATGTTTTACTTTGGAAACAGAAGCAATTACTTTTAATTGTGCTTCTCAGCATGAGAAACTTACAAAAGGCATGTTTTTCTCCTCCTCAAAGTCAGACCTGTATATTAAAAACAGAAACACTCCAATACACACTAAAAAACGGGCCATAGTTGTCCTGGGAATATACAGCTGCTCTGCTAAGCGTAAAGAAATTATGTTAAGTATGGAGTTGCCTCAGGTTTATCTTGGCTGTCTTAACTTTGATGAGATTAGATTTGCAGAATCAAATGCAAGTACAGCCTCTGTTTCACTACAGTGAACCTTGGCACTTCTTTAAGCTACCAAAACCTGTCAATGCTTCACTGTATCAGCTAGTTTAGAGCATTAGCACTTTTTCCCTTAGTTAGGCAGAAAAGGTTAAAATCCAGGACAGATGCTTTAGTCTAAAGATTAATTACCAGAGAGACCTGATGCCATGCAGAGCATGCAATTTGGACAGCATGATTGACCTCTTGATCCCACACACCTTGGTGGACCCTGTGAGTTATATTCTGTCTGACAGACACCAAAAAAGGTGTCAAGACAGCACTGAGTTGATCATATTACTTTCTTTTGGAGGCTGTCTAGTTGTCTCCCTTCAGAGGGAAAGAAGACTGCTGTGGGATGCCTGAGATATTCCCTGGTACCTGGGGGGCACAGCACTGCTGGAGTTGTCACCATTACATAACCCAGCAGAAGGTAGGACATGGAGATTCCTCAGGGATATTAAGCAGGGGAATGTCTTGTGCCCAAACCAGGTATTCAAATGACCAAAAAAATTCTGCCATGGTGAAAACACACATGAGAAACCAAAGGAGTAAAGGGCTTTAGTGACTGCAAATATATATTCAACAGCCTTTCTCTGCAGTGAGGGAAAACTTGGATTTCATGTGCATCAATCTGCATGTACAAAAAATGTCTCTAATGACACAAATGTCTCTAATGACACAAGGATGTCCATTTTCATAGCTATTGGAAAAGCTTAGATCACACAGAAAATAATGTACGAAGTAGAACATGGCACGCTTCCAACCCTTGTTCATCCCACATGGAAAAAGAAACTTCCCTTGCACTGCTACTTGCACTTCACTGACATAGTCTCCCTAGCACAAAGTGCAACCAAATTAACAATTGCTTTTATCAAATCCATTTTTCTTGTGTGTTTTACCTGCCCGGAGATTTGTTTGACACTGTCTAGAATTTAATGGACATGTATTTAAAGACTGCCTGGTGAGAAGTAGACCATAATCTCAATTATCTTTATCTCTATCCAAGGAGAGATATATATTGGAAAATATATAAATATATTGCTTATTTGAAGGACCCTGGAATTAGATTCCTACCCATATTTAGCACTATTTAATTAAGGAACAATAAAGTTGAAATATGAAGCTTCACCCTCTGACCAGCACAGTTTTCTGTTCAACAGAGGGTTGAAAAGCAAAATACTTACTTGCACTGTTAAAACCTGATATCAAACACATTACATATTTGCACATGTATAAAGCAACCAATAAAGAAAAACAAAAATAAAACAACACAATCCAAAGCTCTGAGAACTGCCCTACTTTTTGAAAATAATGCTGTGCACCTCAATGAAGAGAGACAGGGGTTGGGAACAGCAATACTGTCCCAAGTGGTTGCTCTCAATTATACAAAACTGCAATTGCAGATAGACATATTTTATGAAGGAGCAGGACACAGATTCACAAAAACACACAAGAAGAGGAGAGATAGGGCATGAATCTGCCCTCCTGCTGTAGCAGGTTGAGACTGTGAATGAGGCACATGGAGGACAGATGGGTTTCTCGTCTCCTCACCAACAACATGCTGTTGGTAGAGGATGTCACAGGAGCTCAAAGGTTAACCAGACACTGTGATCAGAGTTACCTATTAGTGTAACACACTTGTTTTGGTTAGTAGATGTCAATGTACATCTGGCATATTTCCAGACTCACTGATCCATCTCCTTACCAGGGATCTCCTCTATAAAACACACCCCAAAAGACTCAATGGGTATGGCAATATGGGCAAAGAGCAGTTTGGAACAAAGGAAAAATTCAAGTCAGTACCATGGGAAAGTTGGTGCAGGCAGAGGTTTACCAGCATAAGTTCACAGAGCCTCTGTTGGATTCAACGTCCTGAATTCAGGTTTGTGTTGAGGAAAACTGGAAAAAATTTGGTCCAGTTATTTATCTGGTTCTCAGGTCAAAAGACAACCTTGGCAACTTCCCACCAAAGCAAAATTGAGATTCTTTCAGCCAATATTCCCCTCACACTAACACACATGCACACAACCAGCCCCCCTGCTTTCCCTGTCACACTTTGCATACTCCTAAGGAGAGAATGTGGTAAAGACAATATTGGTAATGCTTTTACTCTGGGCTGGTGAGTGGGCTTGGCTGCAAAGATAAGCCACAACACATCCCTATTTCCAGCAGACAGACAGAACTATTTCCAGTGTTTCTTCCCAGAACTGGGTTGCCTTAGGCCAAGAAGTGCTGCAGGAGATTTCTAAATGGGCTTTATTGGTTGATTAGCTTTGTCTATCAGAAGGTTCCTTCTCTCAGCTGCTTTCCTCATTAAGTCAGTAATAGGGCACCTTGGCAACTGCTCAGCCACTAGAGATTTTAAGAATTCTGCAGACATCTACGAAGATTACAAGCATATCAAAAGTATAAGGTACTACAGAGGAGAAACTTCATTACTGGTTTAGTGATTGGGTTGAAGAAGTATTAAAACAGCCCTAACAATATAACCTACTTTCGTGGTATTTTGCAAGCACTGCTCCAACTGACTTTGTTGATGAGCTGAAAGATTCACACAACTGAGCACACTTACAGAAAAATTAATACACATATTTCAGCCTTATAACGGCTGCTGCTTAACAATCAGGGAGGTAAAAATCCCTGCTTCTGCAGCTCCAGAGTGACTCCATGTGCTGAACTGCCTTCAGTCTTGGCTAGTAGAGGGCACCATTTGCAGCTTGTCAGTAAAACAGAGTACAAAAGAAAGAAAAACAGATGCAGGGGTTCAGCTATAAAGACGAATTAAAAGAGCCAAGTGTCTACAATGTATTCAAGCCATGAGGAAAGGCAGATATCAATTGCCTGGAAATGCCCAAAATATGGCAATAACAAACACAGAGAGGATATATTTAGTGTGCTCTGGGAGAAAGACTGGAATGCACAGTATGAAATTGTGACTTCTGTGACATGTTTTAGGAGAAGCCCAGTTTCACCAGCATTGATTAGCTATCAGTCACTGTCCTTTGGTTAATTAGAATATTTCACAAGTAATGATGAATTTTCAGAAGTGTTGTGCAGAATTAATTTTAGGTGACATAAATCCAGCAGTGATGTAGTAAAGTTTTATCCTCTGACAAGAACCTTGCTGCGAACTCAAGCAGCCCAAAGCCCAGACTGAGCTTCCCTGTGCTGAAGAGTCAGCACCAGCTCACTACAGAATGACTGCCCATACACTGCTGCATCA
The DNA here is from genome assembly GCA_013399875.1 of Gymnorhina tibicen. Lineage (NCBI taxonomy): Eukaryota > Metazoa > Chordata > Aves > Passeriformes > Artamidae > Gymnorhina > Gymnorhina tibicen. Next base: position 222,746 of record VXAZ01007504.1, read on the forward strand.
GAGCTCTTGGAATAAGTACACTTAATATCTCACATATTTCACAGTCTCATTGAATGGTTTGGTTTGTGAGGAACCTTTAAAGATCAGCCACTTCCAAACTCTCTGACATGGGGTGGGGACATCTTCCACTAGACCAGCAAAGCCCTGTCCAACGTGGCCTTGAGCACTGCCAGGAATGGGACATCCACAGGTTCTCTGGTCAACAAACTCTGTTCCAGTTTCTCACCACGACTGAGATTGGGGTAAAGTCTCATTCTCTTTTGTGGTCAATTCATTCACCCTCTTTTAGGATTCTAGTGTCTTAGCTGCTCTGTTAACTGCTGCTGCTGATACACATACACCTTCCCTGACAGTGATCTGTATCAGGCAGTGGAATAGCCTCCTGAGAAAGAGATAAGGTAGCCTTATTGTTGAGAGGACACAAATCTAGTAGGGCGCAATACTAGAAAACCCTACTCCAGAGAATAAAACCCATGATGGCCTTGTTCACAATTGAATAAGGCTTTTCCATCTTTAACACCTACAGGCGACGCACAAGTCCTTTGGAAAGCTGAAGGTATTCATATCCCAAAAAAGAAATCCCAATATTATTTCATATTTTGGAAATTCATTTCTTCTACTTCTCCTAAGGTACAAAGTGAGATCTATCTGAGTTAATTCTCAGCGCTACTTTAATGGACTAAATTCTAACCAGGTCTGCTGTTCTGTTTTAATGGAAAACATGCACAAACTTACAGAATGCTTCATTCTCATTAGCTAATACCTGACATATTTTTCATTGCTTCATCCACATTTTTCCTGTTCTTTTCCACTGTAAATAGTGGGCTCAAGAAAATATTGCTATAGTACCTAAATTTCCAGTCCAGTTTAAAGAAGTTATTCCTCTCAGGAATTGCTGAGTTCTGAATAGTAAGATCTTAGTGAGCTTTCAGCAAGAAAACCCAGGACAAGTTGTTAGTCTAAAGCAATAGCTGAAGATATTTCCTCGCATTTGTCAAAAACAACTGGAAAGAAAGGTTTATGAAGCACAGCACTGTCAGGCACAATCAGTCACTCTCCAACGTGAAAGACTGGAAGAAAGAAGTTGCTGATCTAGGACCCAAGGGATTTCTTGACATTTACTTTTCACAAAAAATCCAGCTGTTCTAGAATTCAGACTGACCAAATCTTGGAGGGAAAAAAAAAAAAACAGGCAAAGACTGCTTAAAACTGTGCCCAACCCCATATTCAGAAATAAAGAATGAACAGATGCCAAGAACCCCATCTGCCCTTTTCAGGAAAAGAGCCAAACATGGTTCTCTGCTTTTCTGAATTCACACTTGGATGATATTGCATATTTTTTTAAAGGGTACAGAGAAAGTTTAATGCAAGTGCACAGAAAGCACATAGAAGAGGTTTAAAGAAAACTATTGCTCAGGAAGATAAGGAATATTTCACTTTCTCCTCTGGAAAAGAATCATGAACTATTCAAGTAAATTCCAGAGCATTTAACTTCATCTGAGAAGCCGACAAAGAATAAAATAATTGAAATAAAATTAAATAACAGATAGTGGTTTTAAACTAGGTTTATGCCCTCCATCTCCATCCACCACAGACAGGGTTAGACAAGACCAAAAAATTCAGGTCATGCCCAGAAAAGGACTTCTAACTACAAGCGTGAAATACTGTGGACTTTGTGGACTTCACTGTTTGTTCCCCTTCTTATAACTGTTTAACAAATTCCTATTAGGAAAACAAAAAAAATGGCCAGAATGGATGAGCATGCCCTCTCTTGCCAGATAAATTGACTGCTGCCAGCATAGAATATTACCCATAAGCTTACCTGGGTTAGGCAGATTGGCACTTGAGTGGCAACAGCTTTTCCTAAAGATACAGATGAATTAGGCTGTATAAAACTCACATTAATGTAGCCAGAATCTGTGTAACACTCATTTGATAAGAAACTTGAGTAGCAAAAGATGATTGAGGACAAAGGCTATTTTTCTTTTCCTGATTTGCATAAGAAAGTCCTGCCCTGTGATCATCAGCAGTTTGACATTAGGTCCATATGTTCTTCTTAGCTGTTTTGGGGGTCATTTCTTTGAGTTCTGCCTATTCACTTATAACAGTAATGAATAATTTACTAAAAAGAAAATAATATAAAACATTAGTCTGCCTTAATATTGGTATGCCAAAGTATGTTTGACAGTTGCCTAGCACCATGGATTTCAATAGAGCATTTCCTCATCCCCATCAGTGTAAGTTAGAGAAGAAACAGCCACACAATGAAACCTTTGCAGGATCTTGTAAGTGGTTTACTTCATCTAAATGCTACAGTACTTCACTATAATAGGAATGATTATATGTGGATTTGGCTCAATTAAGCATCACTGCGGTAATGCTCTCTCTTTTGTTATCCAAACATCATTGCATGTTCTTCAGGATGACTGAAGTTTACCCAGGAAGCCAAGTCAATTTCCTAGCTTTTTATTTAAGTGAGCCAAATTTAAAGAAATAATTTTAAAGCCTGAAACTAACTGCTCACCATTCGCACTTGTGACTTTAAATGTACATGCCTCAACTGCTTACATACTGGCTACAAAAATGCATTGCCTGATTACTTGACAAGTCCTTGATTAGTTGACAAGTTCCTTCCAAGCTTTTTTCTGAACCTTTCCCACAACAGTATATGTATTATGTTGAATATTTTAAAACTGTTAACAGATCCTGTCACCTTTTCTCTAGGCTAAGAAGCTGCCTGTTCATACATTTGTGTCTTTGAATATCTGAACTTTCTGTTTGCTCTCCTGTGAACGCCCTACAGTTGGTTCACATCTTCCTTGAACTGTGACACCCAGACTGGGCAAACCACTCCAGGCAAGTAGTTTAGCAGTATCTGAGCAGCAAATTGTTTCACATTTATGCATCCCAGAATGATCTTTTCTTTTTCTTTTGTTTTTGTGCCTATATCATGTTCCACTTCACCCATTTTCCACAGAACTTCACCATTCTGGATTTGCAAGGTTGACTTCTCCTATCCACCTGTAGTATCTTGCCTCGTTGCTATTGAATAGCCTCTTTTTTTTCAGCAGTTTCAATCTGTCACTTAGAATTCATGTCTTCCCGTAAAATACTCTGGAGGTCCCTTGTGGATTACTGTCATCTGTGCATTTAACGAGTATGCTCTCTACCCTATCTTCTCGGTGACTGATGAAAACGTTCAGTAATACTGGGTCTGAGACAGCCTCAGTACTTTGGCTGTGGGTAATTTGCTGTGACATTTCAGCAGTGCTTTAGCCTTGGATGAGGTTTCTCAAGCCAGCTTGATTTAAAAAATACCAGATTAGTCAAGAAATCTCCATTCAGTTCTTCCCTGTTAAAGGCAGAGATCTTAGCCTTTGTCCCATATGCTAAGTGTGTCTGACACAAATTCAGTGATGGCTGATGGAATAGTAGTAATTTCTCCACATCATCTGTTGCTCACACGTCCTATTCCCAGGAGCAGATGACCAGCTTTTACCTTAGCCATCCTATTGCTGGTTTATGTTGTTGTTTCTGTGCCTTGAAAACAGAGACAGTGTTTGTTTCCGTGTAAGCCTAACTGAAGTGTGCTCCTTTCTAATACAGCTAGAACAGCATTATGCTACATTTCAATGCATTTTGGCTTTAAAGCAGTTTCTTGAAAACATGTCATTGCTAGTGATACCTCTTTTCCAAAATGGTCTGCAGTCTGTTTGCACAGGACAGCAACTGCAAAAGCAGGCAGCTGTAATGAGGTTTTTGCTACATTCTCTTAAAACTTTGAGACATTTGACTGTAAAACTGCCTGATCTTTCAAGACGTTCTGTTGTATTCTCAATATGCACATTCACTGTTTCACAATTCTTCTGTTTTCAACATACAATATGTGGATCATTTCAGACTGATATACAGATTGCAGATGACATATCACAATTGCAGCAGAAAACTCTCCCTACTCATGCATAGGCACATATTTATGTGGGCACATGTACACATGCTTACACATGTTCATATATGAATTTGTTTACACACAATTTATGTACATGTACACAGACACACATACTTACACATTGCACATGCATATCTTTTCCATATTTTGCCTCCAAAGCTAGCTGTTTGTTCATAATACAAATTCTGTATTGCTACCTAACAGCTCGAACAGAATACTTTTCTGAAAATTAACTCGCAAGATAATTAGTCAAGAAATTATTATTTGGAGTATAGAAGAAGGAAAGGAGTAGGTTCAACAACATACAAGAAAACAACCCAAGGTATGCAGCCATGAAAATAATCGAGCAGGAATTTTTCACCAAAGCAAAGAAGATATGCATAACACCAGAAATGGAAAAAAAGGCTGATCTTTGATACAAACCACCACTTCTGTTCACCCCTAAATGTCAGTTAAATTCCTTGTTCACTTTTAGACCAGGATTCCTGCAAGAACTACTCTTCCTCTGAGCTTGGAGCTGACCCCCTGCACAGGGGGCAATTTCACTACTCAGGATGACCATCATACGTTGCAGTCACATGATGCTGTAAGAGCAGGCCAAAGGAGAATGGCCAGAGTAGGCATCCCACATACATCAGTAGGACTGTTTGGAAAACAGTGACTTAGTTTGATATATCTCTGTATGTTAATGAAGAAAATCCTTCAAGTATTCATTGATACTTAAAAAAAAAAGAATACAGAAGGGACCCTGTATACTTTTGTCACTTGTGGCAAGAGAGTCAGGGCTGTTCTGCGTGGTCAGGAGCTAGGGTTGGTTGCTCACCCTCTCTCTAGGCTTATTCCTCACAGCCAGAGGGAACAGAGCCTCTCCCTGCTCCTCAAAGAAACCACAAAGCTGTCTCAGTTTTGACATAAGCAAAGTACCAAAATCTTTCAGGTAGTTCTACCTATATGTTCCTTCTAGTGCTGCATGAAGGAAGACTTATCTCATTCACTGGACTTTGGACTAGACTTATATAAGGAGGAATAAAAGACAAAACCATAATCACATTGAGATCTAAAACGCTTGGCCTCTCGGTCTCTGCAAAGATGGGTCCCATCTATCAAAAGCAGCCGTTTATATCACCCAGAACAAACATGGGCTAGTGGGAATATTTGCAGGCTTGCATCTGTGCAGCAATGAAGAGATTAAACATACTTCACTGAAGTGGCTGTAAGACCTTCAAAAACTGATTTCTCTGGTGTTTTCTTAGAAAGTTTCTGTGAGGTGCATCTCTCTGGAATATAAACTAAGGAATAAAAACTGCAGGTTCATACAGGCCTCCTCTGAATGTTAACTGTAGAAGGCAAAAAAAGGAAATGAGTAGTCTTTAAGTGTAAAAACAATGTTGTGGTTAATTAAAAAGAAAAAAACTCTTTTCCATCCTCAAATAACTTTGACATTTTATTTTATTTTAATGTGAAGTAGACCTTCCTCACAGGAGACCCAGGCTGGCCAATTATAACAAGAACAGGAATGTTTTAACATTTTATGTTCTCATAAATCAGAAAGTTTGGTGGTGCTGTCAAACTACTATGAATCACCAAGCTTTCTGGCTGAAAAGAGTTTTCAAGAGACTCAGACTTACCTCAAATGGGACTATAAATCCATTCATGCATCATTTGTGTGGAAAATTTCCTCACATAAAACAAGCGATCAGAATAACCCTCATTCTGCCATCACAAACTCGGTGCATTTAAAATGAAAAGCAAACATCGCCATTGGCAGGCAAATCTAGGAAGCCTTGTTCAGTGAAAGTTTTGACCCAATGCTTTCCACATTTCTTTGTTCTCTATAGATTTTACAAAACTTTTCCCATCATGGGGCATGCAAGAGGCCCTCATCTACTCTGACCAGCCACCTACTCTCATGAAACTAATTTGAATTCATTATTTTTGAAACTTTGATCTCTTCATCAAGTAATCTTAAAATCAATCAAGTCACAAGTTAATTGTGAGAGAGTGAAAAAGGCATAGTAGCAGATGCAGCATGATTGAACAACTTTCAGCTAGTTTTCACTGGGGCTTTAGGGAACCAAATGAAAGCTCTGTCTTTATTTAACCAAAACACAAAAAAATGAGGGATTACAGCCTGAGCTGACATTGTACGCTCAATTCACCAGGTTCGCTTAAGAAGTTTGTGTTTCAAAAACGTCTCCTGATTGCAGTCTCACACTGCAAATAGTAAACAGCTGAGCCCACACAATTACATTTATTCCTCCCTTGCCTTTCAGATCAATCACGGAATATTATTTCCCATCCCCACACAACTGGCTGAGCTCTCCTGCCAGCTTTGTGCAGCATCAGTCACAGATCCAGCAGACAAAGGAAAAGAGTCCCCATTAGCAGAGTAGGATTATGGCGAGCCCTATGAACCTGTTCATAAAATACCCAAGATCCAGTCTGCAAAGCAAAGACAGGAAAATCTCAGGATGTGCAGCAACAAAATGTTAGGTCTGTCATCAAGGTAAACTGAGACCTTTTCCAGTTTATGGAAACTGGCTAGATGCCCACAAGTTTCATTTGCCAGTATTGCTGATCTTGTACCTGCCCCTTTTACCCTTGCACCTCTACTCCAATCCAACTTCTGCTGCATGCCTGTGCTTGCCTGGGGAAGAGGCTTTGCACTTACATCCAAAGCCTCAGCCTTGTGGGACCTTGGGCACGTGGTAGCTGCCAGGCTGAAGCCCCTTTCACCATTTGCCACCAACTGAGGAAAGTGACAGCACCCAGGGAAGGAAACCTGATGCAGAAATGTCTGTGTGCACCGTGCCTCAAATGTGACTATAACTGAGTTTCAGCCTGATAGGAAACTCACTTTTCATGAGTCTCAACAAATTTTGTTCATGAGGTAGGACCATAGTCACAACACTCAGTATAGCAATTTTCCTCATTGGGCCTTGCTGCTTCTCTTACTTGTTGTTTTGATTTGGTACTTTTCAACCACAGTAAGTTTAATAAGTCCCCTTTAAAGGGAAGTGATTTGAAACAACTTGTGTGATGTCCTGCTTATTAGTGCTCTTTAAGTAACACACTGTGCACAGTGAGCTTAGTTATGAGACAGTGTCGAGAAACTAAAATTTTCCAAAAAGCACTAAGTGTTAAAAATTAAAATGAGATGTTTAACTGGCAAATTGAATTTAAAAAATGCGAGTTACTAACTGAAGAAGTCATGCACCTTATAATAGTCTCAAGGATAATGGCTCTATTATTTTTTTTAATCCATATATTGTTAGCCTTGCATCAGCTAATAAATTAAAATAAACAGCAAGATTATCATAACCATTATTAGCCTTTCCTAACAAGGAAAGGGTATCTCCAAAAATAAAATGCACAAACAAGGAAGATGAACATTAGTGTAACGGAGTACAAACTTGGAGCAGACAGCCACTGCTACAAAGAAACTGATCTGTATGAGCATCCATGACATTCTAGCCTCAAAAAAGTCAGCCAGGCTTCAAGAGGAAAACAGACCATATAATAAGATTTGAAGGGGACCTGAGCAGCAGGCTGGGGTGAGAGATCCTCATGGACAGAACGCAGGTGACTCTATGGGTCACTCACGGGGGACAAAAGATCTGCTTCTGAAAAAGAGTTTTGTTTGGTTTAGGGTTTTCTTGGGTTTTTTTCAGGAAAAATGACTGGGTAGTCTTTGTTTTCAGAGACGAATATCTTGACTTCCCTGAGCTCCACAGGAAAAGAATCACTTACTACAGAATGTCTTTACAAGGAGAGTCACAAACTCATTACAGGAAGAAATACCTCCATCACATCACTGTCTGTAAACTAATGGTACAAGGTGCTACCTATGTTGTGGGGAGAAAAAAAAAGTCAAACCATGAAAACACTGAAATACCTTCCAAAAAAAAGAAACAGAAATCCAGTCAGGCCTCCATGCAACAGAAATCCCTCCGGATCCAATAAGATATTTAAAAATTTCTTTTATGAGAACAGTAGTGGTCAGAAGTGTGACAAAATCTCTGAATTTAGATAGCATTGCACCCGTAGAGTGCATTGAGAGATGGACAAAACTACAGTTTGGTTCATGTCAAGACAGCACAGTATACAGATCAGAGATAAAAAGTCAAGTACATAATCTATATTTGGCTACCAGTATCAATCAGAATCCCAAAAAGGAAATGCACTTGGTTAAAGCACAGTAACTTCCCATTTTATGAAAATAAAGAGAAGAAAAACTATTCCTATAACACTATAGAATAGCATTATTTGTAAGCTCTTCAAATAGTAATAACACATTTCAAGGAAATATGACTTTTACTGCCTTCCCCTCTCATAAAACCAATACAGATCTTATTGCTTACTTTGTTCTTAATAAAGAAAGCTGGTAAACATATCAGAATCATTAAATAGATTTGAGACATGCAATTCTGTCCAAGTTTACCTAAAATTTCTCAGAGAAAAGCATGGAAAGTATCTGCACCAATACGGGCAGCGTCAGATTTTGATAAATTAAGTGCTTCTCCTTTGTGTGTGCTCACATTTTATTAAAACACATATGGAAGATAGTGAAAATATTCAGAGTAACAAAATTTCCTTTGTTGATGAATCATTGCTAGCAAAATCACATCTGTTATTAGCCATCAGACTCTCAATGGTGTGATGAATGCCTGGGATTTACGTGGCACTTTGCATCTTCGGAACACTGTAATTAATTATTTGTGTGCTGTGTGGCGTAGTTTTCATGCAAGGCTCTTTTAATGTCCAACTAGACATTAATTCTAGTGGCTGCTTTCCCAAGCTGGCATAACATGGTGAAACTCCACTCGTATCAAACATACATGAAGAAGATTCGTACTGAATGCTGCAGCAACAGAAAAAATGCCTTTATGTCTTTTGTTTGCTTGATGGTTTTGCTTAAAACCTTTTAGAGTGCTTTAAGGTTTGGGGTTTTTTTAATAAGATAAAGCTCCAGAGGGAGCCCATGCACCAAAGAATATATACATAAAGTATCTTCCAGACTAATAGTAAAACTGCATGAAGAAATTTCTTTAAATTGATGTTTCAAGCCTATCATTATTAGGGATTTGTAAATTTCAACTGTATGGAATAATCCTCCAAAGAATTTTTACATAACAACACCTATTTTGTTTTATTTAGTGTATCTATGCCAACAAAGCCTCTTCAATGGAAACAATCTCCATTTGATATCAAAAATAATATAACTTTGCCTAAAATTCAGAAGAGTTCAAGATAGTCCATGGTTAGTTATTCATAGAAGACAAGAGACACCTAAAGGAAATATTATAATTACATTAAGATCATGGAATCATTTAGGTTGGAGAAGACACTTAAGATCATCAAGTCAAACCATCAATCATACATTGACAAGGCTGCCACTAAACCATGTCCCTCAGTGCCACATCCACACATCTTTTAAATACCTTCAGGGATCATGACTCAACCACTTCCCTGGGCAGCCTGTTCCAATGCTTGGGAACCCTTTCCATGAAGACATTTTTCCTCATATCCAATCTAAACTTCACCTGGTGCAACTTGAGGCCATTTCCGCTTGTCCTATTGCTTGTTGCTTGGGAGACGAGACTGACCCCCACCTGGCTACAGTCTCCTTTCAGGAAGTTGTAGAGGGCAATGAAGTCTCCCCTGAGTCTCCTTTTCTCCAGGCTAAACAGCCCCAGCTGCCTCAGCTGCTCCTCATCAGCCTCATGCTCCAGACCCTTCACCAGCTCCATTGCCCTTCTCTGGACACATCCAGCACCTCAATGTCTCTCTTGTAGAGAGGGGCCCAAAACTGAACACAGGATTTGAGGTGTGGCCTCACCAGTGCTGAGTACAGGGGAATAATCATTGTTGTGCTGGCCACACTATTGCTGGTACAGGCCAGGATGTCATTGGCCTTTTTGGCCACCTGGGCACACACTGGTCCATGTTCAGCTGCTGTCAACCAGCACCCCAGGTTCTTTTCCACTGGGCAGCTTTCCGGCCACTCTTCCCTCAGCCTGTAGCACTGCATTGTTGTGACCCCTGTGCAGAACCTGGCACTTGGCCATGTTGATCCTCATTGATCCAGCCTTGTCCCATTGATCCAGCCTGTCCAGATTCCTCCACAGAGTCTTCCTGCCCTCCAGCAGATCAACACTGCTGCCCAACTTGGTCTTCCCCATGAACTTGCTGAGAGTACAGCTGATCCCGTTGTTATGGATAAGGCTATTAAACAGAACTGGCCCCAAAACTGAGCGCTAGTAAACATCACTTGTGACAGACTGTCTGCTGGATTTTTTGGTCAAGGACTTAATTTTTATAAGCCATTTGCTGTCTGTCCCTGAGCCCCTGGTTGTCCAGCACATGCCTTGTGATGCCACTCAAGATGATGTGCTCCATGACCTTCCCCTGAACTGAGACTGGGTTGACAGGTCTGCAATTCCCCGGGTTCTCTTTCCAGCCCTTTTTGTAGGTGGGTATCACATTTGCTAACTTCCACTGAACTGTGACCTCCCTGGTTAGCCAGGACTGCTGACAAATAAAGGAAAGTGTCTCAGTGAGCACTTCTGACAACTCCCTCAGTACCCATCATTGGATCTCATCCTGCCCCACAGAGTCGTGTTTGCCTAGGTCATGTAGCAGGTCACTGACCATTTCCCTTTGGATTATGGGAGCTTCATTCTGTTCCCCATCCCTGTCTGCTAGCTCTGGGGACCAGACGTCCAGAAAACAATTGGTCTGGATATTAAAGACTACAGCAAAGAAGGAATTAAGTATCTCAGCCTTTTTCTAAGCCTTTGTCACTATGTGTCCCTTACATCCAACAAAGGATGAAGATTCTCCCTAGCCCTTTTTTGTTGCTAATCTAATTATAGAAACATTTCTTATTGTCTTCTACATCAGTAGCCGGATTAAGTTCTAGTTTGGCTTTGGTCCCTCTAATTTTCTCCCTGTATAACCTCACAATGTCCTTGTAGTTCTCCTGAGTGGCCTGCCCCTTCTTCCAGAGGTCATAAACTCTCTTTTATTTTTTTTTCCCCGAGTTCCATACAAAGCTCTCTGTTCAGCCAGGATGGTCTTGTTCCCCACTGGCTTGTCTTTTGGCACACAGGGACTCCCTGTTCCTGCCCCTTTAAAACTTGCTACCTGGACTCCTTTGCCCTTCAGCACTACCTCCCAAGGGACTCTGCCAACCAGTTTTCTAAGCAGGCCAAAGTCTCCCCTCTGAAAGTCCAAGGCTGCAGTTCCACTTATCTCTCTCCTTACTTCTCCAAGAATCAAAAATCCTGTCGTTTCATGATCACTGTGCCCAATATGGCCTTCTACTGCCATCACATAACCCACAGCTCTTTCTCTGTTCACACACAGGTCCAGCGGGGCACCTTCCCTCACTGGCTCCCTTACCAGCTGTGCCAGGAACCTCCTAGACTGTTTCCTCTCTGCTGCGTTGTATTTTCAGCAGACATTTGCTGAGTTGAAGTACCCCATAAGAACAAGGACCAGTGATTGTGAGATTTCTCCCAGCTGCTTATAGAATATTTCCTCTGCCTCTTCATCCTAGGTGGGCTGTCTGAAACAGCCTCTCGCCAGGATATCTGCCCTGCAGCCTTCCCCCTGATTCTTACCCATGAACACTCAACCTGCTCAACTCAACTCTCTTTTTTTCTCTTTTCTTTTCCTGAAAGTGAGAATGTTTGCAAAGACTAATAAGAGGATGATTATGGCGATGCAAATTGGTGGGGAGTTGTTTATGGGGGTTTTTTTGGTGGTTTTGGTTTTTTGGGTTTTTTTTGTTTGGTTTTGTGGGGGAGATAGGTTTGGGGGTTTTTTTCTCCCAGATTTAGAATTAATATAAAGCAGGTTTATCTCATTGCATGTTTTCTGAAAACTGAGTTATGTAACAGTTTATAGTAGAAAAAAGAGAGAGAAAGAAGAGAGAAAAAAGCTGGAGACAGTGAAAACTTGCCCCAGACTAAAATATACATCAGGGAGATAATCAGGACGAGAAATGTAGAGTTACTGCCTGCAGACCCCAGCCTGAACATTGCTGATCCTACTGAGATTTCTGGCTCCTCTGCTTAAAATTACCCACTATTGTTTTGGTTCAGCTATAAACTGCAAACCTTTTCAGCAATTGGACTTAAAATATACAATCCTATACAATCAGGTTCTCTTTCCACTATTAAATGTTCTTCCAGTATTAAGTAATCCTGTGGACTTCAGTTTTACAGGCATTGCAGGATATCAGCCAGCTGGGGTAATAGTAATGTTTCCCCAAAACAAAGTCGATTTCTAAATGCTGTACTTGTGGTGAAGAGCAGAAACACACGCATACAGACAAATGGAAATAATTCTATTGCTCTGTTCTGTTTCCCAGAGCCACTGAGAAAAAGAAAAAGCTACCTGAGTGAAGAATGGAAATATTTTCTATGTTTGACAGAAGAAGCATGATTAAAATGCACTGAAGCTGAAATAACAGCTAAACTCTATCAAGAATAACTCTCATCAACTCATATCACAAGTGCTGCATTTATAATGCCGGTAAAGAGTATATAAAATCCATTTCATTTCAAGGCACATCTTATAACGTGTGGCCATTACCATTAAAAAGATATCCCCCAGAACGTCTCACAAGATGAGAAGAGGCAGAATAGCATATCAATATATCTCCAGTAACCAGAAGGTATTCAGTCCTGCCAGCAGTGCTCCAACATAACCATCATTTCTCTGCTCACTTGCACAGAAACTCTCGCAACATCTGCTCAGAATTTTTTCCCAACAAAATAGTTTTCCATGGGAAGTTACTGGCTAAAAACTGAGCTGTTCATGGCACTGTGGAAATTGCAGATAATTCCAGGCAAATTTCTTTTTGACATCCATCACAACAGCAGTGAGGGTTGGTTAGGTTGCCTGGATTTTTGGCTGAACAGCAGAGGGGTTGCTCCGAAGTCAGAGTCAGATTTGTAGGCTTGTACAAAAACAGATTCTGCCAGGGGACTGTCTCAGAGGCAGGGATCACAGTTCCCCAGGTATAGTGAGAAAACAACTCTATGTTCCCAAGGGTAAAACATCATCACACATCTGAATCAAGGGACATGTCAGCCAGGAAAGACTTTTTTGTTACTCCAGAATATCAGTTGTTGGGAAAAAGAAAGAAATGTTAACATGGAAAGATAGATAACCAAGATGCAAAATATTTTTTAAAGTTAGATTCAATTCTTTAAAATAATGTCAAACTTTAAACATTTCATTTTGAAGTGTTTGGGTTTGTTTTTTCCCCAGAACCTCTTATTTCAGAAGAAATTCTTACATCACAATGGTTTACTTTGATTTATAATAGAATGTTACATTTTACTGGAGAATTTCCCACTGGATGAGTATTCATCCAGTTAAATTTGTCAGAATCCTAAAATGCCAGCTTACCTCAGAACTCACTACATTGTTTTAAAAATTAACATGGCAATGGTAATTAGCACTGGTAATTGCAAAGTGGCAGTAGTAATTAAACCAGCAAAAGTGTAGGCTTCATATCAGAAAATATTTTTCAACAAGCAAGTCTATTATATTTTGAAACATATCTCCCAAAACAAGTAACAAAAGCCCCACCACTTGGATCAATTAAGTGAGGCAAAACACTTGAAAATACACTGTGGGGAACAATCCCCTGCCAGCCAAGCAGATGGACAAGACGATCTTTTAGCTTCTTTACATCTCCAAAATCTGGGGAACAAACTAGCATTGCCATGGGGAGCAGCGATGCCAACAGGCATACCCTGCCTTCCAGAACTCCCATTAGCTTAAAGAGAAATCTTGAACAGGACCAGGACTGTGCCTGTGCAGCAGCAGCTGGGGCTCCTGCAGATGTCCACGGTACTTCTGAACCACCTTGCTCACTTGGGACTGGCTAACAAAGTCTTGCAAGGCATAACCCAAACCAGGCTGCAAAACTCTCCCCAAAACTGGGAAAGACTCATCCATCAGCTCTGCTGTTCCTAAGGATCAAAGCAGTTGCTTCAGTAATAGCCTGGCTCTGTCTATAGAGGCTGTAGAGGAGCTATCTGGTAAAGAGTTTTGCAGCCAGAGGGTCAGCATGTGCTGGGTTTCACTCACCTTGTGCCTATCCAATGGGAGATGAGATCATCACCCCAATATTTTAAGCTTGAAGGGGTACAAAAAGCAGACTTCAAAGCCCCAGCCTTCAAGACTGTGATCCCTGCAGCAAGAAATACAGGAGGCAAGTTCAAGGCCTCTTGGGACAATTTCAGCTTTATGTATTTCAATGCCGCAACTACCACATCATCTGCACACGTCTACAGGTGCTGTGTGAACATCAAAAACTTTTTATGAAACTTTCAGTGTAGAATCGCTCAATCTCAGAGCAACAGATTGTATTCATGAGTTTGCATAAAGGAGAGGAAATGCTCTGCAGTTTGATATTCCCTAAATCCATGTCATTTATGTGTCTTTTTTCACAGTCTACTTCTTCCCCTGCTTTTTTTTTTTTTTATGGCCTGCACTAGTATCAATAAAAACCCTGCCCTTCGTTTATCTTTCTTCCATTCTTCCAAATGCCAGAGGAAACTTCTCAGTCAAAAAATAACCTGTTTCTTCCTTTTATTTTTTTAAGTTCTGCATGACTTCTGAACACCTGCTCTTTATGTTGTACTGCAAAACACTAGGCAATTAAAAACTTACAGAACCAGGGAAAAAACAAAGCTTGTCTGCGTACAGGGAATTATACATTGCAGCCACGAGTAAATTGTTAATTTATGTGTGTATTCAGTGCTAAACTACAAAAGCCAAAGATTACTGGGATTTTTATGTTTAGATTTTAAACTTTAAAGTGAAAAAATTCAAAAGCGAAGTACCCATGGCAACCTTAATTTTATTCATCTTGCCCTGTGATTCAGCTCTTGTTCAATGATATTGCATTCCTGAGTAAACCTACATCTCTCAGATGATGTAAAGCAAGGTTAAAGAATTCTAAAAATTAATAAAGTCCTTCAGCATACTTGTAAGTGTGCTGGAGGCATTCAAATGCACATTTTGAAGAAAAAAAATTAACTGCCTTAATTTTTGAAAGGAAATAAATGCAAACTGCCATCAAAGTATTTTCAGCTCATCTCTTATACTTTTAATCTTAGCATATCCTTTTTCACTTTTTTCTCAGTCTCTCAGTATGAGAAATAAGTGACACGTTACCCATTTTACCTTTTAGTGTTTAGTCTCTGCTTCTTTGCTTATGGTCCAATGAGAGATGAAAAATTACATTTACCATGATTATTTGGGGGCGCTTTCCTTATTTTTCCTCACTGGAACCTTTTTATAATTATTTTTATAGACAAGTTTAATTTTGTATGACGATGTTTAAGATAAGAAGACTCATCCTGTAAAATTTCCAGGCAGTTTAGCTTGTGTTTTTAGCATAACACTCTAATAATAGGATGCTTATACAGTCATGCTGTCTGTCCAGTAAATGTGTAAATTAGCAGGTCCTCCCTCATCTTCAGAGCTCAATGTCTAATTTCATCCAAATTTAAAAGACAAGGACATAAGCCTCCAATATAATTGAGTTCCTACAAGTTTAATGGAAAAATGAGCAGGCTAGAAGAAGACAGACCTGAATTAATGTGGCCAGTGACATCCCAGAAGAAGGGTAAGTGGAGCTGAGCCATCTCCCATTCTGTGTCGCAGCAACCAGGTGGCATTAGCACACTGGATATGCAAACCTGCAGGTTAGCCAGGGGTTGTTGCAGCAGTGGGGAAAGAAATTACAAACTGTTGTGTATTTTCTCAATGGGACCGTACTTCAGTGCTCCTGACAAGGTTTACCAGCCAGATCTCAACACCATTTTCTCCAAAAAATGCAGTGCTTCTGAGGAATGAAGGCTGTGGCCTGGAAACTTCCCACCTAAAGGGTGATATACAGGTTGGAAAGATTCAAGTAGTCTTGCAAATAAGGGCAGAAGTAATTGGACTTTTAAAAGTAGCCAGTTAATGTACTTTGAAAAGGGGCTGCGGGGGGGCAGGTTGAGGAGCTGACGCAGCGTTCAGCCTGGCTGACACTGGTGTCAGTGGGAGGAAAACCACTGCTGAGAGCACTTTCTGCACACACTGAACAAAGAGTTACCCAAAGGAAGTGTATTATCTTTAGCAGAGATTCATTTCTTTACACTGTGAAGGTGATGCTGATGTGATTTCTTTACACTGTGAAGGTGATGAGTTGCCTCTCATGAATACAGTAGAGTCCAGCAATGGGTTTTGGTGAGCTACATGGCGCACTGACAAGTTTCTTGACTGTGCACATTGCCCCAAGCGAGAAGGTACCAGAGCTCCAAACCCCAGAAAGTCCCAGTCATCTCTTACAGGCAGCCTAGTTCCAGCACCCTTCACAGCATCACTTGATACTTCATGCTGTCCCAGCAAAAACCCTAGTAGTTTCTGAATCAAGAAGAACCAGCTATTTTGCTTCAAGCCCAGGAAAAGAAAATGAGAAGAACTTGCTCAAAATCACCCCCAGAATTTCTGGAATCATGGCTTACTTTCTCTGGCTGCTCTTCACAGGCAACTCACAAGCATTAATACAAGATCCTTACCTAAAGTCGTAGGAGAACCATAATCAAATGCCATTCATTCTCTCTCTTGCCCTTTCTCAAAAGCAAACAAAAAAACCTCCACAAAAACAACAAAGAGCACTATCTTGACCTCTGTATCAGATCTTAACAGAATACTCTTTTCTCTCCTCTTACTGAAAAATAAAATAATGCACTATTAACTTTGGTAACAGTAAAATATACTGATGGTAAATAAAATACTACTCATTGCAACTTTGGCTACAATCCAGGAATTGTAGCTGAATAGGCTTCCTTAGCCACCTGATGCCCAGCAAGACTCAATCCCAGTTTGGGGTCTATAGCAGCATTGCTGCTCAAGGAGGACTTAGATGGAGCAGTCCCTTCAGAAAAAAAAATCTGATATTGAAAAGTTTCTGGATGAGACCTTATGCAGCTAAAGAAATTTCAGTTCTGCACAGTGTATAGTGCACAGTGCACAGATCTCACCTGAGCTTATAATCTGCCGCTTCTGCACTCTAGAGTTTGAGCTGAAAGCTCTTTTGGTGCTGCAGGACTCTTTGAATAAACCTTATATATTAGACAGTGAATGAGACCATGGAGTACACAAAGGGAAACCCATCCCCCTTAGCTCAGAGCCATTCAGTGATTTTGAGTTTGTATGTAGCCATGGTATCCTCTAAGAGATCTACTGCAAGAAAGCAATGCAAATTAAATTCTGTGTACTCAGCCACATTTCTCTCTCTCTTACTAACAACTACATGGGGCCAGGAATGCCTTCCCCATCCCTGACAGAGCTCTAGCTGATGCATTAGGAACAACTGTTTGCTCACTTCATGCATTAGAGGTTGACTCCAGTGGTCCTACATAAAGGTGACAAATGGTCTCAGAGCTGTAAGGCTTCCATGGAGGTCCCATGGGATGTCTCACTAGAGAAATCAGAGTGTGTGGGGACGTGGTGCTGGATAGCAAAGCAAGAAGCACAGGAACCCTGTTCAAGGTGCGAAGGGAAGCATCTGCCCAAAATCTTTCAGCTGGGTGGTTTGCTAAGAGAGTGTAAGGCAGAGTGTGAAAGGCAGAAGCAAGGAGAAATGCAAAGAGTCAAAACTAGGAAAGGAGGCAAAGTGTTAAGCTAAGCAGCATTTCAGAGTGAAATCCTCATTTCCCTTTGTGCTTTCCTCAGCTATGCTCAGAGATTGTCCATCAGCTACACATTGTCTCAGGAAGGGGAAAGTGAGAGCTCTCTGGACACGCAATTAAAAATAGTCGGAGTCTGTGATTCGCCAGCAAATGTCTTCTTGGTCCTGACCATTAGGAGGTTTATCAGATTCAGCTCTCACAGCAACAGCACCATTCACGTAAGCAGCAGTCACAATCCTCTGAGACGTTTTTATTCCCATTTGGAAAGGGCGATGCCCCGACAACAACACTCTCCCGAATCAGCCTGAGAGAGGGAAGCTCATGCATCTTCTCCACTAACACAGACTATATCTGTCCCACAAAGCGCAGCTTCAGCAGTGAGTGTAGCCACAGCCCGTTTCCCCAAAGCTCCGACAAGGGAAGCATTGCGTGCAAAGAGCGATGTCCTGCAGACGAGGCAGCGCTGCAGGGGGCCACCTTGATTAAACCGGGTTGTTCTGCTCACAAGTCCTCTATGCAGGCTCTTGGTTATGGCTGTTAGAGCTGCAGCAGGGTGACATGAATTGCCTTTTATCTAATTGGAAAACACCCACAGAGTTTAGAAGTACTCATTTAGACAGGCAAATCAATAAAGGAAATGGTAAGCATGAGAATACAGTGCAACTCTAGAGCCTGTGTGGGTCCTGTATGCTTCTGCTTAATAAAGATTAACTCTTGCCAGTTTGCTACAATACCCAGACCTCTATAATAGCAGAATTGGTAGAATCTACCCTATAATGGCAAGGAGCAGCTTGCCCTTATGCATATACCTCAAGGCAAGAGAATAAGCCTTTTGTTAAAGAGGATAGAAAATCAGAAGGCATTGCAGTGAAGGCAGAAGAGAGGAAAAACTTCCTTTAATTGTAATAGTCATGAAGCTGGAAATCAGATTTCTATTAAAAGGGAAAAAAAAGCAAAACCTGGTTTTCAAAACAGCAAAAGCAGCAGCTGTATTTGTATAGAGGTCTGCTGCTATAAGGCACATCGCAGTGAAGGAAATGAGCAGAAAAGTGAGTCCAGCTTTTGAACTTTCAACTTTCCTTGTGCTTTTACTTTCACACTCATCAATGACTGTGCAAATCCCCACCCACAGAGCTACTCAAAAAAAAATCAGGACTATTAAGAACAATCATTTAGCTGCTAAAAAACCCTGCATGTTTCAAGAAAAAGAAAGAAAAAAATCAGCAAAAGCCCCACAATTCTTACAGTTGCATAGTTCAGGATTAGTTTTGTTTTTCTTATTTCTCTTTGGCATTCCTTCCCCTAAATCTCCAATCATTTTCACAACAGGCTTATACTGAGTAGCTTCAGGCAGCTGAGAAAATAAAAATCCTGTTTAGCAATGTAAGTATCTCTCCTCTCACTGTTGCTAATAGGAGTTCTGTGCATAAATCACAGCATGCGCCAAAGGGAGAACAGATCTTGAAGCCCATGACTGTCTTCACCCACTGCTTGATCCTCTTCTCTTTTACACTAACGTATTGGCCTCAGGGGGAGCTCTTCTGGCATGTCTCAGTGTAAGCCAGAGGAAAAGCAGACCCCTGGGATGAGAATAGAGAATCTGGCATCTTAGTCTGCTGGCAAAGGTCAGAAGGAATGTTCAGAGTAATACAGGTTGACTCATAACGGCCCCACAGAAACCGAAGGCATGGAATAAGTTAGGACTCATGTTCCAAATTCAGCCACCCTTCCCTCACCACCACCTGCTGGTCCTTCCATGTGTACTCCACAGAAGTACATATAACCCAGTATTCCCTTGCTGGGGTGACAACTGTTTAGGAAAAGATGTCGGAGGAAGTTGACAGGACTGACAATCACCCCATGTTCAGAACGTCTCTCTACCCTCTCTCTATGAACCACTCGCTGCATGACTGAAGGTGAGTTTGCCAAGACAACCTTTCATGGCCACTGCTCTACACAGGTCTATTGGTATTAGAAAGCTCTCCTCTGTTTCAAGAAAAAAAAATACCACCAAGATTTTAGGTAAGTTCTTTTATACATAGCAACTGCAGTTCTTTAGTTCGTGTTTCCTTTCAAACTAACATTTTACTGATCAACATAAACCAAACAGAACCTTAAAGAAAGTAGTTTCATTTGCACTTATGTTCAGTTAGAAAAGGAAATGCATAATAAAATTAATGGATTTTTTTATTAGATCCTTTTCCTCTTATTGACAAAGTGTATTTTAATAAGGATTTTAGCTCCTCTTGCTTGATCCTACACTAAAGTCATGATCCCATATGTTGGACATCAGTCTGTTGCCATGGAAATCATCATAATATCACCAAAAAAAGCAGTATTATGACTTCACTGCAGGATGAAGGAGAGACAAAAAGACAGGCTGTATGGGATCAAGTCCTTAAGTAGCAATAGCCTTAGTTATTAACACAAAGAAAGAGAACAATTTTGAAAAATACATCAGAGGCAAATTCACATATGTTTTGCAAAGTTCAAAGAGTATTTTTCCTAGAAGACCAATGCTTTTTGAGCAGTAATTGCAAAGAGATCCTAAATGCCTAGTTTCTGTTCTTCCAATCTGTAATCCCACTCACCATTTGAAACATGCCCTTTCTGTGAATAAATTCTGGTCATTTTTCATTCCATCCCTTCCCAGTGCCACTCAGAACCTCCTTACCAAGCTTGTGGTCCCGTTTCATTAGTGAAAGGGCTGATACTTAATTCAAATGAACTTTTTCAATTGAACACAGTCATTTAGTTCAGGTGGTCTGGGTGGTGGGACAAGGTGACATGTGCCATATCCCACCCCAAAATGGAATTCACATGTGGCTACCACAACGTGCAGACATGATAAGCTCTCTCTAAGCCTAAAAGTACATACTTTCAGACACTCAGTGTGCCCAAGACTGCATTTTACCTCTGAAGGGGTAAAGCGAACCCTCCTGCTCATTTTCACCCTCTGCTAGAGCACTTCCCTGTGCTGGTCAAGAACAATTTCAATTCTTACCCTAGAGAGGCTTTAGGGATCCAACCAGAGAAGGCTTTCCTAAGAGATGGCCAGGCCAGTTTCAACAGTTACACACAAATTCAAAGTTGCAAATTTTGGTCCCTTCACCTGTACAAAACAGTTAAACCTGAAGCTTCATCAAGGACTCTCCATATCCCAGCAGGGTTGTGTGAATGAATTAAAACTTAGGGAAAAAGAACCACTAATACTTTGAAAACTTAAATAGCCCAATGGGTCCTGCATGATGGTGGGTGCTACCATACCCTGTTGATGTAATTCCTGACAGCAGCAACTACATTTTGAGAATAATAGCAGATACACTTTGAGAAACTCCAGAATAGAGTTGTGGCCTTAATAATTTCCTTTCAGGACATATTTCCTTTTATGAGCTCTGTTCCAGTGATCATTTTGGGAGGTTGCCTAAAGCTGAAGAAGAGACGAGGCGCTGCAGAAGAATTCAACTTTAGACTTTGAGCTTTAATGAGCATGACCTTCTCCCAAAACCTGCCAGGCTTGGCAGCTCTCTGAGAGTTCCTTTCCACATACCAACATCAAACAGTTTCTCCCTGCAACTCTGTCTCAGGAAGAAAATAGGATTTGCAGTGGTCACAGACAGTACAAAAGGTGCTGGAAGAAATATTAGAGAGAAAAGAAAGCAGTGGTTGAGATAAGACTGTTCCCTTCACGGGTTCTCTCATTTTCTGTTGGATGAAAAACTTATCTTTCTTCTGAACACCAACATGCACACGCCATAAACTTGTGATTGCCTATGAATTCACATGTATACAACTTGGGTTTCTCAACATTACTAAATCTTCCCAGCGAGAAAGCCTAGAGCATCTGTACTACATACCAAAAGACTATTCATTCCCATTAAGAATTCACTGGTTTTTGGCCTCCAGATGTGTTTTAAGCTGCTGTGAAGCCTCAGAATTCAGCAGATTAATGTGCTCTAAATGTCATTTGATAAAGGGCACTCCTGCCAATGGTTCATTCACACTGCACAGATTTAATTACCTAAATGAAGTACCCTCCAAGAAAAGCACATTGCTTTTGGCTAGGAGTTTTTTTGTGATTGTGTTTTTAGGTTGTTTTTTGGTTGTTTTTTTTTAATAAAACTCCATTTCACTTTATATTTTTTCCTTTCTAATTGAAATTAATTTCCCTAGCTGTTTTATTTTAGAAAACACCTGGAACAGGGCTATTATTTCAAAGACGCAATTATGAAATTGGAAATATAACTATGATACTTATTTCTTTAATTGCAGATATAAATAGGGACTATAGTGCAGAAATTGCTTACAGGCATCTTCCTGGATTGTGCTGGAAGAAAACTGCAGAATCTGCTGCTCCTCTAATTCCGAGGAGACACAAACTAAGATAAAATAAAGAGGTAGCTACATCTACTACTGAGTTCTGCCTGAAACTTTGGCCTGACCTTTCCCTGTCATAGTCCTGCTAGTGCAACCAGAGCAGAAATTATTGAAATTAAACAACCAGAGCAAATTATTGAAATTAAACAACAATATTGCAGTTCTGACTGCAGAAAGCAGGACTTCTCTGATCCTGGAGTAGTCAAAGCAGGATTAAATCACAATAACAACCCATATCCTTTGCCAGAAGTCTTAGTCATCTGCCTTTTTGAGCTGGGAAAGTTAATCCTATGCTGAAATGCCTACAGATAAAACAGAAGCAGCACCAGTTGATAGAGAGAAGTTAGTGAATTAAAGGAAATTGACAGTGGAGGTTTTTAAGGGTAGGGAGGATGAGACCATCTCAGGAATAAAATGGTTACATGGGACTAGAGGGTCTCTCAGGGCTTCTCCCAACCCTATAATAAAACCTGTGCTTTAGGGCACCCATGCCGACATAGTCCAGTGCAAGGCAGAGGGATGCCAGCAACATCAACAACCAGAACAAAATGCAGTTATTCACCATCCCTGTTCAGAGCCCTTCATTATTTTAGCTGGCCACGCTGACAGCTATAATTAGGCACTCTTAGCACAGCATGATACCTTTCAGAAATCCAGGCACTCCCTCACACTCCCCACCCCCCTGAGACCCATGTCAAGGGGCAACTTCCACAACTGCTGCCTGCTGACCCCTCTCTGACATGACTTGATCATTCTCTATTATTGATCTCAGCTCTTTTTTCCCATCCGTGACTCCCAAGCCACCTGCCAGGTAATAAAAATCTGCATCAAAATGCACAGCACACAGGGTGCTGCGAGCCAGGAGCAACATTTATCTTACAGACCTGGAAACCTGACAGTGTCGATAGGGGCCAGTTATCACAGTGTTGTTTGATCTTTCTGCTGAGGTTGTAAATAACTTCCATGGGTAGCCAAATGGGGATAAAAATGGAGAATCTGCCACGGTAACTATAAAAACAAGGTGCTGCTGTGTCAGTGGCAGCAGACATAGTTAAGCAAGATAAGCAGCCCCTGCTGCCTACAGAGCTCTAAAGACTCCCTGAGTTTCAGAGGGAAGGTATAGGATGATATGTTTTTCTTGCACCACCATTAATTATGTCTTTTCCTGCGTAGCTGTCCATCAAGTACTGTGCTCAGACGCAAGCCCAATGCAAGCATCTCTAAATGGCTCAACAAAGCCTTGTAAGGATATGTGACATTTCAATACCAGTCTC
This sequence comes from Gymnorhina tibicen, assembly GCA_013399875.1. Classification (NCBI taxonomy): domain Eukaryota; kingdom Metazoa; phylum Chordata; class Aves; order Passeriformes; family Artamidae; genus Gymnorhina; species Gymnorhina tibicen. Next base: position 246,058 of record VXAZ01007504.1, read on the forward strand.
ACACAGGAAAATTTTGTATCCTTTTGCTCTCCAAAGCACCTCCAGACCCCATACGCCAGCTGAAGCAAATGTACCCACTGAGTGAGGTTAGCAGTATTTCTGTTTGGAGATTTGTCTCTTTTCTCACTCCCTTCTTCCGCCACAGTGTGAAATTCCAAAATGTGCCTTGTGTGGCTATATAAGATATATCTGAGTTACACTTTGCTTCCTAAAAGCCTATGTGCTGGGTTTACACTGAAAAGTCAGTGTAGCAACCCAACATACTGCTAAAATAGGGGCAGTGAAGACCTAGAGCTAATGCCACATGCTTTGCCAAAGAGATGAAGGTTTCAGACTTCATTCTGTCTCAAAGATTTTCCCTTCCCATCCCAGCTCTCCAGCCCTGAATGAGGACTTAAAACAACCCACAAGAGCAATAAAACTGGAGACAAGTTAGGCAAGTAAAGGAAGGGGGGCAAGAGGAATAAAAGCACACTGACAACAGCTGTTCTTCAGTGTTCTCCTCAGATTTAAGCAGGTCTCAGGTGTGGGGTGTGGAAATTCAAACAAAAATCAACAGCAACAATGAAATAAACCATGCTTCCAAAAGAAACTTATTCTCTTAGGTCCAACTGGACCAAGCAGTCTCTGAGTAAAATCAGAATTCCTATTACGTGGCGTTAATCCTTTAAAAATCTTTCCTGTGACTGTGCCTGCCTCATCATTTGGTATTCATTAAACATTGTTCAATGTTCAGTGAGGGGATGATGCTTTCTGAATTCACTGAAATTTTCTAAATTACAAAAAGTACCAGCCTGTTGCTGCTGTTATCACAGACTAGAAGGTATCTCGGGACATCTTCGGTTCCATTATCCTGCCTTGGAAGGCTCTAGCATCTTTCAATTATGAGCTCTAACTTCCCAGGTAGAAAAATTTTCTTATAGTCTCTTTGTTTTCAGCAAGACACATTGAAATTGAACTTAGAATATGATCCTATTGTTACAGCAAATATATTGGCTTGCTTGGCAAAGTGGAAATGCACACACAAGGCTTTCATTTCACCTCAAAAGGACAGGTACTGATAGGGATTAAAGTCTGTCTTAGTGAATGAGGCTTTTGAAGGCACACAGGAAATGAATCAGTGCTTTCACTCTATTTTTCTGCATAATAGCCGTCCCTTTCCAATAATGCCGAACTGAGGTACAAGATGGAGGTTGGGGACCAAACTCTTATTTCACCTCCAAGGAGGATGATACCTCAACAATTACCTTTAAAGTGCCAGCGATGTTGCTGCAGTGCAGGAATCTAGGGGCTTTTTCCTTACTAAATAATTCAAACCTACAGTAGTTTTTTCCCTGTTATCACAATCCAGCCCCTTTTATAAACACATCTAACATATTTAAGAGTTAACATATAAATATTATACACTACAAACTTTTAAAAATAGTGTTTCCATCCAGTTGTTCAAGGCTTTGTACCAGGAGATTTTTTATTCATCTTCTTCTCTCAGATGTGTATATGGTGCGTATGTAATTAGATGATAATATATTCTTAATAGACAGGACAAAACTTAGAGCTTTTGTTTTTTAAAAAAATAGAAAAAGATGGAGGCAGACCTACAAAAAAATCTAGCTTTCTGTTTTACTAGATCACAGAATAATTTAACATAGGCTGAGAATTTTTTATAACTGTTCATCTATGCCATTCTTCAATCTTAATGAGGTACAAAGATAACCTTCCAAACTTGTTCCCACATTATTTAAGCTTTTCTAGGTTTTTCTCTTTCTCTCTAAATTATTAGTGTATAGATATAAATGGATTTGCAGCACTAGAGCTAAGGAGCCAGTTCTCCTCTCCTTTATACCAAGTAAAATGAGGAATAACTCCAATGAGAACACCTCTAAAATTGACTAAATTGTACCAAACACATTCCTAGTCTCGAGGCAACATTTTTCTCTTGAAAAACAATAAACGCCCCAAACTTATCTAACAATTTCAAATGGGTAGTTTATGAGATCTGGCACTTTGGGGGCCAGAGGAGATATTATTTTAATGAATTGAATTTATGGAAGCACTTAGGTTGGATCATTACTCTCAGAGCTATAATGCTTAACTTGAAATAGTGACTTAGAGCTAGATTTGCTCCTAAAAAGCAGGGTTTTTCTCCTGAGTGTAGGTGCCTCCTTTCAAAGTTACAACCCAAGAGATTTCACTCAATTGCAACCTCTCTCTGGAAATAGTTAAACTCCTTAAACATTTTCTTTTTTAAGTGAAAGCTGTCACGTGCTTTAACGTGTCCTTCCAAGCCTGCCGGGGACACCAGTGGCACCCAATTCTGGCCTGATGCAAACCTAGACTGGAGCAAGAGCAGCTACAAGAGGCTGCACCCATGGCTCTTCTTTCTGAGGTCCCTCTTTAGGGAGAAGGGATTCAAAACTACGAGCACTCCAGCCACCCTTTTTGAGGGAAGGCATGCACTGGTTTGACCCTCAGAGCTGCAATGCCATGCAGGAAGGAAGAAGAGTGGCAAGTGCAGCACAGCTCTGAAACTGGAGAGAACAATCCCTCGGTCAAGAGGGCCAGGATTCAAGTCTCTGCCCTGTCCTCTCACAGAAGCTGCTATAAGATACGTTTTTTCGACATTGTGGTTGTTGCATCCAAATCTGTGCTTGTGCCCATGAAGTGTCCCTTCACCTGGTAACAGTTACAGCACAGGTGGAAGGCTCTCCATCCAGTACCAAGGGTCAGCAGAGGTAAAGAACCACCTCACCTTCTCATCCAGATTTGTTGTTTACATGCAGCAAAGGAGTTTTTCCCAGTTCATACTCGAGCGCAGCACTCCATGTTGCAAGAAGCTTTTAAACGAATAAAACCCCAGGGATAAGGGAGGATTCCAGAACACAGACTAAAATACCATGGAAATGAACTAAAGTAATTTGTGATTTTAATTCCTTTTTTTTTCCCTTCTCACAATCTGCCTCCTACAGAAGATTATCATGATCTTCTTATGTAAGTTAAAGTAGCAAAGGCCATTGCAGTGTCATCCAAGACCTATAACTTGTCTATTGTTGACAAATTCTTCAAACATAGATTTCAGGAACTGCACCTCCAAGCAAATACAACACAGATACTACACCCCATCACATTACTGTTTTACCAGAACTCCTTTGGTTGGATAACCTCTACTGTCCATTGTGTTAGAAACTGTTCCCTGACATTATTAATGCCAAAGATAAGAGAATTTTCCAGTTTTTCTTACCTTTTCCTTCTGAGCTGTTTTGTTGGCTCATATTATCAAAGTTGATTAGCAACACAGAAATACATTATGCTGACACTTGCATTCAAAGTGGACCCCTAAAGAATACAAAGGTATTACTTCACATACAGCTAGTCTAAGACAGCTCCCATACTGCAGTTACTCCAGTAATATTGTATTACATCCAGCTGAGACTCACAGACAAGCCAATATTAGCAGAGTTACTCAGTCACTTACTTGTGCATGGACACGCGTATACAAAGTTTTTCCAACTTTGTTTTTAATAACAAGTTTTCCACTTCAGGCATTTTGCAAAACCATTAAGCCTTTTTCTTTAAATTATATTTCTGGCACCAGCTGACAAGAAGGAAGAAAAATTAAAATTAAAGCTGCTGTTCCATCCTTAATCTGATGCACTGTGGTTAGAATGATGCACTGACTGAAAAACTATATCTGCAGGTTTGCTGTGTGTCTTGCAGCTTTAGGCAGAGAGCAATGAACTCTAGGTTCAAGGGCTTATTATGAAACCAATGTGTGGGAATGTATAAGTTATTATCCTTCCGTCATCTGTTTCAGAGAATTCATTTTTGTTATCTATATAGTCAGAAGGAGGTCCAAAAGGTAAAGTTGTGCATTGCCAGCACGGCTGTGCGTCATTACGAGACTCCCAGACTGATGGCATTAGTGCAGCCTATGAAACCTCAGTTTGTGACAAAACTTCCAAGTTAATTACATAAACATCTTTTTTTCTTGCCTCTGTTAATTTTTCAAAGCCTGTCCTAATAGTGTTTCATAATGAAAACCAAGGGGACTAAGTTTTTTTTGTCTTTTGTATGATTTGGTTCCCTTAAATTTGCTAATTCTGCTGAATTCTTCCAGTAACTGCCTCACTATTTACCACGCAGCAGAGGTCTGATACCTTCCCTACCGAGACAAGTAGCTTTGCCTTCTCCTTCGGGCTCTTCTTGCTCCTCCAAATTATTCTGATTGATATAGACCTCAATCCATGCTAATTATGCAGAGCTTCTCTTATAAAGTGCAGTTCCCATGGCAACAGCATCGGGCAAACAGGTGCGTGGAAAGCTGTGATATATTAAACGACAGCTACCCTCTGCCTCTGCGATGTAGATTGCCATTCGCAGGGTTTATTTATAGCAGGTAGTAATTAATCCGTGTGAATCTCATTTCATTGAGAAGGAAAAAAATAAAAAGTGCACAAAATTATTAGCAAGAGTCCTAATTATCCTCATACCATGGATTCTGAAAGTTTTTCGCCATCAGATAACACAAACATGGAACTGTTGAATTATCATTTGTGTGGAGATGTCAGTATTAGAAACGCTACTCCATCGCCTGACAAACACCTCGCATTCTCCCTCTGCAGAGCTGGAACTCGCATTAATGTTGCCATAGTGGAGATGGAGCAACAAAATATTGCTCTGTCAAAAAAAGGAGATGTTGGCTTTTCTTGGGAGGCCATAACACTGAGGTAACTGGGAATCAAGTGTATGGTACAGGCCTTCAAACCCTTTGCCAGGAATGACCAAGCAGGTTTGAGCTCTGCTACCAGCTCTCTCTGTGACCTGAAGCAAGTCTCTCAACCTCTCCTTCTCTGCTCTGACTCCCATAATGCATCTTTTTTTGGGGACTAAAAACAAATGGTCTGAAAACACTTCAAAGATGAAAAATTGGATATTATGCTGCAAAGCAGGATAGGCTTTGCATTTAAAAAAAAACAGCACATAGTAGATTCATCTCTGTCTAGTTCAGCCTTGTGTTTCAGAGCTCCTTAAGTAACATAGGTAAGCTTAGGAAACCAAAACTAAACTGGTCAGAGTTGTGATTCGTATTGCAATGCAATATTAGTACTTCATGGATTTCTTGGATCTTGGCTATGTCTCAGTTTTCACTCATTTTTCTTTTTTGTGCCTATGTGAATGATCACGGTTGGCAGACAACATTTCAGATTTTAAAAAAAGACAATGATAGAAAATGAACACTTGATCATCAAAATAGCCTTCCCCAAAAAATCAATACACATCTTAGATGAAAGAGTACAGTTTGGACTTCAAGGCTGAGAAGGTGAAGAAAAGATCCCCAGTTGCTCTTACAGACACCACTAGGAATACTTTTACAGAATAATCTTTCAGTCATTATTACTGCAAAACCTACTTATTTTTCCACTGCTCTGGGTTCTTTTCTAAAAAAAAAACCAGTTGGGGAAGTTAAATGACTAGCAGATATGGGTCAGATCATTCACAGGCTGTACAGCCTGAGCTACTCATCAGGTCTCAGGGCATTCTCGAACCATTAGATAAACAGGACTACAGATGACAACAGTTAGCAGGTGGAAGGCACTGAGAATGCTTTCCTCAGCCCTCCAGTCCTAAGTGAAAACTTAAGGATGACAACAGCTTGGAAATGTCTGGAGCTGGTGAGCATTCCCCTTGTAAACGCAAGCTCTGGAAAACCGATATCCCAGGGTAAGTGAACGAACATCCCTTGCAGCAAGACTTGCCTATGCTAAGGATGGTTTGCCACAACAGCACAGCGTTACTGGGGCCATGGGGTCTGAATTTGTCATCGTTTAGAGGACTTTTTCCTGACTTGGATTGAGTCATTGGCTACTATCCTTTGAAGTTAAGCAACTCTGGTGTTGGAGTGTTTGCATTGCATATCATTTCAGGAATCATGCAAAGCGACCTAAGTCAAGATTTGACTTGACCTATAGTCCAAAGCAGCACCTTGTTCTTGCTTTATCAGATTTGGGTTAGAGTGTCACAGCCAGCAGCTAAACTTGTAATTCTAAGAGAAAGCAAAAATCATGATGGGGTAGCAATTATTCATTTCCTGAACAGACCCAGTTACATCAGAATATGAAAAATGAAAGCTGCATAGGTATGCACCTAACCTGCTGGGAAATCCTCCCATGATAAAATTCTTCTCAGGAATATAAATATTTCACAGAAATGGGTTACACATGTTTTGAAACCCAATATAAATCAATTTGCTCTGATCTGGGCCTAGTTCGGGGGCAAGCACTACGTGCTGCACCCTTGCAGAAGGCCCTACAAAGCTTCATTAGGAGGTGATGTTGGCAAATATGGGGCAGTAGACAGGATATAAATTTGGCTTTTGAGAGGCTTAATTGCCTTATCCTGACTCTTGTGCTAATTGCTACATATTAGACCACCATTTTATCAGATTTGATGTGTATATTTATTGAAATCCATGAGCCGTGTATCCATTTTAATCTAAAAAACAGGAACTCAGAACAATGCAGGTGAATTAATCATTCTTGCAAACCAGGGTCATTTTTGCAGCAACGTCTGCTTGTTATGGCTTTCCAGCTGCTCAGGGGTCTCTGCATCATTCTCTAACAGATACTGCACCACAAGACCAGGGACAGCTGGAGAACAGGACACAGCAGCCACAGCTGCTGTTTACACCCAGGGTGCATCAGGGACTCAGAGCAGGCTACAGATACCTTTTATACATGACTTGCATCAGTTAAATTTCTGCTAAGGTGGAAAATTGTAGCTGGAAACTCCAATCAGACTTCAGCCATATTTTACTATCTGAGCAGGAGAGAGAAGGTTGAGCATCTCACCAGCCTCTCAGATCTTCTGGTTGTTCAAAAGCCCAACACAGACCAATGTTTTTTAAGTGTTCTCTGCCTCAAGAGCCTAACACAAGTCCTAGGTCTGAACTCTCCCTGCTTTTCCAAACCTTTTATTTTCCAGGGCGCTGTGGCAGAACACAGAGGCCGGCTTAGAATTGGAAGCCCATACCTACTGGATGTTAACATGTAACACCTTAAGTTTTATCAATTCCAGCTATAACTCTTTTGTAATCCTTCAAAAACTGCCTCTCCTATCATCAAGCCCATCGACAGCTTCCAGCAAGGAGGAGGAGAGGCTACTGGTAGCTTCCAAAAACTCTCCAGCACGTGCTTGCTCCTTGAACTGAGCTGTATGGAGATCTGAGCTATCCAAAAGCACTCTTCTTGATAATGTTTCCAGGGTGCTCCCTCCTCTTATGCCTATTACACTTCACAATGTTGTCTGGTTTCCAGTTAGGCTTCAGCCTCTCCCAGCTGGACCCGTCTCTTACAGTGTGTTTGTATAGATCAACCTCAGTACAAGTTATAGTTAATAACAATGGATACTTCATCCCTCGTGGAGTTATGGTGATCTGAGGGTATAAGAAAGACACAGCTTGAATGGAAAGAGAAAATGCTTTTTTTTGTTGTTCTCTTTTTCTCCTAAGACTGAGAGACTAGGAGAAATGGAAAAAGCGGACAATTCCTTGTAAGCCCAGGAGCTTGCCTATTTTTTCCATCCCATCCTAGTAGTTAGTTTAACAAAAGATTGTACTTGCTTTGCCTAATAATTATGTCTAATGTCAAGAGAGTTAGGGTCTCAGTTAAACTCTATTTGAGCAGGATTTTAAATTAAAGCATGCAAACTTAGCACTCTTTACTGTGAGAGATCCCTTGTGTGCTTAAAAGAGTGTGGACTGCATGGGTCACCGCTAGAAATCGTTTAGAAATAGCTATTGGGTTTTTTCCTCTCCTGACAAAGCTGGAAATATTAAAAAGCTATGGATGGCTTCCACTAAGTCATCACCTTTCCACATCAAGAAAATCAAGTTCTTCACTTTGAATGCCTTTCCAAGGTCTCCACTTCAAGGAAACATCAAGTTCTTCTAACCTAAGGAGACTGTAATGACCCCTTACAGCAAATCCACATTCTGCTCATGATTTATATGTTGCCTTTTTGTTGGTCCTGTCATGTTTCTGTATCCAGAGGACAAAAGGAAAACTCTCTTTTCCACTTATCCTGATTCCAAAGGTCTGACTGCTCTTAGAAACACTCTTACAAAAATAATACTGGATCAAAAATTGTCACACACTGATTGACCTACTGACAAAAAAAAAGAGGTAGTAAAGAAAAAAATTGAACCACTACAATAATCCATCATCTAGGTGCCAGTGTATGGCTGTAAAATAATCAGCTGGAATAGAGCTCAAACTAAACACTTAGATATTCCAGTCTGTGGAAGATTTGTTATAACCATCCAGCAAACCTCTGGAAAGGTAAGGGAGAATTAGAAGTCTTATCAATGGCGTTAACATAACACAAGAAACTGTATTCATGAAAAAATTCAGTCTACCTGTATGATTGTCTATACAATTAATTCCCAAGTTTATTTCATGTTAACTTCATTGTTCAGCCAAGCCTGCAGAGTTTCTCTCCACCTCCCCCAGTACATTTAGAAGAAACATTAATTTTATTTCTGTCCTTCCCCCAGTCTCAGAAGGGAACTTCTCCTTTATTCAGTGAGCACATTATTTTGCTTTGGTAACTCCCACTTCATGGCTTTTGTCAAAATTGTCATCTTTTTGTCTGGGAAAAAGGATGTATCTGGGGCCAGGCACTAGTGACACTTAGGTGACTGTAGAGTTTGCTGTCAAATGAGACCTGTCTGTCAATCCCCGGATTAGGTCTGATACCACAGCAGTGTTCTGCTAGATCTTCAAAGCAAACAGCAAAACCTTTGGTGAGGGGAACAGAGGTAGGACCAAACACAGACTCTGAATATATGCAGAGACAGCAGGAAAGTTGCCTATCTAAAATGCTTTATAGGTTTACAGGCTTATTTTCTGATCAGCCTCATCTTTCTCCTGCCTTCCAGATCACTGGGAAGCAGTGGCTGTTGTTCCAGGGTCCCTGGGGTCTGGAGGCAGCTCTTGTTGAAAGGATAGATGCTCCTCAGGAGGATCTTTGCCTCACGTGGAAATTCTTACCCAAATATTATCTATGTGCCATGCACCCTGAACCACCTAATCTATGCTAGTTCAGACAAAGAAAGAGGAGAGAAAAGATGACTGATTCAAACTTCAATACAGTATCTGCAACCACTACAGCCTGCTGGTCTTAGGTATCAAGACTAAAAGAAACAACTAACAGAAAAACTAAGGGCACGAATATCTCAGGAGCTATAATTATCAAAAGGTGAAAGATTAAATATCCTGAAAATTTATGAAGTGAGAGACTGTATTTACCTTTTTTTTTATGTTGACACACCATATACTTCAAGAGAAGAGCTGAGAAATCTTGTGTGATTTAGGCCCATCATGTTAATTATAATTGGTCTGTCAAAGATTTAAAAATGTCTAAGTGATAAGTTTTGAAATGACATCAACAGCAGGGCACTAAGCTTAATTCTGCAAAGCTGGGAAAACAAGCCTAATAAAAGGGAACCTGTTTACTCTGTAAAATCAGTTCCAGTCCCCAGAGCTCCCACCTGAGCTCAGCACTGTGTGTGAGAGGGAGAGGCCATAGCCTCCAATCAAAAAATATTTCCAGTTTTTCAAGCACTTTCCATATCAATTGCCAGAAATTATAGGGGTACCTTCTCTCCACTATTCAAACAAACTTATCAAAGAGAAGGCTTCCTTAAATAGGTACATAATTTCAAGTGCATTCAAACTCCAGCACTAGCTCTCTTTCATTCTGTATTTTAGATAAAACCTCTGTAAGTCTGGGACTACAGCAGTATAGTGAAGGCAAAAACAGTATAGTAATATTATAATAATCCCTTAAACAAGAATCATAAAGCTAAGGAAATTCCAATTCAAGTTTAAATTGAAAAGAAATTCAAGCAAAATGCGATGCGTGAAAACTTTTTATTAAGTCACACAATACAATTTCTTCCTCTTTGAAATGTGTAATGATACCATTCAGAGTGCTGTATATTTAAAGTCCCACTAATTTTCAAAACACCTGAGACCTGAAGGGGTTGTTTGTTGTGGAGGACTTTATGTGAGATGAGAAATGTTGCCTTTTTTTTTTTTTTTGTAAATTCCTTATGCAACTAGTGAAAACTAAAGCTTCAGATTATTTCCCAGCTGTCTATTTCCAGGGCTTTTGACTATTTAGGTCTGTTTCACAATTGACTGTGTCTGGATTTTCTGCATTTTGAGTGCTTTGTTCTGGATGTTACAGTCTCCTAAAGGCATTTATTGTCATTCAGCACCAACATTAACTGCTAGTTTACTGCTTTTATAAAATAAAGCTTTCTTGTACATGCTTTCCTTTCCTCACCAGAAGAGCATGAGATTACACCTTTCCATGCAAGGGCCGTGCTCCTCACAGCCCAGGGCAGCAGCCCACAGTCAGCCAAATTCCATCCACAACTGCACACAGGACGGAGAGCAGCAGCCCCAGCAGCACCCAAACCAACTCACCCAAGCCTGGCAGATGCAGAAGGGGTGCTCGTCCTCCCCCTGCCACAGCAATGACTTGTGAACTAACTCTGTGTTTAAAGGCAATAGGAGCAAAGCACAACATCAAGCTCTCATTAATACACGAGTGTGGATCCCTTGCCTGTGCATTACATCTGTTTTGCCAGCATCACCCAGCCATGCAGATGAGAGCCTGCAGAGAGTGCACAGCATTGCTGGGATCACTTGGGGTAAAGCTATTGGCTGCTGTGGGACACTGACTATCCATAGTGACCCACTTTTCATTCATTTTAGCTCATGAGCCACTTGATTTATTCCTGCACTCCCTGGAAACCCAGTTCTACACTCAGCTAGCATCTGGGGAGGATCTCTTGCATCTTTCATATGCAACAAGCAGTAGTTCAAAACTCAGCCTTAACAGCAGTCAGGACTGGCTGCTGCTTCACTTCACTGCAGAGAAAATCCACCCAAGTGCCTCTCAAACCCAAACTTCTCTAGCTTGCATTCATGACCTGTTCCCCCTCAGTTTTGACCTCACCCGAAATAGTTCCCCTTACCCACAGGACATTCATTTTTCACTTTATCCTGTTCAGTTGGATCTATTTTACATGCTGCTACTGCTGCTTAGTCTCATCTTCTGTCACCACTCATCTCCCCATCCCACTTTTCTTTTTTAGGTCATTGTCCTGTTGCCAGCATTAAGGAAATATTTTGGATACAGAATAAATTCATGCACTGGCCTGTGCTAATGTACCTTGTCAAGACAAAACTACCAGAACTGCTTGTCTGGGGGTAAATTGGGTTCCTTAATCCCCATTCTTTCATTGGTTTTCCTGACTATACACCCCTGCAGGGAGCAGCTCCAAGCGAGGACAGGAGAATAACTGGCTCAAATATTGCCTTCAATTCCTTGGAGTTTCCCTTGTTAAGAAATAAATAAAACCTGAAATAACCAACAGGGGGAAACCTGTTCTTATTTGCCCTACTCTATTTTGGGACCTCTGCTCGAATAGCCCAGAAATGTATATACAAGTTCTTTTCAGAAGTGTGTAGATTTCCATTAAATCTACTTAGAAGCTTTTCCAGATAAATCTTCCACAGAGAATGAACTTGGAGAACAAGCATTTCCATTTCCTTCCTCACCTCATTAATTAATGTGGGACTATTGGCTGACTCCCACATACAGATCTGCTGCTGAGCCAGTTTCTCCAGGCTGTTCTGCATATCGAGGCTACTGTCACACATTACCAAATGCTTTCCACTTGTCTAGATTTTTTTCTAATCACTGACAGAGGGAGAAGAGTATCCTAAATTGACCTTTTCTCTAATTTGAAAGTCGCTCACTTAAGTAGCCGACCCCTACACAGCCCAAGAAGACTTTTTACAGAGTAGTAAGAACAACAGTTCACGTCCTCACCCCTCTGCATACGAAGTATTCAAGAATTGAGACCTTGGATCAACGTTTTTTACAACCTATCTGCAATCTTAAAGTATCTCTAGTACCCTCAAATAGGAATACTTTCTAGAGGAAAGTAAATTTCTTAAAAGTTTTCCTCTACCCCGGTTGTCTCAGGTACCTTGTTTATCTAACAGCTGGACACTTGAGAAACAGTTATCTTTTTATCCCCAAAAACATCCCTCATCCTCTTCCTTGTCCTATGTTTCCTTCTTTTCACATTCTCAGAGGTGCAGCAGACAAAAAAATTTAAGAGTCAGTAGTAAGTTTTCCTAAAAAAGCAGCTTTGGTTATCCCAGAATTGTTTCTAAATTCAAAACTTGAACATTTTTTGTAGTAAAAAAAAAAATTTTGCAATTTTTTCCAGTAATCAGAGAAGACTCCTAGAGGTGTGGGAGTCAGGTTGGAGTCTCTGTCCTGATCTTGGGGGGTTTAATCCATGTCTGTCTCTGTCCCCAGCCACACCCTGCCACAGTGCCTGATCATCCTTGATGAGTCCAACTCAGGGAGTGTGTGCACCAGCCACCCCGCAGGCACATATGCCTTTGCTCTCTCAACTGATTTTCACATATTCTGCCTGAATAAGGATGGTATCGCCAGGAGGAAAGATCCCTTGCTCACTCGACTCATGTTTCGCACAGAAACGTGCTGGTTTGTTTGGAGCAATGATGTCAAACCAGTCTGGGTTCTTTTCTCTTCCCCAGGATATTTAGCGTTCTTAAAACTGAGGAGTTTAAATCATTTAGTTCACGTTACAATGTAATTGGAACATTTTAGATAGAAACAGTCCACATTAATGAGCATAATCTCATATTCCTAATAAGGGAAATTAACAGTTTAGGCTATTGTTCCCTCTCACACTACAATGGAGACCTTTACACCAGCAATGGACTTTCTGGAACAATACACAGCTAGAGCCTCAGAGGACATCTGTTTGCAGACTTTACATAGTTTGGGGGACTGAGATTTTACTAAAAGGGAGCAAGCCTCTATGTTTGCAGAGACTTGATTTGAACCACAACTTTGAAATTAATACTTACTGTTTTACTGGAGTCAAGTGGGCCTAAAAAATGTCTATTCAGTTAAGATTAAAAAGAAATAAACACATTAACAAGCCCACTTTCCATAAAATTCAGAACTGGAAAAAGATTCAGTTTATGTTGCATACATCTCCAGCTAGAAATCAAAATATCTGGACTTGGTTTAATTACATCTTAATGTGATCCCCAGTAGGACTCAGTAACCTTTAGGGTTTAATAACCTCAGCTCATTTAATGTCCTTTCATTACATTAGTGTGACAAACCAAGAGCTGGGTTTAAGAACCTAAAACTGTATGCTTCCTCCTGGGTTTTCCCATATGTTCACCAATCTTTAGCTCAGGCTCCCAGGATACTCATGCCAAGTCTTATAATATGTTCCTAGCAGAACAGGAAAAATATCTTCCACTCTAATTTATATATCTAGTCTTTGTACAGGAGGGGAAAAAATTAATTTAATACTACAAAGCAATACTCTGGGTATCTATAAAGATGCAGCCTTATCTCTGGAAGAAAAACTTGTCAGAGCTCCTCAGCTGGCTTCAGCAATAGGTCAGAGAACATGATAGGGCCCACAACTGAGGCTGCGAGTTGTTTTGTGATATGAATAGCTGTCTAAACAGAGACCAGTTCCAAATCTGACACTAAATAATCATGCTGTAGAAAGACTTTTTGGCAGAAGAATCACAGAATAAACCAGACTGGAAAAGTCCTTCAGAGATCACATAAACCAACCTCTGCTCCAAACGGAGCTAATTTGCTCTAAGTTTACAGCAAAAGGCCCATTTGACCAAAAACTGGGACAGCACACCTCCACCCCCTTCCTATAGGTTATGTGAACTCAGAAGTTTTAATTTTCACATGTCACTTGTAGTACAAGTACAGCATTTTAAAACACATGGGGACTCCACGCCCAAAACGAGCAACTCTGATGCCCAGTACTTTCGAAGAGCCCGGCCCTTTGGAAGGGCAGAGCTTGAGCCTTGTCAGAGAAGGCACCCTGCTGGAGGCACCACTCTCCTCTGACACAACAGGAGGGGTGCACATCACCAAACTCCAGCGTCTACAGGGCTGATGACTGTAATAGCCACCTACTATCCCTCTAAAATTGGTGGAAAGAAACCAAGCCTCTCAGGCATGGTTTATCTGACCTATTTAAGTGCTGCTTTAGGAAAGCAGGAATTACATGCCAGGATCTGTTGACTGTCCTGATTTGATCTCCACTGACTGTAAAGGAAACTCGGTTGTAGGCAGATGAATCCTAGCCTGTAACTGCTTTTACTCACTGCAGACTTTTTAAACTAGAAATAATGTGCATATGTGAACAAAGCAAGGCCAGATTGTACCTTTCAAAGCAAGTACTGCCACAGGGAGGCTGGAATGGGATGGGAATAGCTAAAGCATTTTTCTACAGAGAGAAAAAAAATATGTATAGCCATGTCCAAAAGACTATCTAAAGAAGCAAATATTTCTCAGAGATTCTTCCAAGTGCAATTTCTGCATCATCAAGCATCTGCCCCCTTCAGCAACAAGCACAAATACAGATTGGGATTCCACTAGCTCTGCCACTCTTGGGAATTAACCAAGTTCCCTCTGCTTTTGCCCTACCCAGTACTTTCAGGAAAAATGCACTAACATGCACTGCTTAATTGTTTAGTTATAATGTGTTAAAAGTAAACAGAATTCTTACGGGCCAGAAATAGTGTGGCTAGGAGTGCCTCTCCTCCATGAATGGATGTCACTCAGTACAGGCCTCTAAGTCCCAGTGTGGCCGTGCTCACTGCGACGTGTAGCCATCTCCATGTACCACTGTGGAAGAATCCTGATACAGTTTCTAAACTGTACCAAATCACAAACTGTTAGAAACAAAAAGACCAAGATTTTTGTGATTCCCACCTACTAAACACTGAAAACCAGTGCTAAATTAGTGAAACAACCCAGAAGTTAATGTAATGCACCGACTGCTAACATACAGCTATTGTCAGGTGATGGTAGCTTTCCCCCTGGTCCTTTTAACTGTACCTATAAAAACAACCATAAGGAAAAGGACCTTTTCAAAGTTCAAGGCCTAAAGAAACATTAGAATTGACCAACTTCTCCATTGGGAAATCAGAAAAGCATGCAAAATATTTTTTTCTTGTTGGAAACCTCAGTGTTAAGAGGAGGTTGACTCAGAATGGCACAGAGGGTATTCCCCAAGCAAAAGCTTCTGACATACAGGAGCTGTTGTTATGCCTGGTAGGGCTGTGAACAAAGGAAACTGTTAATCCCAGGCATTATCGACACAGAGAATGCTTATACCTAACTACATAACACAGCTACTAATGCAATGCTCTGTTTAGGACCACAAAGGCAAGGTTACCAAAAAAGTCTAGTGCTGAACAGCCCCCTAACTTTAAGGCTAAAAACCGGTATTTTAAGACTCATTCCTTACTCTAATAAAATGAAAGTGAAAAACTCCAGGTCCAGACACCTCAGATCTGATACAGGTTTAATTAAGACTGGAATTTAACATCTTAGACATATGCTTAATTTAACAAAATCATAGATGAAACACAAATACCTGTGAATCTACCACAAGAAGTTTCTACCTGAAATTACTCTGTCCCATGCCATAAGCCAAAAAAGACAAACCTCTGATTGCTCAGAGGTTTCTCAACCCCGGATGAGAAACAAATATTTTTGGGTGCTACTGAAGTCATTTATGTATATAAACCTGGTCAAATACACTGTTGAATTATTACCATATGTTGTAAGAAAGGAATTCCTCAGATGTGCAAAAATGAACTACCACTTGGGCTAACAAATGAACATTTATATGTGCAGCAATAATGTGATTTATGTCATTGTCAAGTTCTCTTTAATTCAGGAGAATCTGATAATCTCATCAGATTGTGCTGCTGTGACAACAATCCTTATACACTAATCCAAATAGTGTCTGCTAGTGGGGGAAAAAAAGTAGTCACACCATTCCTTAAAGATGTAGTTTATATATTCCCTACTGGATCTGATTTCAAGTAGTCTAAATTTTAAAGAGGAGCCGTTTTGTGTTTCAATTAAGAAATAGTTTGAGTCAAACGATCAATACACTTGCTCCTGAGGAATTACATTCTTAGCACATACTTCTCAATGTATCCACAAGCTGCATTTTGTGCTCTGTGCTAAGGTGCTGTGTGCATTTAGTGGGTAGGTCTGTGCCCATGCCCTTGTGGGAAATCACAAACACCACCTCTACCATGCTTGGGAGCGCTGCACACAGGCAAATGTCCCTACAAAACATCTTGGCGTTTATATGCCAGTATGGCAACTCATTACACCTCACAGTTTTTCAGCCTGATCTCTTTTAGCCTGATCTCTGTCCTCTCCTCTTTACCCATACTGAGGGCATTATTACATTATTGTTTTAAAGCAGATAATAAATGAATCAGTTTAGGATTCCCTACAGGTTCTTTTTTTGTACCTGAGCCCTTAAGAGCAGTAAATACCCTCTTCAACCTCCCCAAAAGAGTAGAATGGTACAAGGGTGAGAACAGTGATAGCTTTTGAGGACGACAAGACACATCTTTTACTTAGGCATCAAGTACATTACAATATAATTTACATTTAGGCCTCTCTCTTTAATGGCTCTATGTGTAAACAAACAAAAGCCAAATACAATTTGAAAGTTACATCAGCTTTTAGAAACCCTGTCTAAAAAAAAGTTTTGTTAATTTCCATAGCCTACATAAGAGTATTTAAAATGCAAGAAGCATATGACTCTAGACATAAGTATACAATGGCTTAATTCAACACAAAGCAGACCAGGTTACCAAGCTGTCATTATTGAATTTGTAAGAGCAATTAACCTTATAGGACAATGACATTTTAAGTGTCTATAAACTGGTAATAAAGCTGTTTCAACATCAAGCACCCATATAAGACTTCAGTAAAGTTTTATTTTCTGAAGGTACTTTGTGTTTAACCACGCTGCATTTCTGGAGATAAGAGCAAAAGTTAAACTAGGCAACTTAACGTGTTTTTAAAATGATCAAGATATAAAATCAAAGGTTCCATTAAAAATAATTACTGTTCTGAAATTGTGATCTTTGCTATCAGTTGTTCACCCTAGCTCCTGCTAAGATAAACTCTCTTACAATCTATTTGTGGGTATTCTTAATACAACACTAACTGTAGAGATTACAAGTCTCCTATTTTAATGTCACCACCTGCAAGCATACTGATGCCTTCCTTTACTAACTTTCTCAACATTTGTGATGCTTTTAATAAAAAAAGACCAGGTTCCCTTTATCTGTAACTATAGCTAATAACCATACATGACTGCAGCTGATGTGCTGAGAAGCCACCAGCCTCAGGTTTCTTTCCCACACAGTCGTGTTTAGGGCAGGTCCCAAGCATGGGTTTCTTCCCTGTAAGGATCCTTACAAACATTTCAATCTTTCATTCCCAAATTTATTCCTCTTAATCAAATGTTGGCAGCTCCAGGCAAAGTTTCTGTGGCTCCCATCTCCAACTCAAAAGCATCTTGCTTCTCCCTGTTCAGACTCAACAGACTGGTGCAAGCAAAAGGCCACAGCACCTACACAGAGCAGACTGCTTCTCAGCTGTCCATCACCCAGACACACCAAGTCCGTTGTCCTTCCGACAGCCAGGTGCTCTGTGGGACTTGCCAGGATGCACAGACTTCATTAAAACATTCAAAGTCTGCTCACAAGTGATGAAACCTGTGCCTTTCAAATCTCCCAACCACTCAGAATACTTTTGCGTGTCCTAAGCATTAAGGACTTTTATTTTTCATTTCCTTGTGACCTTCTTATCTTGTACATTTACTAGGACACTTTGAACTATCATCAACAAAATGAGATAAGAGGCTTATGGCATTACTGGTACCTAGGGCATCCCTCTCAGGTGACAGGGCATTTTGCTGAAGTTAGTTAAATTAGATCATGAAAAGGCACTTAGGAGGACATATTTTGCCCTGTTAAATCTATGCAGATTCACAAACCTTTTTTACTTGAGAGGACCCTGAGGCTAAATGTGAGTTTACCCAATTTTCCTTTTGATTCTGCCCATACCTCATTATAGAGAAACGAGCAGGGCATTGATGAAAAGCTGTGCTGCTTTTGAGTGATGACTTCAGGGATCCCAGTCTCTCCCCACTCCCTCTCTTCATAGCAGCATTGTCAAGTTTAATTGAATCCACTTTAAGAACAACTCTTTCTTTTAGTAAAGCATAACTAGGGTGTCCCTTTCAAGGACCACACTAGGCTCATAGTTCAATCATCAATGGGAGATCAAAAGATATGTGCTGAAAATTAACCAGAACAAATCTTTTCATTATGAATGGCCACATACAAGTGTTTTCGGAAACAAATTATTGACTTGCCTGGAAATACACATACAAGAATTACAAGTTATTACTACTCTTTGGTCAAATAATAGAGTCTATTAAGAATATTTATCCTGATTCCACATGAATTTCCCCTTCCCTAAAGAATTTGTAAGCATTACGCTAACACTAATCAGGGCTGCTCCGTGGTCAACAATATGAAGTTGCTCAAAAATAATAAGCTGTAAAGCACAAAGAGCATTTTCCCTGCATCAGCTGCATTTGTAGAACTGTATTTTTCTGGCTCTGAAGGCTGAATCTCTTAGGATAGTTCAGAAACACTGCATTTTTTTCAGTCATAAACGTCTGGTAAACAGGGGAGAAAAGAAAATGGAATTAGGAGAAAGAACCCATCACTCTTTTGCAATATAGCTGTGTAAGTCGCTCAGCACATAGCCCAGCACAGAACATGGAAACTCTAATTTCATGTTACCTATCCATGTGATACTTTCAAGACAGGCAGACATGCTGTGGACCTGCTAACAAACCTGTGTCACTAGGACCTCGGTGCAGCCTAACAAACTTTTGCTTTGATGCAACTTTAATTTTGTGACGGCCTTTATCCTGCACCAGCTTCGCAAATAAACACACTTGTTGCCAGCTGAGCAAACACCTGCACACACACAAAGAGAGGAAAGGCAGTCCTGATCCAGAGAGAAAGCTTCAGGAATTTGGCCACTAAATTTGCAGCTTGCAGTCAGAGTCCAGCACTGACATTTCCTGTGCACTGCAAAGAGCTTCCCTGAGGAAAGCACACCAAGGACAGATGGGATATCTGCCATCAGTCAGTAGCACACTCTTAAAAGGAGGATACAAATGAAATTGCTCAAAATTTAAGTACCTCCCTAAAGTCATAAGTATCTAAGCAATTAACAGCCCAAAACTCCTTTGAAATTTCTTCTTTCCAAGCCTACTCTTCCCTGAAGATGGTGGAGACCCATGCAGGTAATGAAACAACATCTTTAATTTGCACAGAAAATGTAAGTCTGAATTCACTGACCTTAGCTTACCAACACTCACGACCACTTCTCCCATTTTCCACAATGATTTTAAATAAGGTCTGGGAGGAGTCTGTAGGACTACCTAAGGCTAAATGTGTAGCAGTGTAGGTCATTCTGTTTTCATTGGGACTGAAATAAAGACCAGCTTATCACCCACTGTGTCTTGTAAAATATTTCTCAAATTCAGTTTGTGGCATTTCAGAGTATTTCTCATTCTTCACCCAATTCAAGTTCTTTTTGATTCAAGTTTAATTAGCATCCTGCCCCAGAAAAGCTGCCCTTTATAAATGCGGATATGCCCACAGGCCACGTACTTCTCAACCTTCCTTTTTGAGAAAAAAAAAAAGAGAAAAAAACATTTTTGTGAAATTCCAAAGCAAAAGCAACATATGCACATGAAAACCATGCTGAGACATAAAACACAAAAGAACGTCACATTTGACAATGCAACCACAACTGCATATTTGGGTCAGTATTTTCAGTGGTGGCTAATCGCTGCTCTCCTGATTAATCCAAGTTTGTACTAGTCACCTGCACATTTGAGTAGTGTCATTTTGATTTGGAAAACATGACAAGATTGTTTGGTTGCACAGTGAAATTATATCCAGTGCACCACTTTTTCCAGAGGATAAACAATTGTACCCTGACACATTTGATATTTGAAGTTATTTGCCAGGGAAAGCAAATGTCTTCTCTTGTTACCAAGTAAAAACTGTCCTAATACTTCTCCATTATCCTTATCCTCGAGGTTTTATAGCAACCTGAAGTACTAAACAAACATCTGCATGCAATTCTCCTGTATTGCCTCTTCTATGATCCTTTGCTGCTTACTAGCTACAGAGTTAGCCACGGTGCACTTCATCTACTTTGTCCCGGTGCTACTGATTACATGGAAGTTAAGGACTCATCTTTTTAATAACTTGATTTTAAGGGATTTAAAGGCCATTTGGGGTCTGAGTTTTATTTACAGCAACTGCCTGTCCTTTACTAACTGGTTATCTAATACAAGTGTCATGTAAGGTACTATCCAGAGCTGTGACTGTGTTTTGAGGAGATTACCTAATAAGTGGGCTTTGCTCAGGACATTTATTGCCCTACTACCTGACAGCAAGTTTGATTTGAAGACAATGCAGTAGGAAAAGCTTTAATCACAAAAATAAAGTATACAAACACATCTGGGCCTTTTCATTTTGTTTTCACAATGGATATACCTCTGTTAGAACCTATATCTCATCACCTTCTGGAAGCAAACAAGTGCAAGCAACAAGGGAGATCAGATTTTGTCAATTGTAAACTAGACAAAGATGCACAGAGAACACTCTTGTACAAAAGCAAACAAATAAGCAAAGGGCAAAGACCACAGATTTCAATAACAAAGTTTATGTGATTCTGTGTGTCCTCTCTATGAACTCTGTGCAGTAGTGGGCATGCTTGTGTGTGTTTTCCAGAGCACAGGATGAATCAGTCAGAAGAAGGTCACAGGCCCAAATGCTGACAGCCACACGGCATGGAAAGCACACAGCCCAAACGGCAAGACTGGGACTCTTCCTCAGGCATAAACGACCCAGAAATCTCAGTGCTAGCAGCCACTGGGGTCCTATCGAAATGAAATTATCCAGTGTAGGCATAGCCTGGAAAACAAACCAGGTATTTACATCTGTGTTCAGAACAGCAGCCAGAAATGTCTTTCTATATAAAGAGTGCATTACTTGACTTTCAAATGTCATAGCTCTCCTTTTCAGAGGAGAACCTGAACTAATCAAATCTCCATTCCTGTTTGTTCTTCAACAAGGATTTCATTTCATTAGTTGACCAAGGCTTCTTGATGTTAAATATTAATTAAATCTTCCACTCTTTACCTACCTGTTGCACCAGAGTTTTCAACAGATCTTCCTTCGGGCCTCACAAAGGCCAGAATCCACTTCTGAACAGAAGCTATACATCTTATGAAAAGGGAGATGTTATTCTTTGCACACGCCATGTCTGAACTGCATCCTCTGGGAACGGTCACAAGGCTGACCTGCTCCCTCGAGTCACAATCTTATTAAAAGCACAAAACAGGAGAAGGCTGAAATGTGTTGTAATCTTCTGCTTCACAGGAAGAAAAGGGCTGCATTCAATTAATATGAATTCCTACTGAATAGTTAAATGAACTAAGACCTGCCCTCTGGGAGTCAGGAGATCTCTGCTCACCCAAAAGCTGTGCCTTCCTCTTCCTCACTAGCAAGTGTCAGTGAGCTCTTTTCTCTCAGGTCTGTAAGTTACTATTATGCTATCACCCACACCAGCTTGAAGCCTCTTTTTACACCCGGTAAAGCAGCAGACCCTTAAAGGTCACCTTTAGCTCTTCTTTTCTAGTCTTGATTAAAGCAAGTGGGTGCTGCCTGCCTGTAAAACATTTTCAGACTCAAGGCTTCTACCTCTTTTCCTATTTAAGAGATGCTGATGCACACACTTTTGTACTGCTAAATTGCCTACAGTCACCAGCAATCCCAGCTCTCCTGCTTAACTCTTTGCACGGAGCACAGCAGGTAGTGCTCCAGCACTCAGTTGTGCAGGGTGGCCGTGAGCTGCTTCTCAATGCACAATCTGCTTCTTAGCTGATTGTAAGTGCTGCTGTTCATTACAGATACTACATCTACCTCACATGCTCTAGGAAAAGACATAAAGCTGTAGGCACCATTTTACTGTGAAAATAGAGCCTTGCTTGTGGTCTTGCACGGAGTTTTCACCCCCAGGAGAAACAAGGTGATAACTAATCTAAGGCTTTGCAAACTCTTGCTGAAAGGCAGGAAGCTCCTTGATTCAAAACGTGGACAACCTCAATTGTCCCAATGCCTAGAGAGGGAGGTCTGGTAACAGCTTTTCTATCAGCAAATGCAAATGGAGTCACTTTCGGGGAACTACTGCTAGTCTTCTTCATGCCCAGAGCATACAGCTAAGCACATGAAACTGCACATTTACTTGAATGCAAATTCCAGGTGTCTGCTGTAAGTATTTCTAGATTGGGTATAAGCCACGGTTGATCAGGTTTTTTCAGTGCTTGTTTTCTGATTTGCTCCATAGGAGATACAAGTCTTTCACGTGGCAGCTGAGCTCTTTCAGCTCCAGATATAGGCTTGGATATGTTTGGCTGGGGGAGACTCTAAATCATTCCCAGATCTTAGCCAGCTAAGATAATGGGTCCTCAAAACAAAGGTTTATCTTTGTGTCCCTGTGGTTGCCTGTTTTCTGACCAGAGACCACCAGATTGCTTTAGTATAGTAAGTACTTTATAGCTGAAGTGGCATGATACTAACTTTGCATCCCTCTACACGGACATCAATAATGTCAAGGAGCAGAAATGCAAATCAATTTATTCTGTAGTCATCAGAGATCAGTGCCTCAGGATAGGCACTAGGAGTCCTGTTAGGGGAAGGACAGACATGAAATGGCAGGACAGAAGATGATTGCTTGACAATGTATCAAGATAAATCTAGTCTTTACACCAGGCTTGTGTGCTGTGGGCCTCTGAGGCATAACATTTCCAGTTGAGATTTATTTGGAAAGCGTAATCTATGGTTACAGATCTCACATTTCTACATAAGCCTGGTCTTAAATATTGCTTTAACTAGTTGTCTCAGTTTGAAAGACAGGTGTCTGCTAAGGAAGGCAGGAGCCCCCCTTGGAATGGAAAATACAACCCCCTTCCGTCCGAATTATTATAAATTTGAAATTAAGGGGCTTTCAGGCAAAGATATGAGGAATAGGAATAACAGGTTTTTTCCTTATCTATATATATATATGTATAACAAAACAATAATACAGAGAAACTGGTTTAACCTGACAGAGTCAGGGGTACAACCTGGCACCCTGCCAGGCAGGGTGTTGGTAGCAGTCTGATTTGGTGGTAGCTGCAGTTCTCTTTGAAGTGGTTCTGTTGAAGCAGTGATCTTGTAGAAAAGGTCTGGTCCTCCTCAGAAAGTCCAGTGGTGGTTGTGTGGCTCTTGTCCTGTGGGATCCCAGTAGGTAAGGCTGCCTATGCTGTTCCAAACCCCAGATTTTATCCAGGTGGGAATGCTTGGCTCCTTCCCCCTGGGCAGGGCATCTCCCAATGGGATGGTGAGTCATGGGGCAAGGCACTGATGGGCCCATTAACAGGAGATAGTCCGGAGGGAGGAGGCAAGGAACATTGCTGCACCTGGTTTCAACAGCTCATGGTAATAGAATACACTGTAACCCAGGACACTAGTGTTGGTAGTCCTTTTTTGATCTTAAATTCATGGCTAAGAGTTAAAAAGTGTGAGTAAAAGGCCACTTCTGAAGAACAGAACTCAATATTCATATGAAAAGTAGTTTTGTGGCTCTTACTAATGCACCCTTCAACCTTAGAAAATAAAGCTGATAGATTCTGTCCCTTCTTCAGAAAAGTTAGACAGAGATATCATCCAGAGTCTACAAAAAACAGCTTCAAAGAAGTCCATTCTGCCAAATAATAGAAAAAAGTGATGCTGATTAATGGATGGGAATCAGTTAAACTGATTTGTGGGACACATTATTCATTAATAAATCTGAGACCATATTCATTGAAAGAAGTGTAGCAGGCAACACTGAAAACTTTTCAGGGAATAGGGAAAAAATTTAAACATTCTATTTCAAAAGAACCTACAGGACGATTAGTACGAAGATCTTTTTATGAACACTAATTCTCAGCACCTACAGGAAGATCAAGAAAGCAGACATCTCCACAGGAACTTCTGCAAGTTATTTTTTGTTTTAGAAGACACTGCTGCTTTTCACTGCACTTAGCAACAACCCCGTGGTATTGCTGAAGCTCCCTGTGCAGCCCACAGCAAAGATATTAGTGCCAACACTGATCATCAATTATAACGTTACAAAAAAAACCAGTGCTCCTGTTTAGAAAGAACACAGTCTCAAAAACTGAGAACTTCTGCACTGCAAGTGAAAATACATGCCTCAAACTAGGGGTCCAGAGAGGTGCACACTTCAGTGTGAGCAAAAGGAGATGTTTGGAGATCTGAGGACTCGATCTTGCAGACCACATCAATTCTATCTCTGCCCTCTCAAGTGGCTGGCTGGACAAATTAAGTTTAAAAAGTCAGTAAGGAAAAAAAAGCCTCTCAATCTGTAAAAACTGAGACCTTGCCTGTCTCAGAGACAGAGGACTCCCACAGGGAGATGAGCTTAACCAGCTTGTTCTTCCTCAGTATCTTTACAAAGGTAGCAATCTAGGAAAAGATTCACATATGTAAAAGCACAACACTCTTCGGGCTTTCCTGCACTCAGGCAAAACCTATTTATGCTGTAGTAGTGGTTTTTATGCTTCCCCTTCAAACAACAAAAAAAGATATGTCTTCAGACTCGTTTACAGGGTGACCCTGCTGGTACTAACACACTGAAGGCACTGTTAGAGGTTAGAATGCGAAATGATTAAGACAAACAGAGAGCAGATATATGCTGGGGAAGCAATGTTTCAGTTGATAATACAAGCCTGAGCTGAAGCCTGTGAACACAGAACACACTGTTCTGTCAATAAACCCTTACCCTCCTTTCTTTCTCTGTTCCAGCTCAATTACAAACTGGCAGAACGGATGTTTCAAGGTAGAACAAGCTTATATATCAGTAAGTTCAAGCATTCAGTCTCAGGTTCAGCCACGAAAATCTCCATGTTTTCAGTAAATTGGAACAAGCTTAAGTGAAGATAGAAGGTGTCCTGCACTTTCTGTCATTGCAATGTAGCTGAGTTACAAAGAAATCCTCATTTAGGTGGCTCCAGATGCCAGGCTACTCGCAGCAGTGGACAGGTTACACCACAAAGAAACGCAAACTAATTAAAACTACCTCTGTTTCAAAAGCATAGCATCACTATGGTCTATGCGTTTTAACAGTTGTACATTCATCCTATAGCCTGTAGAAAGTGTCTAGATTCCTAGGAATCTAGACATTAGGTAGCATTCTTAAGATGAAGGGGATGGTCTTATACAACTGCATACTCACAGAAAAACACAATCTGGGACAACTGAAAAAGAAATTAAGAAATAACTTTTAAGCTTTATAAATAATTGAAAAGAGAATTTTGCAAAGTTTTGATGTGTCATGAAAGCAAAGTTTAAAAGGTGAAGAAATTATTTCAATTAAACAGAACAAATGTCAGCTATGAATGCCTAAGCATTTTAATGAATTCATCTGCAATACTACGGTGTATGCTGGGGCACAGAGCCAGTGGGGGCATATACATGCAGACAAGTTATTTGTGAATATAATTGCAAGTCTATAAGAAACACCCACTCAGACTGGGGAAGAGTTTCTGGAAACAAAATCTGCAACAGCTCCATAAATTTCTCAGATACCAAAGCCAGATTGCAGAACTATGATACATAAAGCAAAGCAGCAAATGGGTCCAAAACCAGGGAATCGATTTGGTCTGAGCAGCTGAAAAAATTCCTTTAACTTGATTCCTAATATATATAAGGGATTTTTGCATCAGAGCAGTTCTACTGGCTTAAATGTTAGCACTTCCCACCCTGCATAGGAGAAAAGATCTAAGCTTCTTTCCTGCAAAATGACATATTAGGAAAGTTCTTTATCAGCTGAAAAACGTTTCCCTCTACCAAAGAAATGAGGATGGCAAAGGAGTATACACACAACAAACACAAAGGATAAATAGAGCTGGTACTTAAATAATTTTCCCTTAAGAAAATGTGGCTGGAAAAAGATTAGATAGCAATAAGTTTTAAATTTAAAAAAAAATCTGCTAACAAAATACAACTGATCACCCGTGTATTGTTTCTCCACTCTTGAAGACATTTCTTATCCCATCTCTTTCAAAGAATCTGATTCTGTCAGCCTTGATTTATCATGTTTTAATACTGAACTTATATTGTTATATTTGGCAAATAGTAAACGTCACATCATTGGTAATAAAACAACTAGAAATTGTACCCAGAGCACTCCAGCTCTTTGAATCCAAAGAACCCAAACTGTGGGCTGTATCCTATGTATGTTACCAGCATGATGTATTGCACACTGTTTTACCGATTCTCATCTATGATCCATTTTATATTTGGCTAATTATTTTCTTCATAGCAAAAACATGCTCACAAACTCTAGTGATTAGCAGCACCACAGACACAGCTCACATTATGAGCTGTTACCTAGAGATGTTACACAGTGAATTTCCCCAGCCACTTTTTCTCCTTGTTCAGAGCCACACAAGTCTTCCACAGCCCATGCTTAGTCCTTTGATGGATTACTGACATCCTGCTCCTTAACCCTCTGTTTCACTAACAGGTCCTCTCTAAAGTTAATCTCCATTACCTCAGCTGCACAGCTGTAGCAATTAGGCTTCGTATTTTTGAAACCTTCAATTATAATCTACAAACAAAGCCTTAATGAGCACATGGTTGGGTTGTGAAAAGCCTTGCCACAGAGGGTTTAGGTCAAGATTAACAGAAAGGATGATACAAGCACAAATAGTAACCATTTAAACGTGTTAAGGATGTCATCACTTCTGATGGTGTGAACTGAACAAGCAGCACTTCAGAACTGGCTTACAGGTAACTTTGTATTCTTCCCTGTACTCCTGGAGAGATTGTCAGAGGGACTATGCATGCATCTGGCGGTTTATGGCAATTCCTGAACTCCTAGGAGCATTCACATGGATTAGGACAATCAAAATGACAAAAATATTTCTAAGCTCAAAGCACTTAGGAGGGACGTTTAACTTGGTATTTAGCATGATTATTTAACCTTTCCCAATATTTTCCAGCATTTTGTCAAACCAAAATTAGGGTTTTCAGAACATGAAGTCTGACTCTCTCACTCCACTACGAACGACGGTTAGACTGGACCATGAAGACATTTTATATTTTTATAGACCTCCCTCTTCTTGTCCCCAAAGAGAGGCTTTTGCATGACTACCTGCTGTTAAACTGCCTTCACGGGCTCCTGAGGAAGCTCAGTTGTCTTCCTCTGTCCTTCAAACACAACAGGAGAAATGTCTGCAAATAACAGCTTTCTATTAAATTCTTTTGGCAAGTGAGCAATCTAGGCAGGTGCCCTGCACCACCACCACCCCTTGTCATGCAGGTAGAGGGAAAGAGTTCCTCCTAGGAGACCTGGAGGTGAAAGATAACTCATGAAGTCCTGGAAACATGTTCCCTAGGCAAGATCAGGCTTGTGGGAGGCTTCACATGGGACAGCTGGAATACCAAAGGCTTGCAGAAGCAAGAAAACTGAACTTTGAACAGAGAGCAGACTACAGTGATGGCAAATGGGGAATGGTGGAAGCTTCTAGGAAATCAGCACAAACAGAAAGTGAGCAAAACACTGTGCAGTTAATCAGCAATTTGTAAGAAATTGCAACTTCTGACAAAGAATACGAGCTACACAGACAAGGAATCATTACGGATCTGGCAGGCTACAAATAAAACTCTACTTTCCAAGAATCAAGTGGTGAAAAAGTCAGTCAAATCCTTGAAAAAAACTAGAAGATGGTTTTATCATTGCATGCATAGAGGAATAAAGTCTGATACTTTAAAACAAAGAAGCCATTCAACAATAACAAACAAGTCCAAAGAATAAGGAAGCCAAACCACATAAAATACTCAGAAAAGAGATATGCAGCTAACTCAGGGCTGGCTTAAATACTTTTATACCTTCTATAGTCAAAAATGGCAAAATAGCTATTAAAATCTACTAAACAGCATGGTTACACAAGGCATCAGAGAACGTCACATTTAGTAACACAAATTCTAATTAATTGTGTTTTAAATAGTATTAACTCAAATGAATAAAATTTGAAGTGATGAGAAAGCAAAAGGGAACAGTGTCCCATGAGTTCTCAGTCAGCTTTCTGCCAAACTAAGGTATTTGGAGAAGGAAGACAGAAGCTGTATCTGGGCAATAAAATCTTCCACAACAAGATGAAGCACTGAAGCAGAGAAAAGCCAGTTTGTTTATCATCTCAGGCACTGGAAATGAGAGCAACCTGTTTCACAGAGCCTGGAAAGACACAGCTCAAGTTGGAGTTCAGAGATCAACAAGCCACATTCAGCTCCTGGTGGAGGACCAGAAGGATTCACAGCACGTATACCAGCAAAGACAACATATTAGCTGAAAATAACACTGCAGCTAGCCTTTTTAAAAGAAAAAAAAAATCATTATTTTAATAATCATAGAAAAACACAGGTTGGAAGAGATATCTGCAGGACATCTAGGCCCATCACCTGCTCAAAATCAGACCAGGTTTCTCAGAGCCTCCACCCATCAAGATTTGAAAGTCTTGGAGGTTAGAGAGTCCTGGGCCCTGTTCCTTTGTTGTGAAGAATTTGTCCTTAATCCCATAAGAATTTCCAATGCAGGTATTTCTGCCCACTGCCTCTTATTCTTTAACTGTGCAACTGAGAAAACTCCATTTTCCCTACAGCCCCACATTGGGAGAGGGAAAGGCTGCAAGTAGATCCCCACCTTGGCCATCTCATGGCTAAACCAACCCATGTCCTTCAGTCTCCCCAGTATGTCTCATGGTCCATCACCTCACCATATTAATATCCCTCACTCCAGTCTGTCTCCTACACCGCAGGGGTGGGGAAACACCAACAGTAGACACTAGTAACATCCCCTCATACAAGTAACTGTGGTCAGTATCACAACCTAATTCTCACAGAACCAGAGAAGTGCTAAATAATTTTAGAAATACAGTGTATGGGGAAAGAATAAATGAACAATAAATCACACCTTCTCCCATCTACCATGGATTTGAATTTTAACAAGACAGAAAAAAGCATGTATAAAGGACTTTGCTAAGTTGAGTGACACTGTTCTAATTATACTGGATTATCTTGGAGCAAAGAAGTTTTTTATTATCATGCCTTTAAAGGATTTAAAGAAAAGAAGAAAGCCACAAATTACCTTAAGAACTGAATCACTCTGAAGATTAATGGTATTTAGCCAGAAAAGACTTCAAAGACACAAAGCATCCTTCCAAAATCCAATTCACCCAGCCGCCCAGGAACAAGCAGGTTGGTTCTACTAAACAACTGGCAAGGAGGATATGGATTTCCTTGTTTATGGCAGACAAACAGGAAGCTGAAGCCAGTAGATTTCCACAGCAGTTCTGCGGGGCTGACTTAACTGGAGGAAAGAAATTAACTGGCACCTTAGCTCCATAAGGAAAAGCAAAGGGGTGCTTTAAAGGCAAATTTTAAGACCTCTCCTGAGTTCAAACCCCTTCCCCAACATCCTGCTGCAGGCCAAGGAGATTTAATTTTTTTTCTTTGCCTAATGCCAAGCACCAGAAAGCTCATCTTCCCCTCAGGCCCCAGGAACCAGTTGCTGAGCCAGACCTTGCAGCCGATTGCTCTGGATCTTCTGAAGGATCGGCTCGGGATGCTGGGTCTCACAAAAGCAGTTCAGTTCCCCTTTTTAAGGATGAGAAAAGTGATGGGAACAGCACCAAGCTTTGGTAGTTGTCGGTTACCTTGACACCACCCATAATACAAGCCAAGTAAAAAGCAAAGAAATAATTGACTTACTGAAATCTAAAAAACAACCGCCCCGTTTCTAATGTCGTGAAGGACAAGTGAACAGAAATAGAAGTGTGATTTTTCTCTTTTATTCTCTCATCCTAGAGTCAGATCTAAGGGGTTTCTTGCTCTTTGTTATACAGTTTTAGATGAGACAACTGTGTGGTGAAGGCCCCGTGCTTTGAAAAAGCCTTCAATCATCACATTTTCCTCACAGCAGGAAATACAGGCTGAAGAAAATGTTTGCCATAACACCCCACCCTTCCTGGGTTGCCTCCAGCTAAATTCAGATCTATGTCCCTTTCTCACCCTTTAAGGCTGTGGTGTTAACTTTACTAAGGATGCAATTTCAGTAGGTTTCCATCACCCTTCTTCCCTCTTCTAATGACTGTCCTCACTTCTTTGGAAATGCTTAAAGTACAGATTGATGATGCCCCTGTGAGAAAGCTATTTAGAAAAAAAAAAAAAAAAGAAAAAAGATAAACACAGTATTATTTTCACAGGCTGAAAGAAGGACTGAAGAAGTTAGGACTGGATTAAAAGTACCTCTGACTTCTTAAATCTGTTTCACAGCCCACACCAAATATCCTGCTGCTCTGAGCCAGCCAAAAGATAAATTGAGGGAGGGGAAAAAAATAAAGATACAGTATAAACACTAAACAGAAGAAAACAGTAAATACAGCCACATAATGCCTCTCCAACATTGTAGTTTCATGCTGATAAATTCATTTCCTTTGCACAATAGAGCTCAATAACAATACCTTGAAATAAATACTGCAAATAATATGCCACTGCAGGAATTAAACCAGTAGATTGGAAACAGAAAGGATTACTTATGTAGAAGAGCTACACTGTTTCTTATTATTTAGTTTGTATAGCGGGTTCTTGAAGGCCTCCAAGAAATGATAAACTCTGCACATTTAAGTGCTGCTCATTTCTTATACCACCGAATGGCAGCCACTCTATCACTGCTTTGCTGTCTCCCCTGGCGATTTTTTCAGTTATTTTTGCACTGTGTGGCATTTTCCTTAACATTATGGATGAAATTTTAAACTTAGGTGAAGAAAAGTTCCTGTTCTTCACAGAGTAACAAAACTTTTGAAAACATGAATGCTTTTGGAATAAAAACAAAGAACAAAACCAGGAGACCCAGTACACAACACACTCTGTCTGCAGGAGTGTGATGGCATAATGACACTGACATCTGGCCACTTCCTCTTCAGCTGTTTCACCAAGGACCACGCAGTTGTCAAGAACTGACTTCTAGTCTTTATACGGGCAGGTACAACCAGAACAAGTTCAGGTAATATCAAGTATTTTCTCACAGAATGCAAGATATGTTCAAAATTAGTTGCATGGGAGGCCTCTGATAAAAGGGCTAATTCAGAAGGGTCTCTAAAGCAGTTTTATAGAGATGAAAACAAAACAAAAAAAACGAAAACAAAAACCAAACACACACACACACCCCCAAGCAAACAAACAAAACCACACATACGAGGTGCCAGTGTTTCTCATTAACAGGGCTAAGGATTTTCAGTGCTGTAAGGAATGCTGACTCATATGATCCTTGTTATAATTCAGTCATCTCAAACTCGGACATTATAGAAATGCTGTTTTGACAAAAAAGCTCTAACTTTGTGCAGGACACAAGATTAGAGACGGCAATATTAGGCCTTTAGAGAGCTTCTACTAAAGTTGCAAACTTCAATGAAAAATAGTACAGATCTTCCGTTTTGATAGGCACAAGGATTATCTTCCATCTGGAGAAAAATCTATAAAGTGGTATTCTGTGAGACTACCTTGAATTGGTATTTCAAAGGGATTCTTTGGAAAGAATGATTTATAGATCACAAAGACCAATGGGTCTTTTATCAAAGAAAATTGATTCCTTTTCTGAACCACAAAGAAAAGATTGATGATATCCTAGACCACAACCCCATTTGTGAGAGATGCATAGTGCCAAGAGACAAGTTACAAGTCAGTTAATACTTTACAATACCACAAATAACTCACCTACTAATTACAGGTGAAGTGCTTGTGTTGTTTTATGGAGCTTATAAAGCAAAATTATAGCAGAGGGAAATTCACAAGGTAATTTATGCTATCCCCCACAGTACATATTAAGAATGACAAGGAGGGTTTTAAGTAATAAGTGCACACAACGAAATAGTAAAATTGATATAAATGTGTCAGTGTGTTGTCTTGTTTTCTTCCCAGGACTAAGAAGACACATATATGTAAAAGTCTGCTCCATGTATGAATGTTAAGATACTTCCAACATGATCATACCCCCTCCTCAGCTCACTGAGATTCCTATCAACTGTTTAAAGCACAGCCTATATGGACAAGCCTTGCAAAATTATTATCCAGCCAGGAGAAAAACATGCAAATTGTATTACCCCAGGATTTGGGGTTTTTTAGGGGGGCTGAAACAACTCTTTCTTTTGAAGCTGACTCTATTATTACTGATTTTTCAAAACATTACTTTTCCAGAGAGACATTATTTAATATCTTAAGTGACAGATAACATTTATTCAGCCTCAACGAAATAAGGAATGCATGTGTTTTAACACATACAGAGGACAGGATGGAAGAAAGTAGGCATCCCACACTGTTTTTTATTTACTGTTGTTACGTGCTGTCCTCAGAAGACACAACATATCTGCAGGGACCAGAAGCAAACAGCTTCCCAGATGGGTGGGACCTGCTGAGAGCTGCACCTTTCAGTCCTCCTATGGTCAGCATAATCGATCTGAAGTGTTATGATTTCATGCCTATTTGCTGAAACCTTACACATCACCAGAGGTGGGAGACTTTACCATCAGTTTCTTGTAGGTATTTCCTCCACCCCTCAAATCTCCAACCTTTTTTTTCCACCTTCTGAGCTCGTGACTGAGGCTCAGTCGTGACCCTTGGTACTGAACAACTGAAGCCTAACTGAGGGTTAGACTTAGAAAGCAAAAAGCAGTAACACATTATACTAAAATAATGTATACTAAATACTAAACCCAACATTATACATATTTTCTGTTAGCTAAATGATCTAGACTTTGCAATAAAGATGATAAAATTAAGAGCACATGTATTTCCAGAGTGTCTTAGATTCCCAGAAGATTCAAGAACAGTGTTATCTACCTTAATTTTACTACTGCTGTTCCTCTAGTGCTGTGCCGCTCTCATTGTGCAGGAAGTAGAGCCACAAGTGATTCTGCTTCTCTACTGTTTCCTTTCTTCTTTTTACTCTTATTCTTGTTGTTGTCATCTGTCTGCTTTGTTCTTCTGGGTTAATGCAGCATGTCTCCAACACAGCCTTGGAAAATAACTATAATGTGATTTGGGTTTAGTGTCATTAAACCTGATTAGCAAGGAGTGCTCATGAAAATCCATAATTACCTCACAAAACAAAAAAGATGGTTTTTGCAAGAGAATTAAAAAGAACTTCCATTTAACTATTTGGGCTACTTGAGAAAAGCTATTGTCACATCAGTTTTTTCTGCACTTTTCTGTACCTTGTAAATATCATAAAATACCAAGAGCTGCTAAAAACATCCATCTTCTCTCAAAGCTGATTTCTAATATGAAACCAAATATACAGTCTTTATTTCAAGAAAATAAAATAAAAAGCCATAGAGACCAAAATCCATCTTGATGGATGTGCTAGTGCTTTGGGTACAAGACCAGACTTCGTGATTAAATCTATAATGATAAAAGAATTCCCAGCTGGATAATAGCACAGCGTGGCTAACACAGACATCACTAAACTGTTTAATCTCCCAAAACAGGGGTGTAGGAGATGGCATTGCCCAATAGTTTGAGTTAGGGACTACCCACAACACAACCTCACTTCGGTGTGTCTTTTTCTCTGCACTTTGCGGGGGGGGGGGGGGGGGGNAGAGGAGGGAAAGGAGAGGATACTGCTCTATACTTTGTGAGCAGAAGCATAACAAACTTTTGTCTAAGACATACAACAGTATACATTCTTCCAAACCCTCATTTTCATTTAACATTTGGTAGAGGACAATCTCTGCCTGTAGGTTTTTTGGTCTGTTTTCAGTTGCAAATTAAGCTGAGATCAGCCTTTGCATCAATTGCTGCTTGAAAACCTCAGCAAGAAGAAGGGAGAAAAAGAGCCTTTCTCCCCTGCAGCATCAGGAAAAGGATCTAGGGCAGCTTTACTACTGCACTCCATGGGCAAGTATTCCCACAAACCTGTCCCCCGAGTTTTGCCAGGTCCAACAGCACTCTCATTTAATTTTTCCATCCTCAGAAAATGGCTAATGCCATCCTCAGAAAATGACCTTGCTTGTAGCTGGCATTAGCAAAACCCAGCTTTTGGTTGTACTATTATTTTAAGAGGTCCCCAACCTCTGCAATTGCATTAAATTAGCGGGTTGCATGGCCACAACCCTGGTTTTAAGCTATTGTGTGTTCTTGAGCTACAAATAACACAGATTTCTTCCCATACAGGTCTCCTCTGTGTGTCCAGAGCTGTTGGCCACAGGGTAAATATTTCCCCATCTTCCATATGGGCAAAGCAGCAGTGCCTGTACAATGGTTGCATGTTGTGCATATGCTGAACCCCACTCAGAGGCTTGATTAAGTGTCCTCTGCACCTGAATGACAGCTGGGTCTGCAGCCTGGAAAGCTGCCCTTGAAGTGCTCTAACATGCAAATTCAGAGATGTGGGTGGCAACACGTGCGATAAAAACAATATTTGAGGAACTCTCCAGCTCTAGGCAGTGAAGGTAAAAAGCACTGACAATCTCAGTAGTGAAATGAGAAATGTAAGAAGTGGACCAAAGTCACCTTCGTGGAAGAAACAAGAAGTAAGTAAACTTTGGGTTGCTCATATTAGAAGCAGGTAAAATTCCACCTGCACACTTGCCCCCAAGATGCAGTTTGATCACGATATCTAAATTACAAGAAAAATAATGAGCTTACTTCAAAAGGTCTCAGGCTTGCCTCACCTGCATATATTTATGGGTACAGTCAAGCATAACAATAAAATACCTCATTAAAACCCTGTGCTCTCTCCCTTCACTCCAATTTTGATTAACCCAGTAAAGACCAAAGTCTGCACATTACCATTTCGGCCATTTTCTTCTTCACTCCACCATATCAGAGACTTAAAAACTTGGAGTCGGCCTACAGTTCAGAATGATAGAAAGAACCCATGGGCATCATTGATTACAGCTCCACGCAGGGCAACATACAAGTTAAACTGTAAATCCAAGAGCATTCTCCCAACACTTCTTGAACATCAACAAGCTTGGGGCCACAATCACTTCCCTAGGGAGCCTGTTTCAGTAGTTGACCATCCTCTTGGTGAGGAACTTTATCC
This sequence comes from Gymnorhina tibicen, assembly GCA_013399875.1. Lineage (NCBI taxonomy): Eukaryota > Metazoa > Chordata > Aves > Passeriformes > Artamidae > Gymnorhina > Gymnorhina tibicen. The sequence goes on from VXAZ01007504.1 coordinate 281,290, forward strand.
TCATGTCCAACCTGAACTTCCCCTGACACAGCTTTAAGCCATTTGCTATTACTGGACAGCAGAAAGAAGAGATCAGCACCTCCCTCCCTCTCTGCTCCCCATCATGAGCAAATTCTGGACAGCAATGGGGTCACCTCTCAGCCTCATCTTTTCTAAGCTGAACAAATTTAGCATCCTCAGAACCTAAGTCATGCCCTCTAGTCCTTTCCCCATCTTTATTGCCCATCTTTGGACATATTCTGATATTTTGTACTCCTTCTTATACTACAGAGCCTAAAGCTGCACAGAGTACTTTGAGGTGAGGCGACACCAACGCTGAGGTATATCGCTTATTTTGATCCATTAGCTATATTGTGCTTAGTGCATCCCAGAAGAGGGTTCAAGTGATCCTTTGGGCCACCAAGACACATTATTGACTGATATGGAGCTTGTCATCAACCAAATCCTCAAGTTCCCTGTCTGAAGGGCTTTATTCCAGCCTCTTCTTTCCCCATCCATATGCACATCTAGAATTACTCTCTCCCAGGTGCAGAAACGGCCATTTGTTCTGGTTAAATTTCATATACTTGGTGATTGTCCAGCTCTCTAATCTATCAAAATCTCTCTGTAAGGAATCTCTGCCCTCGAGGGAATCAATGGCTTCTCCTAATTTAGTATTATCAGCAAACTTACAGTGCACTGAACCGTGAGAAAAATGGCCCTAAAATGGAGCGCTGGAGAACACCATTAGTGACTGGCTGCCAGCCAGATGTTATCCAATTTACTGCAACTCCTTGAGCCCAACTCTTCAGCCAGTTGTTCACCCAGCATACTGCGTACCTCTCTAGTTACATGCTGGACATTTTGTCCAGCAAGATATTTTGAGAGACATAATCAAAAGCCCTGCTAAAAATAGAAAATGAAAAAAACCACAAAAAATCACATCCACTGCCTTCTCTTTGTCCACTAGAAGGATAACCTTGACATGTAAAAGGATATTAAATTAGCAAGGCATGGCTTTTCCCTCGTGAACATGTTGGGTTTGACCGATGACTGCATTGTCTTTCAAGTAGTGTTTTCGGTGACTCCCAGAATAAACTTCTCCGTAATTTTCTCAGGCACCGAAGGGAGGTTGACAGGCCTATAATTATCAGGGTCTTTTTTCTTGCCCTTCTCGAAAACTGGAACACCGTTTTCTAGTTTGCAGTCAACTAGGACCTTTCTAGATTGATAAGACTGTTGCTAAATGTCAGAGAGATCTCACAGTAACACTGACGAACTCTTCCAGTAATCTGGGATGAATCCCATTGGGTTCCATAGATTTATGGGCATTCAGTTACAGCAGCAAATCCTGTACCAGTTTAAAGTCAGCTGGGAGCTTATCATTCCCCCAGTTGGAATCCTCTTACCCAGGCCCTCTAGGTGTGCCAGAGCCTGTCACTGATGTTAAGGACCAAGGCAAAGAAAGCATTGAACATCCCTTGCTTTATCTTCATCCATAGTTGTGAGGTGACCAACTTCATCTAGTAACAGGCCAACACTTACTTTAGGGGTCTTTTTATTGTTAACATACTTTGAAAAGTTTTTTGTTATCCACCACACTACTGGCAGGCTTCAGCTCCAGTTGAGCTTCGGCCATGCAAATTTTCTCCCTGCACTAGTGAACGGCATCTCTGTAGTCCTCCTGCATAGTCTGAACTTGCTTCCAAAGAACATACACTTTCATTTTCTGCCAAAGCTCCAGGAGATCCTTGTTTAGCCAAGCCAGGCTTCTGCCCTGCTTCCTTGACATATGACACATTGGAATTGCCTGCTTCCGCGCTCTTAAAGATGGTTCTTAAAAGGCAACCTGTGCCCCACTACCCTCAAAAGCAGGTTCTTAGGGGACCTTGCTAACTAGTTTTTCAAGCACCCTAAAGTCTGCTCTTCCAAAATGCGGGGTAGCAGCTCTGCCGACAGTTTTTCTCATATCAAAGCTTTTAAAATCAAGCATTTCATGATGAACTGTGGCCAAGACAGTCACCAATTATCATTTCACCCATGAGACCATCTCCATTGACAAATGACAGGTTTAGGAGGCTACCTTTTCTAGTCAGCTCCCTTAGAAATCATATCAAAAACTTATCCTCAACACGCTTTGGGAATTTCCTGGACTTGCCCACATTTGTTTTATCACAGTCCCAGTTAAAATCCGAGAAGCTGAAGTCTCCCATAAGGATAAGGGCACCTGATCTACAGATATCCCTTAATTTCTTCTAGAACGATTCGTTGGTGTCATCATCCTGGCTGAGTAACCTATAGGCTCCCACAACAGCATCCAAATCTGATGTTTCCCATGATTGAAAACCTTCAAATTCTGTCAGCAACACCAGTCTCAGAGGCAGATATGGGTAAGCTGGATCTACCTGATGTCATTCCCTACAACTGTGAGGGATAAGGGAAAATACCAGCTGTGCTTCTGATCATTGTACCAATCTCCCCAAGGCCCTGAAATCTCTTTTGATCTCTCTTGGACTTCTCAGTGTAACTTCATTGGTATGCACATGAAAAAGCCATAACAGATAATAAATCTGAGGGACATACAAGACTAGGATATTTCCTGGCAATGTCTAACTAGAATCCCAAAGAATACTTCCCTGAAAGGCGAGTCTACTTGGCAGACTGGATCTTGTCTTCCCTTCAGAAAGGAGCCACCCATGACAACATTTTTGCTTTGGGACATGGTCTTGAAGTGGGGGATAGGCTGACCTGATCTCACCAACTCCTCTAGCATAGAATCACAGAATCGAGTATGTTGGAAAAGACATTTAAGATCAAGTCCAACTGTTAAACCAAGTATTCCTCCAAGTACTCCACTAACCGTGTCCTTAAGTACCACATCTACACATCTGTTAAATACCTCCAGGGATGGTGACTCAACTGCTTCCCTGGGCAGCCTGTTCCAATGTTTGATAATCCTTTCTGTGAAGAAATTTTTCCTAATATGCCATCTAAATCGGTACAGCTTGAGGCTATTTCCCCTTGTCCTATTGCTGTCACTTGGGAGAAGAAGCCAACCCCCACCTGGCTATGACCGCCTTCCAGGCAGTTGCAGACAGCAATGTGGTCTCCTGTGAGCCTCCTTTTCTCCAGGCTAAACAGCCCCAGCTCCCTCAGCCACTTCTCATCAGACTTCTGCTCCAGACCCTTCACCAGCATCATCCACCTCTTCATGTTCTTGTCCTTCTAATTCCAGAGCCTGTTATCTCTTGTATAAGGGCAGCTGGGAAGGCAAGATAGACAAAGAAGAGTTTCTCCCACTGCCCCAAGCAGAGACTTGTATCCCATCACTTGTATCCTACCTTCTGCCTGGTGGGGAGAGGGTGTAGGATCCCTTTTGCCACGTGTTCTACCTAACTGACATTTTTGTTCCCAAGAGGTTGACATATGCTTCCACCAGCAAATACTTAAAGAGCCTCCATCTACTTTTCAGTGAAACCTGCAGAAAGATTGCAAAGTAGAAGCTGAATCAGGATCTACTTCACAATATTAAACCAAGTTGATAGAAACGTCCTTTACATTTAGCATTTGCCTGTCATCTAATAGTATTAAAAACAAATGAAACTCACCCTCTGAATTAATGATGAGTGCAGACAAGGGACAGTCTCTCAATTTGGTAGCAACTGAAAGTTTAGAACAACCTTCAAGTGTCATCAGCAAAGGTAATTCAGAAATTTTCCCTCTTTCATGACACAATTCTGTCAATTAGCTGAAAACAGCAATTACCAGTCCTTTTCTTTATTATTTGTGAAGAATCAAAACTTTCCAAGGATGATAAATGGCTCCTTGGAAAACACAATGCTCAGTTCTGCTAAATTTGCACTTTTCCGTTGGTTTTTGGGTTGTGGGGTTTTTTTGGTTTTTTAGCCGTTATTTCACACAGCCTTTGAAAACAAAGTAGTAGGGGCTGCTCGGGGAAAGTGGAGAGACAGGATACTAGTCATGGACAGAAAATGCCAAGGGATGGTTTAAAGAAGAATACAGAGCTTTTCTCATTTAACTCACTGACCAGGGCAGAGATATTCCCACACCTTCATTAATTAAACAGGAAAGTTAACATTGTTAGCAACATTAGGTACAAAACCTCATTTAAATTGTTCTGAAACAAAACAGGAAAAAAAGCAAATGCATTCAGAGGATGACCTTTGAGAATTCTGGCTTCATTAACATTTCAAACAGCACAGCACAAAATTAAGACAGGAAATAGACTTGCAATGCTATTTGACTGCAGAAATATATATCGTTAACATGCTTATAATTAACAGGATACCAATGTTTGTCCCATTGTCTCTGCTAATAATGGTGTAACCTGCAAATGGAATTTCTCCTAACAAAATTGAAGGGGATATTTAGGTTTATTCCACCTATCAAGCTTACCGAGAAATGTCAAACAACCCCCTTTTTGCCCTTTGAAAGGAATTCCTCCACACCTGCCCTTGCAGGCTGATATAAAACAATTGCAGAAGGCATATACAGGCGGCTCTTAAAATTCAGAGTCCAGTCATCCTTTCCCATGTCACAGCAGCAAGTTTACTGGGGAGCCACAAGTGACCCAGACAGGCCTTACAGAAAGCAGTTCAGACGCCAACATCACCCCTTCCGTGCAACACCACAGTGTTAGCAATCCCTTTCCTCTGAATGGGATCATTTTCCCTAAGCTCTATGGCCCTAACGGCACAGCACTGCCCTTTATAGGGCCATATGCTGGGGTTTGGTTTTGAACACTCACACAGAGACCACATGTAACAGCATTTCTGCTACTGTTTACCCAGAGGTATTCTGCAATCTATTAGACCTCACTTCTGGGAAATATTGACCTGATGTCCAGTCTAGACTCAATTTCATTCTCTGTTCCCATGTTAGATCTTCTTAGATAATATCCATCCTTGTACTCCCAAGCTGTGGAAACTGTAGGCTGCTTGGTAATCAACTGGCTGGTTGTAGGATTTTTAATTTCTCTTACGTCAGATCAGCTTGAAAATCTGATAAAAGCCTCCCCTGCCTTCTAGAGAGGCAAGATGCAGTAAGAAGCTCTTGACAAAGACCTGTCTCTTCCCACAGCTGGGTGAAACAAACACTTCAAGTGACACTGCCAGTACTACACTTTTGTGATTAAGTCAAGTTGCATATTTTCAATCTGTTGCCTGATTATTCCTTTTCTATTCAGTCAAAGAGGTTGAAGCGAGAAGAAACACAGCTTACTCCCTTGTAAGGGACTAGGGGGATTATCTAACCTCCCTCTCTTTGTATTAAGACATCATTTACATTATGAGTTTGCCTAAAGTCACAGAAGGGGCAGACAGATACTTAGCCTGCTGATTGCTTTGGTCATATAATAAGCATGGACAAAAAAGTCCCGTCATGAAGCTGTAGTACAATTACTGCTGCACCACAGAAGATGTCACCAATCTACTAAGGGTTAAGGAAACAATTATTGTGGGGTGGAGAGACTTAGTAAACAGCAAACTTCAAGGATGAACCAGACTTGTGGATCTCAGCAGAGAACTACAATTAAGATGTAATCTCAATTAAGATGTAACATTTTCTTAAATTCCCCTCCCCCAGTGTTACTGTTTATCAGTATTAAAAAGGCAATTTGTACTTCTCAGTTCTCTAGACTGGTCAGTGTATCTTACCAGCAGGAAAGATTAAACTGTCCATCATAACAAACTGTCCTTTCCCTGTTCTTATATTATCAAAACATGTTGAGATTAAAGCCATAAGAAACTAGATTAAACACATTCATTTGCTTCAAATTCAAGGGCTTAAAAAGTTAAATTCCTACACACCTGTAATCACATTTAATAGAAAAAGCAAAATCACAGCAGATCCCTCAATGGTAGCGAGAGTTTGAGAAACTGTATGTTTGTTGAATTAATTCACAATATAAAATGCCTTCCCAGGATGCCCTAAACCAGCAGACGGTCAGAGAATAAGTAATTCTGGGCCTCATTTGTTTAAAGAGGAAAATTACTTACCACATTTTCAAGATCAAAAGGGACTTTAAGCAGCTTTCCCTTCCACAGGACTCTTACCCATCATCTCCCATACATGCCAGCCAGTAAAATGGTCTGAAGGTGAGGGATATTTAAAAACACTTCGCTGCTCCACACACCATCACTCAAAAAAAACATGACTAAGACTCAATACCACAGCTTTGCTATATCAATTACACATTATCAGTCGTACTGATCTCAATTTTACATGAGCAACATCCTTCTAGATTCATGGTTGGTAAGCTCCTTCCTAGGTCTGAAAACCAGAAAAAGTCACTGCATTGTGCCGCCATCTCATGATTGTTCTTCAGTCTAATACTCCTGTTTTTCATTCACATCAAACTGCACCCTTCAGGCCAGCCGCAAATCCTCTAGGACCAGAACAACTGTTCCTCACGTGACAGAGTCCTCCTTGCCAGTTAGTAGAACAGATTTATTTGGAAGAAGGTCTTTGTGCTTTCCTTGGGGTTGAACAGAGACTATAAAGCCAGGGATGACCGCACTAAAATTTTTAAAAGTAAATACATCTGTATTTCCAGCTAGCTAAACACAGCTATGGCCTTTTCACAGGTAAGACCAAGCACTCTGAAGGAATTTGGATCTGTCCAGGAGCAAAATTTTGTGACTTGGTTCCAAGTGGTGTCCAGTAAATCACAGCCACCTGTGCCCCAGGTGAGCTAGCTGATACATACTGTTAATTTAGTCAGCACAAGGCTCACCAAAGTTGCAAAACTCCCTGGGGCATCCCAACACCAGGATAGTGGGAACAGCCTAAGGGACAAAGGAAAGAATAAATGGCTGCGCAGAGAATAATGCTGCTGGGAGCAATCTGTGGCACTCTGTGTCAGAGCCCGGGCACACCCCACTGTTTTTTTTTCTGTACTATCAATAAGATTATCTCAATCTTTCTGGAATTGTGCTCAAAAGCAGAGAAGTGGCCCTTCCAAGCTCAGAACTGTATAGGGAAAGAAGGCCCTCTAGGATGTCCTCGTCTTTTTTGTGCAGCCTCCACAGACCATACTCTGACACAAAACCCTGTTAACATACAATGGAAGGAATTTAGGGGAGCATATTTCTTAGAACCTTGACTAGATAACCTTTATCGTTCCTAGTCAAAAACACCTTTCTTCTACTCACTAAAATCCCCTGCTACTTAAAAAACAGAACTGCCTCAGGACAGATGTGCCCCTACAAAGAAACTGCAGAACACAAATTTGGTGTCCATCCCTTCACCGATGAGTCATGTCCTCAGGGGTGACAGTCAAACAGAGAAATTAAAAGCTTTCACAGCTCAGAGAACAGTGTGAAAAAGCAGAAAAGTGAAAGAATGGAGGGCTGAAAATATTCACTCCACAAAAAGGTCAATTTTTAAACTGTTTTGCCCATGTTAATCAACAGCATGAAAACTTGTATACTCAGATCTGTGTTTCAGCCAGGAGGAATAGCTCAATAAATACAGCAACCAGGAAACTGCTGAGGACAGGAAGGCATAATTCTTTTTACAGCTTTAATCTGCTAACTGATCAAGTATACGACTGTTTGTGCTTCATTTTCCTGCCCATCTTAATAGGGAGAACAGTAGCTACACATCCTTAGGAAACTCTTCAGCAGCTTTAGACTGCAGGAGCTGGGGACTGAGAGAAGCCATACCTTCAAGTTTCATAAATTGAAGCTGGGTGAGGATCTACTCCTGTGCTGCTGTGACTTATTTTTACAGGGTAAGGCTCTAGACAGGATCTAAATCTCTAGTGCTTCTGTTTCAGATAAGGCAAAAATGCCTTTTGCTGTGCCCATCTCTCCTCAGCAACTTCCCTCCCAGCCTTAGGCCTGGTAGTCCATACTGCAGGCTCTGTTAGAGATCACCTTTGGTGGGAACAAGCAGATCTTGTAGCAATCGTATTCAAGTTGATTGCTGCTGTTGTGCTTCAGCTCAGCATCGACCCAAGGAGGTCATCACTCTTCACAAGAAGAGTTCACTGCCTTTCACGGGATACTAAGCTCTAGTTTTTAACAGCAGCTCTCCTTTCAAGCTGTGTCCACTTAAAACTCGGTCAAGACCTCATCCCACTGATGATTCATTACAGAAAAGCAAAAGTACCAGAATGGATTCCTCAGCCCTGGTCACACTTTCTAAAGGGACCACTGCTAAAACATGCATACCCTTGTCACTGAGATTGTCTGTCAATACTGGTATAGCTAGATGTATTGGTGCAAACCATTTATCAGGGAAGGGTTCATTTCACCAAACAGACACAGGCTGGTGCTACAGAAGCCAGCTTATAAAAAAAAAGTCACTATGAACAATGGATTTTTTTTTCTTGGCAGAATTCAGCAAATGATACGTTACTCACTGCAATAAATATAATTGCTCAAGCTAAGCACAAACAGAAACAAGGAGACAAGGCCAAGAAATTCACAGCAATGTCAAATCTAATGATCAGAGGCAATGCCATAGCAGCAATCCACATCAAATTACAATAGCCAGAACACAAGAAAAAAAAAATCAGACCTCAAGGGACACATGCTAAGGGTGTGTCAAAATTTATCACTCATCCTATCTGCCCATCCAAAATTTTTCAGCAGCAACCACCACAGTAGTGATTCTTCCCGTTAAAGTATACAGGAAATGACAGTAGAACTTAAAAAAAAGTTTCCAGGAAAATATATGCCTAAAAGAAACCCAGCAGTAAAGAGCAAAAAAAAATCCCATCCATCACTTCTCACAGAGTTGGACTCAATGACCCTTATGGATCACTTCCAACTTAGAATAGTCTGTAATTCTTATTAAAACCAGTTTCCCTGCAGAGATGCTAATAGACAACAATCAAGAAATTTAATTCTCACAAACTTCAGCTGTTCAACCCTAATCAAATATACTTACAGCAAGGTAAGGAAAAACAAACACTGTGTTGTGACAGACATCCATCCACAGCACTTTCCTAGTCAGGTTAACAGCTGGACAACCAGCAAAGAAACCAGCTGGGAGGCAGCCAGGCTTGTTATCCTGCTGCAAAGCTGCTGTAATTTAGCTGGCACCTAGAGAAATCTGCAAGATTTGAGACACCTGAGAGACCGCAGATATTTTTGTGACAAAAGAGGAGAAAAATCCCAATTTCTCAAGTGATGAATGGAAGGGGTAGGAAAGTGGTGCAAACACCTGCAGGTATCAGCAGGTCTGCAGTCACCAGCCCCCTTCATACCTTCTGTAGGAGCCACAAATTAATCCACAAGGAACCCATATGCAGGAGCAGTGAATCCAACCTAAGCTCTCCAGTTCTGAAATGAACTCTAAATGACTAATTAAAGGCCAAATAGTATTATCATTACTCACATTCCCCAGTATCTTACACCATGATTGGTCCCTTCGGCTTCAATTAGTTGCTATCCTGATGGGTGCCGACTAAATAGCAGATAAATGCCCAGTCTTAGCAAATTCTGAAAAACTGCCTTACTGAGTTTTCCTACCAGGTGCCCGGTTGCTTTGCAGACAGTTACCTCATTCAAGGTGAGCAGCCCAGAGGCTTTGAAAGGTCTCAATGATACCCTTCTTGTTCGAGAAATCTGCTTTTTCCTGGAGACAAACATTATGAGTCAGCCCTGCACCCGCCTCGGCATGACCTGGGGAGCAGCTGGCTCAGGTGCAGCCTCACCAGAGGGGCTGAGAAGTTCATGGAACACCTTTCCTCACCTCCTGAGAAGGTACCTTTTTTTAAAAGCCCACACTGCTAACAAACAGCCGTATTCAGACTGTGACCTGGGGGAGTGCACTGGAGAAATCGGTTTCTTATGTTTCACTTTTAAATTTTAAGACAGGTAGGATAGAAGCCATAATGTCAGTTATGCTTCAGTGCAGAGCCTGTTTAAAAACCTACAGAATGTTTCAAAGAGGCATTTTAGAGCTGCTTATCTTATATATACCTTCTGCACAGGCCTGTGTGAAAGTCAAACACAGTCCAAAACAAAAACACCTAAGGTATTTATAAACTCCCAGGAAGGAAAATTCATAAGAATCATCTGTTATTTTTAATTGCGTAGCTTTCTGAGTAGCTTCAGAAAAAGGGCAAAGAAGTCTTCTTTTTTATGTCTTCTTGTAGCTTGTGTTGAACACAGACCGGATGCTTTTTGTTTCTTGTGCAGCCATTCCAGCTTGCACTTCAATAAGACATAGGTTTGCATTCATTTTTTACCCTAATGTCTTTATTTATGTGTAGCACCGGTCTTATTCCACAGCAAGACCAAACTGACATGATGTTCCAGAAAACTTAATGTCTTTCCATTTCATGGGGAAAAAAAGGACCAAATTTTTTTGAGTCTTTTCTCCTCCTCAATAGACAGAGAGGTTAACCTATGACCCCTGTGAGCACAGGCCACCAGAGGATTGTTTGGAGAGCAAGCCAGGGGGAAGCAGCACAATTGGAAAAATTTAAATATTTGATGAAAAGTTCCCCTTTTCATCTGTAACTTCAAACTCTATCAATCACTCAAATCGCTCTCGTCACCTTGTATGAGTTTGCTAAGCAGAGTGGTCCTTTTCAGTGCCAGAGTGCCCAGGGTGACCCTGAAAGTCCCCATAAAGTTCCAGATAACACCTCTAAAGCAGAGGGCCAAGCACACTCCCCGGAGCTCCCACAGTGACCAGGCAGCCACACAGAGCTCATTTCCTCATTTCCAGCTTTGCCACTGGGCTTATTTGACAGTTGGGTAAGAGGATTTGTCTCCCCTGTGGTAAGTAGGGAAGGTACACGGGAGCTCAAATTACAGAAATTTTGAATACCTCATGAGCTCTTTTCCAGCTTGAGCCTTAGCCAGCTGTCAGACAAGCAGCAGGTGCCTTTCCTAGCAAAATATAGGGGAATGAAGGAAAGTGCCAAAGAGAAATAAGAGAAAAACTGGTTTGGCTTACCCTTTTCTGTTCCTTCCTCACATCTTCCCCAGCTGGAGGCTCAGGGTTAGAGGTTTGATTGGCTACAAACCGGGGACAACAGCCCTGCTCACCTGACCCATCCTGAAGCCAGCAGCTTTTCTTTTTTTTTAATATGACTGAGCCAGCAGCCAAGAAATTTTCCACTGAAGGTGTAGAGATCACGTTAGCGGTTCCACCTGGGCTAAAGGAACATAGCTGATAGAAATGTGATGTAAGTGTAGGTGCATCTGCAGAAGACCATCAGAAGGATGGGAAAACACAAGTTATTCAAAACATGAGCCAGGCTCTTCCTACGTAGCCAGCTGTGGAAATAAATGGACCTATCTTGACTCCCAGACATTTATAATCACAGAGAAGAATGAAACTTCTATTACTTTTGAAGCCTGTAGCTATTTTATCATGCCAAACCTCATAATTCTTAAAAAAAAAAACCAAAAAACCTGTCAGCTGGCCCCTTTCCTCAGCTGTTCTCTCCCAAACCCCTGAACCCTGGACTGTGCATGAACAGCTCGGTTCAGAGCAGTAAGACCTGAGCAGCCCTGGCAATGACAGAGCATCCTCCAAATTCACAGAGGACTCTAGATGACCCAGGAAAGCTCATAAAACCAGACAAACATAGCAAAGATTTTCCTAATTAAATGGAGACCGTCAAAAGTCATTTAAGTTTTTAAAGAAATATTAGTGTTTATAAAGAGAAACTGATGCTGTTCAAATGGCTCCTGAGAGGACCATACCAACAGCAAGTCTGCAGCATCTAGAGGATGTTTGTCTACCAGACACTTGGTAATATATCTATGTACACTTATTAAAAGTGAAAACGTATACAAACCTTGGCAGTCTAGACACCCACCATGGATTTAACACATGCTGCTCCTAAGTCTATTTATTTTCTCACATGCCTAGAGCAAGCCCAGAAGGCCTCAAGCAAAACCTTCTAGGGTGCAATACCACTGCCACAGGCAGAGGTAGAAAATAAATTACTTCAGGTGCTTTGGGAACGTTAGCGGTACTGCAGGCAGAGAGGGAGGCAGTGGAAAATAAATACAGCTAAACAGTTGGAAATAGATTCCTCTTGCTCCTTCTGGCTTCCCACAGGGGAAGTGGATGGCAAATACAAGCCTGGAAAGGGCTCCCACAGTCACCAGTGGCCATAAATGAAGAAACTAGCCCTTTTCCTTTTAAATTCTTCAGCTCACACTGTTAACATGGTGAAAAAAAGACAGTGAGTTGGGGACAAATCCTGCACTGCTTCCATGGCCAGGACATGGACTGCCTGAGAGCAGCCAGCTCCAGGGCCAAAACAATCTGGTCATCAGGGAAAAGCCATCAAATTAAGAATTCCTTGAGTTGCAAAGCAAATGCAAAGGGGACTGGTGACTTACAGACCCTTTGCAAGCAGCCAAAGTTAGAGGCACTGACATTCTGTAGGTAGGAGAAAGGCAGCACTTATTTCCATTTCCTTTTCAGGGATCCCTTCTCAGAGGGGGATTTCATGTACCCTGTTAGATTTCATCCACAGAGAATTCCTTGGGAGAGTTTGTGAACTCACCAAGTCTGGACTGCAACACTTACTATTTCAGCAAGTGGGCAGCAGATGGCTTTCAGAGGGACAGACAGCTCCTGAGTGTCCAACACTGCACACCCAGGCTGGGTCTAACAGGGCAAGCAGGCTAGCACCAGCCATGGAGCCAGAGCTGTGCAAACCCCAGAAAAAGACTCAAATTATCATGTACTTGCCACAGACACAGGCTCCTGGAGCGTGGTCAGGGTGGAGGACCCCAGGTGCAGGCAGGTGCTGAGGAGCAGTTGTGGTCCTGGAGGGGGCATTGCCTCCACCTGGTGTCTCTCGTTTGCTGCCTGTGGTCTCCAGTGAGAAAGATCCCAGACAAAATGGAGCTCAATTCTTTTAAGAGTTGGGCATGAGGAAAAGGCCACCTTCCTGGTGTGTCCACGTGAGTCACTGCCCATGGGCCTTCCCTTACAGAGGTGGCTGCAGGAGTTCGTGCATTTGCTGTAGGCACTGACTGGGAACCACCTTATCTGGTTGTTTGCAGCTGCACCCCTCCAACCAGCATTCTCTGGGAATTAAAATTCAAGTTGCCAGAACTGACCTGGTACTTCTACCTGTTCTGGTGTTTAGAAGGTGCAAATCCTGTTTGCCAAGCCTTTTCAACCTCTTTTTAATCAAGTGTAACTTAAAGATATTAAGAATGGTTTCCTTTCTTCCATATACACTTTGCCAGCAAATTATTTCCAGCTCGGTGAACATACTGCACCTGAGAACAGTTAAACTGCTCTGAGTCCATGTTAATCTGCCAAAATTCTCCATATCAAAGGCTCTATGAGTCCATTAAGTATCGCAAAATAAAGAACAGCTTTTGAGTCCTACTAGCAGCATGAAAACGCCTGAAGAGAAACCTCTGTGTGACTACAGTACTACCCACCCCTCTGAGCATCCAGCACCATGCCAGGGCTTACTGTTCCCAAGTATTCAAAGATTTCTGTCTCTTCAGACTTTTTACATCAGGTAATCCCATGGGAAATTTAACTACCTTTTAGAAAGAAAGAGAGAAAACATCCAGCTTTTCAGGCCTTAGAAAATATTCCCACATAGACCACAAATCTCAGAGCAAAGGTTAAAAAGAACCAATTTGGTTGTTCTGTGTCAAACCTCATACTAGGGGGTCATTTGGAGCTGCCAGCCCACTCACAAGCCATCAGCAGAGAAGCCTCACTGAGGGTTGCAATGTTGTAGAGCTGGCACAAGCAACAGAAAGACAAGAGCTAATACATGAACCTTCCTCAATTTCATCCCACGCTCCTAAGGTCTTCGGGAGAATCATTGAAGGAAAGGAGACCAGCAGCTTCTCCATTAAAATCATAAGCAAATTAAAAAGTTATGAGTCGTATTTGATTTTTAGCCTTCTTTATGGAGAGATTTTTGAAGTAGCACTGTAAAAACATAATGAGGAATTTTAAAAAGTAGCAGTTTGCATTATTAACATGAATGAATTTTAAAACACCAGATTTACTTTTAACTTCTATGCTCTTCTATTATTAACTTTGCTGTATGCTGCACTTGGCATAGCCCTATGTAGAAATATGCTGAAGTAATTTAATATGAAGATGAAAAAGGCTGGGATGGTTAGGGCAAGCTCACATCCATCTGTAGAAAAAATGTTCTTGCAATCTTTTTGACGACTAGGAATGAAAGAACATCCCAGTGTCTATTCTTATCTGGAGATCTTGGAGCAAGTGAGGATCTAGCAAGGTTCAGGAAGGACTGACCCTAAGTAAGAGGAGTGCAGAGCAGTACAATCCATCCTCTTAGGAGCAGCCAGACCCACCTTTACTCAGAGCAAGGTGCACCACCCTGTGCAGATGGCCTTGAAAAGTGGGTGTCTGCAAGGGAAAAATGTTAGATAGGAAAAGCACCATGTTTGGGGCCATCTGGGAGCACTCGATAGTTGCCTGCCCTTTCATCCAAACTGGCTCTGACTCCAGGTGCTCTCCGCCAGTGGGAGGTGGCAGGCTGGCACCCTCCAGAACCTGGCAGGTCACACCACAAGCCCTGCAGCGAATCAGCCTGGGCATCATGCTATCAGAGCCTACTTCTTCCAGCTCAAAAGCTGCCCTCAGCTTTGGAGCAGGGTCAGCTGCTGGAAGGCTGGTGCTTCCCACACGCAGCGTGGCAGCACAGCAGCACAGGCAGGCGTGGAGAGAGAGCGGGTGGACGTCCCGCAGGGTGCAAGTGAGGGAGACCTTCTGTAACTCAGATAAACAAGGCTCCGCTGCACCATGCTGCTGAGGCTCTGCGGTGATGAGGCTGCAACAATCTGTGTGTCTGGGGATGAAAAGGGTTTTATTTTGTTGTGAAAAAAGGGAGGAAATGCTCGATTTACTAAAATTTTACTTTTAAAACTACTTCTCGTTTAGAAGTGGAATATGTAGTGAGATAAAATGTGGCTGTATTGAAACAGCAAGGCCAAGAGCAGACTGAATTTCTCTGCAGCAGCCAGACATTGTTTTCTAGGTAAGAAAAGGTTAGAAAAGTCTTCATGTGGATGCAGGAAGACTTTGTGGCATTTACAGAATTAGCATGGAGGAAAACTCCATGGTCCCTGATATTTCTTGGACAGACTGCAGCAGAACTGCAGGAAAAAATAAAAAGTAAAAAACAAAAGCATTAAAAATACATATAGCTAAGCTACTTAAACAGTGAAAAACAAAAATACTTGGAAGGTTTAAAAGTCTTCACAATGCAATGGTTTAAAAAAAAAAACACTTAAAAAGAGATTTTATACTGGGTTCTATGCCAAAATAGAGCCAACGCTAATTAGTGGCTATTCAAGAAGGGTACTCCGAAAATGTTAATTAAAAGGGTTTTCAATTAACAGAATGCAATTTGCAGGGAGATGCCTAGGAAAAAGATTAAACTTCTACTTTTGGGTTTAACAAAACAGTCACGAGGTCTAGTCTGGAAGCCCTAATCAGGCCTCATTGCTCACTCCTGATCTGCTGGAGTTCTTTGCAGGAAAAAGGTGAACCAAGCCTTTCAACACTGCAGAGCTTCTGAAGACTTTTGTTACCAGGAATAAGATTCTGTTAAGCTGAACTTGCAACCCCAGGTGAGTCACAGAAGAGAAAGATCAGTATTTTCTAGTCTGGGCATTTGATCCGAGACAGAAGCGTCCTTTGCTTCAGGTTTGCTTTCCAGTCTGAAATACAACCCTCCCATTCTGCAAAGCATACTCCTCCTGTTGGTCCTGACACAAGTTTGGCATGGTCCTAAGGAAAAAGACTTAGAAAAAGACTTCTAAAAGTCTTTTTAAAACTTTTTAAAAGAAGGTCTGTTTGCAGATGAGATGTCATTTGAGAAGCTGCATTCTGCTGTATGAAGTGCCTTAGAGAAAAACACATGACATAGCTGAGTTCAGGCATCGTGATCATGGTGTAGCTCTAATAGGAGGGGGAACAGGGAAGAGAAAGAGAGCATCTCCTCTCAGGGGAAAAGCAGTCTCACTGATGAATGAGACAAGATGACTAATAGCTCAAGGAGAGCAGATCAAAGGCTGAAAACTAAAATCAGAATACAAATACTAGCCACCCAGGCAGGTGCCACAAACACAGAGCATGGTACACAGACCAGGGCAGGCAGGAGGGAAAGCAGCTTTCCTTCCGAAGCTGGCTTGCTTTGACCTCCATCAGGTAGGAGAAGCAGGAAACATGAGGGTCAGGCTGCAACACAAAGGGGTGCAGGAGGAATCACAAGCCACTGAGTCCAACCTGAAAAGGTTGCACACAAGTAGGAGCAAAGGTCCTGTCCTTGCCATCTCACAGCTAACCCTAATGAGGCCCCAGCTTCACTAGCAAAAGGCATTTCATGACCTTTCCTCAGGGCAAAGAACATTTGAGCCGCAGGACACTGGCACACCCAATTATGCGTGATCTAGTGTCTGAGAGCTGATCATCTCTCAGGGCAGGCTTTAGGAAAACTGAAGACTTACTGCTGAAAGCCAGAAGGTTTGATCTAAGAGCTGACAAGAGAACTTGCACCAGAGGGTTTGAAGCCGATTATCCTGTACACAATCATACTGACTTGCACGGGACTGTTGGTAACAAACATACACCAGAGAGGGAAAATACATGCCTCCTCAACACTGCTGGGGCAAAATGCTCTATGCATGCCATCAGATGAAACAATGTAGGTTACAAAAATGTGTGCACCTCAGCTAAGACAAAGCACAGCAGTATCTTCAACACTGGAAAAACTCACATGTGAAATATAAAACTCACATAGGTCTTGGTACTGAAGTTTAACAGTACTTTTTGAGCCAGACGTATCTGCTCACTGGCCTTGAGTTTTGTACAGGAGAGGCACAAAAGTTGTCTTGCCAGGTAAGCATCCCTGCTAAGTAACCCTGATTAATCCATCAAATTATGACAGTGTTCTGAAAGGATGAGAAATGCTGAGAACTTCACGCTTCAAGGCTTCACAGTTGAAAGAAATCATCTCTCGTCAGCTTTCTGCAGGTTCAGTCAACCCCACAGTTACTGTATCACACAGGGTTGAAATCCCTTTTCAGTTAACAAATGCCCTTGTTGGCTGGGTCTGGAAGAACGCCTGTGAAAATTTATGAATGAGGTACTGTGTGCAGAACAATGCCCTCGTGCGCCGTAGTGACTTTGAGGGATGCACAGACAACATGAGGAGAATATTCTAACTGTTGGAGGTGAAGATGAAAGGTCATAAATGTGGTCCAAGTCAGAAGTGTATGGAGTGGGAGTCAAAATATTTGCTCAAGGGGATTAGAGAGAACAGAGCAACATGGCACGTGGGATGTTCTTGCAGGGAAACCACAGATTGTCACCACAGTCTTTCCTGGTTGCTGGATTTCCTCAAAATTGCCAGTACAGCCCAAGCAGCACAACTGCTGCCCGAGCTGGTGATCTGGGGCTGGGACTGGGACTGGATCCCCAATGCTGGGTACTCAGAGCAGATTCAGAAAAAGAAAGTCAGTGGGTCTAAGCAGAGAGAATGTAGCTGGACTATGCAAACTACAGAGTTTTGAACATGCTGATACAGTCAGAAAAATAGTCTCTCTTGCTTCTCACCTCCCCTGGAGCCTACACACAGATGTTTTCATTAAGGTATTAGGTACAGCTCATTATAATGGTGTCAGGATATTTGATCGAGCATCTCTTTTTACAGCACAGGAAGACCACTAACAAACAGGAAAATTGGAAGTTCTTTTTCAAAAATGCAGTGACTAACAAATTGCTGAAACCTATACTCTGAAAAAAACCCTTTGTTTTTAATAGAGGGAACAACGTGACCCCATTGTGACAAACACAGCTGTTCCCCCATTTTGCCTGGACTGCGGGCACCGGGCAGTTCTCAGTCTAACAGCATTTACCTGGGTATCTTATAGTCCACTGACGCAAAAGCATCCCAGATTTGTCAGATCCACTGAAGTTCATGCTGAACAGCCAACAAACCTTGGAGAAAAGCAAAACTTTTTTCTTTCCTGGCAAAGCAATGAGGTAAGTTCTCAAGCAACAACTTGGAAGTAAAGTCACAAAAGAAAAGCATGGCATGAGTAAAGACAGACTTGAGCTGTGCTTGGAATCTAATTTGCTGCCAAGGAATTATTTAAAGTTTCTCAAAAACACATTTTAGAAAAGTACTTCAGATGCTAGAGGTAAAAGACACATCAAGATAGAGGAAGTTGTTCCAATTAGCTGTATATTTCAGGCATCCCTGAACTGCAAGGGATAAGCACTGGCCAGTCTGAAGAGAGCAGTCTGCCAAAGGGGACCCTGCTTTAGGGTCTCTCTCGAACCGTGATACCTTCAGTTTCTCAATGTGACATGAAGCTTCAAAGCAGATCCTGGGTCCCCAGTTTTCCTCCTTTTTTTGCTAGTCAGTTTACAGAGGCTGATTGCATTTACAGCTCTGATGGTGTCTGTGCATTTGTGAGAGCACAAATTAAATACCGCTTCAGCCCATGAGGGGATATAAGAAGGCATTTTGGCATTTTAGTTTTTTACACCCACTCCAACTGGAGGACCACCCTTCCACCTCTCAGGTATCTTCTTTCCTAGATCACGTGTGTATTGCATTAGGAACTCACTCCTGGATCTGTAGAAATTTGTAACTTGCATATAGTAAGAGATATCTGCTCTGGGAGCTGCCTAGAAGTGAAACCTGCCTAGGCCTCCCTGCAGTGGTCTCGCCACAGGGATCATGGGACAAAGTGCTACCAGTCCTATGCCAGCCCATGTGTGCCCCTTTGATGGAACAAGAAAGATGTTTCTTGCCCTCCCATCCTATTCTGGTTCCATATCCCCATACCCCTGCCCACTACAGCCTCACCCACCCAGCCCCTCCCCCTTATTCACACACAGACACCTGCCTCCACCAAAGTCCCACAGGCCTGAGCCTTGGGAGAAACATTTCCACCCCAGCTGGTCCATGGGAAGCATGTGCTCATGTGAAGAGCCTTCTCCTGCAGCCTGGCAGCTACAAATGGTTGGGAACAGCTTCCTCTGGTGTTGTGAAGCCCCTTCCAAGGAAGATGATGACTAAGAGTTGTTCTGGTGCTGAAGTAGCAAAACCCCCAAGAGGGTGACTGGCAAACAGACACTGAACCACTGGAGAGGATATCCACAGCCTCTCAAAGGTATGTTCTGCCATATTCCTGAGGTGTTGTCTGGAAAGAGGCACATCAGCTGAGGAGGATGTCTTACTCAAAAAGTTTAAAAAAAAAAAAGAAGAGATGAGGGAACTGTAGAGTAAAGAAAAGGAGGTATACTGAGAGGTCTATGACAGCTCACTGGAGGTTGGTTTCCACGAGCCCTGCATGCATGTTTTGTCAGTAGAACCTGTATCACCATCCAAGCACAAAGCAAACTCCCGCAACTCATCTGTAGAGCCACCAGGTAAATTGAGCTCAGCTTAGATGAAGTTTTGTATCAAGAAAACAAAACAAAAGAGAAATGCCTTTTTTGGCACAGCACACCAATGCACTTACATGTCTTTGGCCTGAAGCCAAAATGTCAAGCAAGACTACAGTAGGCAACCTCTTAGATTACCTTGTTTTGAAATTTGGTTTCCTGAAACAGGTCTGCAGTGCTCTGAAGGAGGCAGACTTTACAAGCAACTTCATTGTAAAGTTGCTAAAAACCATCTCACTCAACTGTCAGCTGCCCACGGATCAAAAGGATGACCAGTCAACTCAGCTGCCTGAGGATTTTACTGACTTTTGCATGACTTTGTCCGACAGGAAGTAGGACGATCCTCATGTTTGGAAGAGGTGGAGGGATGGTTGTGTTTCTTTGTTTCATGTGGAAGAGCCTGAAGCATATCCAGTGACACTGCATTTTGCTTACCTGTGTACTTTGAATATATCTCTTGGGACCATGAAGTTCGTGCTAGGAAAAGAAAACCAGCAGAAGAAAGAAGCTTCTGAACCCACATCAAAATATTTGAAAAATCTGATGGGGAGGGAAAGAGCACAAGAACTCGCAGTGCAGCTTTCTTGTCAGGAGACTTTCAGAAAAAGATCTGGCAAATTAATGTTACTGGGATGATAAAATTCATATCACACTGGGAAGGAAAGGGAAATAGCCCGGTAGCAAAATCTGGGAATGGAAAAAGATGTTAAGAGCTCTTCACTGCAGCACTTTACCTTCTTGTAATGTTTTGCCCACATCTCTGTGTGCTGGTGTCTTTTGATCTGTGTCCTCTCCATGTCAGTTCACAGTGGGCTGTAAGGCAACATACAGAGCAGAGCAAACCATCTAGCTCACACACAGACTGGAGGAAGACGAGGATTCAGGCTCCAGGGGCTGACACAGCAAGTGTAAAAGGTGCCTTGGCTTTTACCCACCGGCACCCTGAGGCTGTTTGTAGCTCAAAACCTTTGAACCTAAAAGCATTTTCATCTGCATTTCAGGAATGTCTGTGCTATTGATCTGCCCAACTTGAAAGCACCAACTAGACTGCTTAGCTGAAATTCATGCCAGCTACTGAAAGGCATGTTTGCCAAAACAATAAGGCCAAATCTAAAACTGCTCTTGTTTCAGAGGAGAAAGCAACAGCAACAACCCACTAACGTTAAAAGGCAATCTGGAGAGAGAAAGCCATGCTCCAAACCCAGCAACACTTAGCCATCACAAGGTATGTAGACCATATTTGCATCCAACAACTGCATCAGGCTCAGAAATCTGTTTCTTTCTTCTTTATGTTTTTTTTTCTTTCTATTTTTCTTTCTTCTTTTCTCTTTCTTCCCCCTTGCTTTTTTTTCCTCTTTTCCCCTTCCCTGCTTTTAAATCTTAGACAATAACAAGCGTATAAAAGCAATCCCAGCTGCACAGCCTCTCTGGACCTGTCTAACCTTTGCCAACCTCTCAGCCCCAGCAGGCTGCAGAGGCAGTGATAAGCAAACCATCCTTCACTCTCCACCAGCAACCTGTTTCCCAGACTTGTGTGCCCCAGCAAGGTCTGCCGGGAGATGTGTTACTTGTGAGCTATAACCAACAAACCACACCATCGCCTTCATGTTGAACCTGAACTCCTGCCTGACACACTGATGACCTAAATATTTGGTACTTGTTAGCACAGATGGCAACTCATCATGCATTTGGGAATGAGGAGGAAAATCCAAAATAAAGGTTCTTATGTGGCAGAGTCGCTTCACATCTGACACAGGGTGGAAAAGAGTCACAGTTAGCAGAACTTATAGACCTTAGAAATTATGCAGGTGGCTGGAAAAATCCCATCATCTCCTTGTAGCAAGCAGGCTGATGTACCGGCAATCCAACAGGTAATTCAGCAGCAGGATAGAGCACCGCCTGAAGCTGCTCTGCTGAGCAGCAAGCTTCAGCTGCTTCTCTGCATATTACCCCTCTCTGCAGGTTGCCACAGAATGGTGCCCTAAATTCTGGCAAAGCTGCTATACCTAAGTGAAGAAAAACTTGAGATTTTTGTCCAACCCCTAATTCCTCAAACAGGCCACCAGAAGGAACATTGCAGTTTGGCTCCTTGAGCAGTAAGGCAGGCTGCGATGTTCACCAGGCACCCCCTGCAGCCCAAGCCCTACAGCATCCCTGCAAGCCCTACAATCTGTTTGTTAGGTCTCTTACAACAGTGCTGCAGAGGGATGAAAGACCTTGTCAAAAATTAACTTTTTTTTTTCAGGAATGAGCTAGCTCCGTCCATTGAGAAATATTGAACAGTTTTGATAGTCAATAACAAAGGCATTTGAAATCTCATTGCAGCTTCAAGTGTTTTAGCATCTGGAAGCTCGGTGTATTCCTCCAAAGGTTTGCAGGTGCAGAATTAACCAAAATACATCATCTCTCTTGCAGAGAGCATAGTTTCTGATATCTTCAGAGATAACCGCAAGGATCAGGAGGATTACTGTGGCATTAGCTGCTCTGATTACATTCCCTACAGTTTAATAACAAGAGCGGTGAGACTATAGGTGTATCAACAGAGTTTTGGATTTGTGAGCAGAGAAAGTTGGGGGTTATTAGCAGAATGTGAGAAAAGAAAAGGTCACACACTCAAACATGCCTCTGAGGATACAGCTGACAATCTGTGGGGCAAGAGAAGTGATTTCTCAATATAGCATCATGAGTTTTCTGATAAGAAGCAACAGGGAATTTGTTAGCAAAGCTGTAGATCCATCTTGTCACATCCAGAGGGCTTTGGCTGTGAGCTTAACCCATAAAAAAGAAGGCAACCACATTTTGCAACACCTACCTTTCAAAGATAGTAGCTACAGTACGTGCACTCTTCATGCTCCTATTTATCTGCTGGTTTTGGCTGGGGCAGAATTTTTTTCACAATAGCTTCCATGAGGTTAAGTTTTGGATTTATGCTTTCAAAAACAGTGTTGATAATTCAGCAATGTTTTAGTAACTGCTGAGCAGGGCTTACAGAAGGGTCAAGGCCCTTTCTACTTCTCATATTGCCCCACCACTGAGGCAGGCCAGGGGTGCTCAGGTAGATGGAAAGGAACCCCAGCTGACCAAAGGGACACATAACCTATGGCAGCATTCCAGGATATAAAGCTGGGGGGAAAGAGTAGGGAAGTAGGGAAGGAAGTGGGGACATTCAGAGTGATGGTGTTTGTCTTCCCAAGTCACTGTTACTCATGGTGCTCTCCTGGGGATGGCTGAAGACCTGCACCCCCTTGGGAAATGGCGAATGAGTTCCTTGCTTTGCTTGCATGTGCATCTTTTGCTTTACCCATTGAACTGTTTTTATCTCAACCCACAAATTTTCCCAATTTTACATTTCGGATTCTCTCCCCAGTCCCACCATGGTGGGAGGGAGTGGCTGTGTGCTGCTTAAGTGTCAGCTGAGGTTAAACCACAGCATAACTGCACTAGCACCTGGATTTTTTAATCATTAAGAAGAAACTTACTTTCATTGGATATAAAAAGCTAGAAAAGGTGGTCTCAGCAAAATGGTGGCTGTTAACTGCACGGTTGTTCCTTCTGTCTAATGCTTTCCCCAAGGAGGTATCCTGCCCTTTCCACAAAAAGTGTTTGGTTGGTACTTCATGGAGGAAAGCAGAGAGGTAGCTGAAGAACTTTACAGCTGACATTACGAGCTACTAGTGGGATTAAACATATTTTTCCCAGGCACATTTACCAAAGATAATACAGAATAAGTTTACAATTCTATTGTTCCAGCTCAATGTGCTTGTTAAAGTGCAGAAGACAATCTGTAGTTGCTTATTTTGTATCTAAGCAACTGTCAGACTCTATCTCTACTAATAAGAAAGGGTATAATTATATGCTGCTACTTTAATTAGCAGCAGATGCCTATGTTTATGAAATAAAATGTAAGATTTTTCTAAAGTGCACAGCCTTGCTTATATGCAAGTTGCAGGAGCACTTTTGCAGGCTTCTGGAAGCTTTGTTTGGCCATGTCAGCTTGCTTGGGGCAGGGCACAGGGCACGCACAGCCAGTTGCTGTGTGCATTAGACCACTGGCTCATAGCCCAGCTGTCCCGAACTCCCATTTGGGAGAGCTGCAGGGCAAGGATAAATCAGTGTCTAATGTGCCTTTTTGACACTCCCAGTGCTGGCATGAAGCAAGTTCTTGTCCCTGATTCAAACACCAAGAATGCACAGCTTGCTTTGGGCTACCTACTGCAGTGCCCCAGAGGCTGCTTTCTGCAGGATGTGGTCACAGAGCAACCAACACAGGGAAAGAATCCTTAACATGAATTTCTGATCTCATCGAGGTGCTTCAGCAGCACATAGTGATGCAATGCAGCATTTTTCTTCAGAAGGAATAACAACAGGGGCTACTGCTGAGGGTCCTTCTTTGCGTATAAGAAGAGAAGAGTACCAACAAAACAAAATAAAATCCAGAAAACATAGGCAAAGAGAGAATATACATGAGAATAACCTTGTCCAGGACAGAAAATACTTGTTAGACGAGTCTTTAATTCCCATTATTCAGTATTTTTATCCTTGTTTCCATGGAAACAGCACTTGTGCAATGATGCTGTCCTGCAAGGGAGTGAGTGGATGCACACATACTTATGCACCTCTATGTATTCTTCCCCTGGACTCCAGCAACTTTCAACAAATGTGCCAGTAAAGCTGAGGTTCTGAGTGAGGACAGTTAGATGGAAGGAGTTTTGTGAAAGCATTCAGGTAAGGGAGAAGTGATCTTGTACATTTTCCAGCCAAAGAAACCTCATTAGATAATAGAAAATTTGCACAGAAGGAGAACAAGGCCACCCGTGTAACTGCTACATCTCCAGAAGGTGCTTCAGTAGGAAAGCCCGTACTTTCTTGGACATTCAACACTGTCACACACTGCCTGCCACAAGGCACAGACCCGTGGGAAATCTGTTCTTGGGTTTGAAACTCAGGGCTCCTGTTCAGAAACTGTCAAAATGCAAGACAACCTGCATGAAAGCTTAGGAGGCCCACAGAATAACCTCTGTCTTGTCTGTCCGTCCATCCCTTGGGGTGCCTTGCCCTGTCACCTGCACCCAAAGAAAATTAAGCAGGCAGCCACGTTTGGCCCATCTCTTCTTTCCTTCAAAACGAGCTACCATGCTGCCTCTCACAGCCATGTACTCAAGAAAAAGGACAGGTCAGATCATCAAGGTAAAATAAGGGGAAAAGCTGAGCATCCATCAATACATTCATCATTTCAGGAAGATATGAAATCCTTTAAGCATACCTTTATACTCACAGCTTTTATGTCCCCCTGTCACAGTTGGTAATCCAATTACAAGAACTAAGTTACACAAGACTGCACCCTAGTAGGCTGCAAGAGCATGCAAGCGTATAACCCGTACCTTTGTCTTCTTTTCCTACACTTCCCAATCTCTAATCCGCTCTCCGCGAGCACTGCCAGCCATTTCTCTGCTCGCTGCGGTAGATGCTGTCAGCAGAGACACACACCAGATGCTTTCCCACAGAGCCCGATTTTGCTCCTGCCCTTACTCTGCAGCTCTCACCCAGAAGTCAAGGTCATTCCAATTGCAAATTTCTGTTTGTACTTGGTCTTCCCCGCACACAGTGTTAACTCACAGTATGCAAAGCAAAGCTGCCACAACAGGTATCACTCAGAGCACATATGGAGGCAGAAGGATCTGCTTGAAGGAGACACCTGCAAGCTGGAGCATTTGCATTTATTCTAAAGCTTTAGGGACTAGTTTACCATGTAAGTTATTTGTGACAAAGCCCCATCAGCCTCATCTTGAACATGCTTTAAGAAATAATCCATGCTTAAAACTAGCTGTATAAAATCACTGTGACCTGTATTAATCAGCATTCTAGGAGAGGAAAACTCTATTTACACCTACAGTCATTTTCAAAGTGACCAGTTGAGCAGTATTTGAGGATTATCCTCTTCTCAACAGGGGCTTTTTAACTTCTGCTATACACAGTTTCAGTAACCAGTGTGCAGGTAACATTCAGTAACAGGGAAAAATCAACTGAGTGTGGTCCAAATGCATGCCCATTTTCTCTGCTGTGTGATACAAATATTATTGCAGCTGTGCAGGGAGCAGATCTCCTCAGACCACCCCAAAAATTAGTAAGCACAGCTCCAGGGAAGTACACCAAGGCACAAGAAGTTTCTATTTGTATTACCCTGAGCTTCCAGCCCACCCCACCACACACACAGTGGATGAGAGGCCACACAAAACACAGCCACCGTGGAGCAACAGGAGGTAAATAGTTAGTCCAGGTAAATTCTCCCTGGGCATAAACTCTACCATAACCAGTGTATTAGAGTGTGCATCATATTCAAGGCCCTACTGTCATCTCTACATCATGGCAGAAACTGGTAGAACTTCAATAATCACCCTTAGGACACTTTTCCTTACCCAACAGCATAAACAGCTATCCAAAATTGCTGCCCTCATTCAGAAGGGATGAGGAAGACTCCCATGTATGGTACTATCTCCTCTTCAGAGATTAGGAGAAATGTTTTATACTAGCAAGGTTATTAACTGATAGTGTGGGTCATTGTTGCCAGTATTTCACACAACCTACTGCCCTTCTGTCCCTTACTTAAAAATAAAAGACACAAGGTGTTATTTCACATAAAATTGGGGTGGGGTGGAGGGGCTCCACTGTTAAGCCCCACTGACAACCCTGTGGTGAAATGCCATATGCTTAACATAGCCAAAGTGTGGGGAGGGAATATCAAAATCCAGAAAACATTCTTCTTCTAGAGACTTACACGTAGCATTCCAATTTCTCTAATATTTTCAGAACAATCTCTTTCTGTAGCACAGCAAAACTTTCTCTCCCATCAGCTTGCATCAATTTCGTCTTGACTCTTAACGATGCAGCTCAAAATTTTCCACACAAAGCCGATGATGCTGGTGAGATGCGGAGACTTAACCGCCGTGCAGTGCGCGGTGGATGATCGGGGTTTATGTTATGCCTTTCCATACAATGCCACCTAGCGCTAAGGAACTGCCAGGCACGCTTGGTTAGGTATTCCTTCTACATTTGGGGACTGGAACGACCCTGCAAAGTTTTGTTTACTTCAAAGCAAAGAGAAAAAGTGTTTCAATTTGGCCATATGACAACACTGGAAAACAGAAAGGCACCAGGGAAGTTTTTTAATCTGGATCTACATCTGTTTCTGTGATAGATCACATACTCCTTTCCTGCTTATGGAAATTAATACTTGCTGAAAGCTGCTGGCTAATGAAAAATTTACTAATAGAATATGAAATGCTCTTTCACTAATGAAATGTAACTAGTGACTGCAAGAGGCTGATTAGAGAAGAAATTCAGCTTTCTTAAATAAGAAACTCCATTTGCTTTGAGATACTGCTGTCTACCACCAGGTGTTAGGCTCCTGCACCTTGACCTGCTGTCTCTTCTCTCCTTTACAGGCTGCAGGTTCACATCACCCCTTTTTGACTCCAGCACTGGAGACTGACACATAAGCACCTGCCTTGATTCCTCTACTCAGACTGGTCACTCCATGGATGATCCTACTCGTTTCTAAGATGTAAATCCTCATTACAGCCAGCCTGGGCCAACACTGTCAAATGCACATAATCTGCTGCATCTTCTGTCTTCCCTTCTAAAGACCTTCTCTGCCCATCACCAATTCCCAGCTTTCACCCAGCTCTCCAGATCTTCAGACCCACTGGAAAAAAATTAGCTTCCTTCACCTTTAAATTTCTTTTCAGAACGCTCTCTCTGTACAGCTGAAGCTCCTTTTCCCCTTCCCTTTACCACCACTGATTTTTCTTCTGTTTCAGTTAATACTTAGTCCTTGCAGCTTGAATTCTGCTTTCCTTGCACCACCTAAAATGTTATGATTCATGCTGTCAGAGTCTTGGGGCCTTTCTTCCATGCTTCCTCTTCCTAAACTCATTTGATTTACATCCTGTTTCCTCAACCATTAGCTATCCCTCCCTCAGCATTCCTTCCATTTTCTCCTGGCCCCTTCTCCTCTCTGACCACTTTTGACATCTTCCCTAAGTGTTTTTCATCACCGTGGCGCAACATCCGCCGTTAGCATTGTAGCTGTCCCACGGTGACAGAGCTGTTACTGGCTTTTCTCCTGCCAGCAGCATGGGACCCTTTACTCTACTCCCCCTGTCAGAATGGGTCATGGTAACATCCACCCTTCACTTTGTTCCACTGTCACCTCATTGCTGCAGCTGTTTAAACCGAATCAGTTAATTTTGCACTGCTCCAGGTAAGCAGACATCTTATCCTGCCAGATGAGCTTAAATCACACTGGGTATACACAGACATAGACTGTCCAGGTATGCGAACTAAAAGTAGAAAATTCCCAAAAGCTACATAATTCCAGAAGACCAATAAAGCAGTTTAGGATGACCTGAAATCTTACCTATACCTTCACCTTCGCAGCACAGTGCTCCGAGTTCGGTGTGCAGCTGGTCAGGATGGTGGATGTGGGCAACTGATGTAATTGTCCCTGCATTTGGCTGGTTTTAGCTTTCAGGCTCCAGGTCATCAACCAAGGAGCACTCATGGTATCTACATGTAGTTAAATTTGATGATGCTTAATTAAAAAGCGATTTGCCTGTCCTTCCACCAGCATAAACTTCAAATCTCTTTTCGCATATATTCGCACCAAAAAGATCTGTTGGTTACACGGTTTCAGTCTGCCCTCTACTGCAGGCTCAGCAGGCAGCTCTATGATGCTGCTGCATGGCCCAGTGCTGCTCATCTTCTGAGAATACAAACAGCACAGGCTGGCTCTGTCTTACAACTCAGATATTGTGTGTGTGTGTGTGTATATACACAAATGTATTCAACTCAGAAAAGTTTAAGCTAGCAAAAAGTAAGAGGTGCCACCAGGTGTGACACTGGGGAGACTTAAAAACCTTTATTAGGAAATAGCAGAGAAACAAGAGCTGGGTAGGCCCACCCTCAGGCAGACAGCGCTGCAGTGAACACACCAGGTGTAAGGTAGCTGGCATTTACACCTCGGCCTCCCACCTCGCATGCCAGGCACACTCTCGCTGGCACACACTGAAGAGCAGGCAGACTGACAGCAAATCTCAGTTAGATTAAATAACCTGTAAATGTTGTACCAGCCAAAACACAGGGCAGTTAATCTACCTCAAGCAGCCTCTCTGTTCCAGTGGAAGCCATCATTAGCAAAACCGGGACCCTCTAACTCACATGCCACGAGCAAGTCCTCCTGTCTTCTCCTTTGGCACCAGGGTTGTAGGCCCACAGAGGATCCCACTGCTGACACTGAAGCCAGAAGGGTCTCCCACTGCTAGCAGCATGCCTGAGGTGGGGCAGGACAAGCTGGAGCTCAGCCATGGCAGAGGAAGCCATTTGCCCTCATGCTGCTTATGTAACAGCCCGGCACTTTCTGCCTGGATCACACAATGCTGCTTGTCACCAGCAATTTCAAAGGCATCCCTGCAGAGTGAGCCCAGGCCAGGCTGTGTCATGGGACACAGATTACTTGAGGTCAAAGGTTACTCCAGGTCAGACGACAGAAGCTACTTGATGTCAAAGGTTACTTTCTAATGCAGATTTCCAGAACGAGACTAGACCAGCCTCTGTCACAGGACAGCAGTTAATTGAGATCACAGGACAGGGGTTGCTTGAGGAGAAAGGTTGCTGTAACTCATAGGTTGCATGAGGTCAGAATATAGAGGTTATGCTGGGTCAAAAGTCCTTTCAGGACAAAGGGTTCTGCAAGGTCACAGGGCAAAGGTCAATTTATTTCAAATGTTATTTAAGGACAGTGGACAGAGGTTACTTGAGGTCAAAGGTTACTTGAGGTCAAAGGCTACTCAAGGCCAAGTGTTAATTGATGCCACAGGACAGAGAATCCTCAAGATCAAAGGTTGCTTGAGGTCCAAGGACAGATGTTCCTTAATGGCAAAAGTTCCTCACGGTCACACTAAAAAAGTTACTTTAGGATAAAGGTTACTTCAGGTCACAGGACAGGTTACTCTAGGTGAAAGGTCACTTGAGGTCAAATCTGGTTTGGTGTAAATCTCACCAGTGCCTACAATGACACCATAGCCAAGTCTCCAGTACATTTTTGTCAGCTGGATGCTGTCAGCTGATGCATGCACGTGTCCCAGGAGCAGGGTCTGAGACCGGCTGGGTTGCCAGGCCCATAGCCACGTGCCTTCTCACCGCCTCAGCCTCCAAGGAAGGGGACTGCAGGCAAGGTGCCCACTGGGAATGGCCCTTCCACTGCCCTGCCTTCCCAACAACACACCACACTTGGCTGGAAAAAGTGCTGTTGGGAACAGGCTACCTTCACACCAGCAGACACCCCAGCAGCTTACCAGCACCGAGAAGAGCACTCCAGCACCCAGGAGTGCTTTAACTTGGAAGTGCAAAAGCGTTGCCACGCAGAACTGCTGAATGGATTAAAGGTGAAAGGACTGAAGGGACTGACAGCAGTAATTTGTGGTGAAGCCTTGGTGCTGATTTTGCAATGGCAATTGCCTTTCTTTTCATGCTTGATAATAAACAGGTTTTTCTTTACAACCTGGTTAATAAAATTGGTGGCCAGCCTCTGACAAGGATTTAGAAACATTAAAAAAAAACAGGAAAAAAAAAGCACAATATAAAAACTGAGATACAGTTGTTAGCACCAGGGACTGTTAATACTCAATTAGGGGAATTAGGTTCAAGATTACAGTCATAATTTGAGATTAACAGTAACTCTATGATTGCCAGTAAGTTACTAGAGTTCCAAATTTGAGTCCAAATCAGAAAAATCTCAACTTGAATATAAAGTTTTTGACTGTCAGAACACAAAAGCATAAGGGAAAGTACTTAGAACAGTGCAATTAGAAAAAAACTAGTAATTTTCTTTTAATCTAGCAGTACTTAGCTATCATGATAAACACAAAGCCACTTTTTTTTTAAAAAGAAACACTGACCATTTCAAATATACCTTTCAAAAGTCATAGTAAGCATAAAAAGTTAACACATCGAGTAATGTTTGTCTAAACCAACAAGAATCCCAAATCCTTTCCCATAAACAATACAAAAAAGCAGTTTTGAGTGTTGCTCTGCTGTAATATCTTATCTTTGCAAGCACTGAAACTTTCCAAATAGTTTCTTTTAAACTATACATAGTGAACTCTTGAAAATTCAGGCGGCTTCACTCAACACTATACAACCAAAACTCAAACCCACAATTGCTCAGCTTAGTCTATTTTAATGTTCTGCCAGGATAAATACATGCCAGAAAACAGCTTCTGCGATGCAAGTCATTTCAGAACTGAAAACGTTTCAGTAACAAGAAAGCACATCTCTCAGGTAATGCAGAGGAAAAAAAAATTGTTTTCCAAAGGATTTTCTTCTGATTTTCAGCTATCTGACAAGGGGTGAGGTTGTTTCAGTATGTCAAGGTTCAAATATTGCCTCAAGGTAATTTGAAATAGCAAAGGAGTCTTTTCAGTGTAATTCAAACTAAATCTCACTTATCAGCCCTAAAAGCACTCAAAACAATGGGATGATAGCAAAAGAATCACCATTAGCTGGCAGTGTCACATTAGTGGTCAGGAAAGAAGACACTTCTTCCACATGGGCTGAAACCACGTTAAAAAAGAAAAAAAAAATTGAGGAAAGACCTACCAGGCCTGCAACAGTTTGGTATTTCATTGATGACCCGCAATTAGTTTGCTTCCTAAGACTTCCTTTTCTTACTAATTGCACTGAAAGCTTTTATGCAAGATTAAATAAATGCTTGACTTCAAAGTCTCTGAAAGGACATGATTGTAAACTTTTCCCTTCACATGGCAATTGAAACAAGCAAGGTATTGTACAGCCTTTTTCCAAAAAAAAAAAAAAAAAAAAAAAAAAAAAAAAACTTAAAAGGAAATTGACTTCCTGAGTGCCCATGGGGACTGTTTATCTGCTGTTATTAGCTGCCCTTACAAGCCCTTTTCTTGCTACCCATGCTTGAATACCCACACTGCTGGGAGTCTTGTGAAACCCAGCCTGAACATGAGCTCACACGAACAAACTTTGAATCCAAGTTTCTGAAGGCACAACCTTAATAATTTCCTCCTCATATAAACAGAGGGAAATACACTCCATCAGCTTTGGAAATAAACACAACTACCAGCATCTGAACATGGCTGTTATTACAGAGCAGCTGCTGCTGATATACCTTCAACACAGCACAAACATTCTTGGGGGTCCATAACTTGTTTCCATCCTTTCCAAAATAACACTTGTCTGAACCCAAAGGACTCAAGAGAAACACCGTGAAATCAGGTTTTCTAACTGATTTTTTTAATAAACTATAGAAGAACAAGGTAACATTTCAACCGAAGTCATGACAACTGCATGCTTAAAAGCAGATACATAACATGTCTCTGGATTTTTCTGTTCTCTTTAAGAAAAAAAAGGAGAAAAACTGAACATAATGCATAGATTTCTACACATATTCAAATAATAGACTAAAGCAAGCAAAAACACAACTGGAAAAAAATGTTTTGACAGTAATTCCAAATCTATGAAATTTTAAAAAGGAAATTTCAGTTCTAAGAATCTTTATGCTGAACCAAATGACTTTTTTTATACAGCATGAAAATAAGTTTTGTCAATTGAGGCACTAGAAACAAACTTACACAACAGCTCAAATGCATCTAATGTGTGAACTGAAAAACCTACAGCCCATGGCATACTAAAAATTTAGAATTTAAAAGGTTGCATTAGACTTGCACTTGCTCACATTGACACAGTGAAATTAGTGGAAAACTACTGGTTTTCCAGTTAGAATAAAATCAGCTTCTGATTGCTGTTTCCAAACAGTTATCTTCCTAGCTTTTTCTCATTGTCCTCGCTTGCCTCATATATTCTCATCGGGGAAAAAAAAATGGAGAGGTTCTTGTGCCACCCCGTTCAGCAATGTTTATAAAGAAATGCAAAGCACCTGTCTTTGTGCAGCAGTTTCACCTACGGTGCTGTTTTCCCTTACTCCATCATGTTCCCCACATCACTGAGCTTCTACAGATTAATAAATTTGTTTAGAATTAGGTACTCAATAAGTTCTATAGGGGATGCTTATTTCTACCTTTTGATTCACATTTTCTGTGGGGGTTAGCAAGTACTAAAGACAAGGAGACTTCACACAGTAATCAGAATGATCACACAGCAAGAGGAACTTGAGACAGAAAAGAAAGGAGCTCATATGAATACGAATGCTGCTTTCCTT
Source organism: Gymnorhina tibicen (assembly GCA_013399875.1). Classification (NCBI taxonomy): domain Eukaryota; kingdom Metazoa; phylum Chordata; class Aves; order Passeriformes; family Artamidae; genus Gymnorhina; species Gymnorhina tibicen. Next base: position 313,928 of record VXAZ01007504.1, read on the forward strand.
ATGAGGAAGAATATTCATGATCCAGTGAGGTTTCCACCCAGATGCTACAATAACTGGCACCTCTAAACACCTACACTAAAATATACCTCGATATCTTAATCAGGCACTTTAATAGAAAAACAAAGGAGTAACTTTTAGTAACACAGGTACTGTGATAGTTATTCTGTAAGGCCAGAACATCCTGTATGAAGCATTCAGAAAATTAACTGTCCCACAGAACCAAGTAACTCTTATCAAGGGCTAAATGAAAGAAGAGTCCCTCATTAGACAAGCCTGTTAGAAAAAAAAAGGCTGAAAAATGGTTAGCAAATATTTGGTAGAAGCCATTAACCCCAAACTTAGATTCTTCACTATCTTACGTAAAATGCAGTGCAAGGTTATTTATCCCTTGAGATGATGGATCCAAAAGTAAACATTCAATGTCCTTTAATTTACAAGGTTTTCTTCCACACACCCCCCTCCCCCAAAAAAGTTTTTCCACTGATAACAAGCTCCCTGAGGGAATACATCAATTTTTTCAAGGGAAAAAAAGCAATCATTTAAAAAACAAACTGCAAAGCTCCAGCAATCAATAGTTGCCCTATTTTGAGCTATAAAACATTTCTCGCTAACATTTCTTTGGAAAACACAAGTTAGAACAACTATTCACTGGTCCTGTAAGAGGACCCCACCTCCCTTCTTTTACATAGTATCCCACAGATGACAGTAACCATTCTTTAAAAATGTAATAAATGTATTTCAGTCCAATATACTTCAAAGTTATAGGAAAACTCTACCTGTAAGACTGCATCTACCAACATTTAAATGGTTAAATACAGATTCTGTCACAAAAATACAGAATCAAGAAAAAGAGGTGGAAATTCACTTGTAAGGCTAAACTCTTGAGAACTTTATGTTATGAAAGTCAAGGGACAAATGAAACAACCTACACAGATACACAAAACACATTTTTATGGTAATGAGAATGCCAAGTGTTTAAACTGTTCTTAAGCAATTTATTTCTTTTTACTGATGATTTACAAGGCCTTGATTATTAGACAAAATAGCATATTTTAACTAAACTAAAAAAAATACAAACCAATAGAGTATAGAAGGAAATGCTATATGGTTCTGTAGAATATATCACACCCAGTGCACACACTGCTTTGTTTTTCTCATCTGAACCTATTTGTTACTTACAGGATTTTTGCAAACAAATATTTTGGTCTAACCAAAATGTAGTGTACAGCTTCAGACCACTGAATTAAGCTCGAATTCTGGTATTAGTATATGGTCTAAACCAATGAAGTAGATCTTTCAAAGAGTTTAGTGTAATAAAAACTGATCTAGACATTTTGGAGCAGTTAACAAGGGACAGGAGTTATAGTTGCATACAGTTCAGTATGATACACTAACCGAAGCTAGAAGTTTTAGTACACTTATTGCCAATTTCTCCCAAATTTTAACAAGCAGAGCTTCTTTGCAGAGACATTATTGCTGATGGTAATAAGGCTGTTGAGGAAAAGGGTATCCAGGTTGTTGAGGTGGCGGATATGGTGGTTGTCCAGGATTTTGATACACAGGTGAGGGTGCATATGGCAGATTATACTGACCATACATGTATGGATTATAGCCCATTGGCATTGGCATCTGGCAATACCTGTGGCGGGGAAAAAAAGCATAACTGAGTTGAAAAACACTGATGATGTTAATTTGCAAAAACAACTCATTAATAGATACAAAAAGACACGCAATCCCCACAAATGCTTTCCTTTCATTTTGCTTTGAGTGCAGCAGGAAGTGTGGTTACTTTCAAGGAGCAAATATGAAAATCATTACAATGTGTGGAACAGAAATGCAGACAGAAGGTGGAGTAAAGGCAACTTGCTGGAACTAGAATTGATTCTGATCTAAATAGATTCTCAAATGTTTAATAACATTGTGCATATTTCAATATTTGCTATCAAAGGAGAGCACAGCTGCCTTTGATTCCTTGTGATGACACCAGGAAGATGGAAAAAAGCATCAGAAGAAAGCACACTATTCAACTGGAATTTTCTCTGTATTTTTCATCATCTTAGTATCATGCTAAAGGTTTGAAAAATGAGATATGCCAACACTTTTGAGATAAACACCACCAAATGATTATGCAAGTGTTGGCAATAATCAACAAACCACAGTTAAGGAAATGCAGTCCTATTTTCCTTCTCCTTTAAAAGAAGATGAACTGTAAACACTTAAAATGAACCTTCCAATAGAACATACAAGCAAATGATTCCTACAAGAGTTACGTGACTAAAACTAACAAAAACAAAAAACCCAACCCAAACAAACAAAAAAAAACCCAACCAACCAAAAAACCAACCAACCAAAAAACTAACAAACAAAAAAAGTCTTGCCTCAAACAGTAAACACATCTTCAACTGCAATAACAACTAATGTTAAAATGTCACACACAAGAAAAAACTGCTTTTAACAGGATAACAAAAGTCTGCTTAAGTGCTCCCATAACTTACCCTGGGTAACCGGGATAAGTGGGGTAAGGTGGTCCCTGTGCCTGTGAAGGTGCAGTGCCTGCTGCAGGTGCACTGGCTCCTGGAGTAGGAGTTGGAGCAGCAGCAGGAGCTGCAGCTGTTCCAGAGGGTGCTAATGCAGAAGAGGAACTGCTTGCTGCAGAAATCACTGGTGGTGGTGGCCGTGCTGGTGGCTGTGGTTTAGTTCCCTAACAAGAGAAAGTGAATTTAGCTGGAGCTTCTTTATGGAAGTCTTGGAATCAAAAGCTGTGGTTATATGTTTTTTAAAATTGATTTTTATTTTCATTTTAAACAGACTTTCTGTATTTAGTCTATACAGACAATGTAAAGCAACTAAAAGGCAATAAGCTTTTAATTTCAAATCTATAAATCATGAACATGAATAGTACATAACACGCCTCTCTACAAAGCCTTAAGATCTTGCCCTCTATTTCACTTCAACACATTTCCAACTACACCAGTATATTAAGGAGTGATATACACAGATTACAGATCAGTTTAGAGTTCTCAAGTGTGGACCCAGTATTTTCCACCCACTACTTCTGTAGCATGTATTTACCACCATGGTTCTTGGGGCTGGAGTGGGAGTCGGCGATGCCGCTGGCTTACTTCCTGCTGCTGGCGTGGTCTGATATGTAGGCAGTGGAATGGACGGAGCACTGGGCTCCCTAGCAATGCTTTGCTGCAAATCCCTATTAAAAACAAAAAAGCAAACATGCAGCTTAGTTAAAGAATTGTTTGTTATATACTGCAGCAAGTTAAGCCAAAAAGATTAGCAACAGAGGAAGTCTAATTATTTAACGTATGATCACTGAGCTAGCTCAAACTTAATTTGGAGTCCAAATCACTTCACAGAAACCATTCTCTAGCCAACTCACTGATTAACTGTTACATTTATTTTCTAATAATGTCTTTAGGTTCTAACTCAATACTGGGTATAGATCACAACAGTAGCCAAAACAGTAAAAGAGCACAGCAAGACTCAGCAGAATGTTCTATCAACACTAACCCTACAGCCTTAACACTGAACATAAACATAGTAGAGATGTGAGATATTCAGACCTCTGCCTTGGTTAGGCACCCTAACAGCTTCCAAATTACATGAATGCAGGAAGCCAAATAAAAGCAGAAGGGGCTGTAACTCAGAATTTGTTTACAAGCACAAATGGCCAAATGAAAAAGAACAATTCTACAAAGGATCAAGTTAGGAAAGGTAAAAATTGAGGGCTGAGCATCCCATTTGCAGTGTGGCAAGTACACAGAACAACTGCAGTTTCACCAACCAAAATTTCAGTAACAACTAGTCCTTATAAAAGGCTATGTGCTTTGCTAAAGAACAGTGATTAAAAGGAAACCCATTTCAATTATGCTTTCCTCTTAAGAGAAGAGCCTAAAAACCACATCAGAAACATATTATACTAGGTCTGATCTCATGTGGGGGACAATGACAGCATCAGACACTCTTCCTCACATGAAGGACAAAATCTGCTTCTCTCCCCAGCACTGTAAGCAACCCACATATCTAAGCAATGATAAAGTATGAGACTAGAGCAGCCTACAGGGCAGAAGCAGAATACCAATGCTTTTCCCCCATCACACTGAACACATGGAAGACAATCATATGATGAAGCATTTATCTGATTTCTCAAACTAAACTGACAGCAGAAACAGGGTGCAGAAATCAGAAGTTCCTCAAAGGAAAGAATAAAATAAAATGACTAATAAATGCATGCCAAAAGGAATAGAGAGTGAAATCATAACATGAAACAGATTCGTGCTGAACGGCACATAGGAACAGTAGAGCAGACTTCAAAATAGATTTTTCCATTTATTTCTCCTATCACTTTCCTAGGGGAGAGGAGAGTAGGACTAGGATTAAAGCATAGAAGTGATAGGAAGAATAGGTGTGCTAAGCCTTTCTCATTTCATCAAGTACCATAATAAACATGTACCCAAAGACAAATTTGTGATAAATACATTAACATTTCTGCAATGCTTAAAGAAAACATCGAAGTCTTACTTGAGAAGTTCATCTCTTTCAGTCTTGCGAGCAAAGACAATGTCACTGCACTTGTTCTGGAATTTCAGCAGGATTTCTGTCAGCTCATTGTAAAACTAGTAAAGAAAAATAAAAACACAATATGCTCAATCAATACTTTCAGACTCCATGCTAGCATACTTCTACATATTGATCCAGTTATAGGTGTTGTATTATTACACTGCCCAGAACCTGCCATTCCAGAAAATTTTGCTAATACATCCTATTATGCTTTTCAAAACCAAAATTAGTCAGCTGTTGTTGCCCATCCCTGTAATAGCATAGAATTTTGTAGGGGTTTGTCTTTGTGTTTGTAAATATAAAAATAGTTTAGGATAACTAAAAACATGTATTGAAACCAGAGCAAAACTAGATCACTTCCGGTGATGAACTATTTATTGTTGTAAAAGATAATTGTTTATTTTTATTTTAATTTTATTGCTCTCAGTCCCATGCATTTCATTTGTACAGATATTTCAGAGGTTGGGTTTTTTCCCTCTAATGAGCTATCAATAAACCAGCAAAAAATACTTAGTACAGAAGCTGTTAAGACACCTTCCAGAAGCCCAGATCAAAAAAACAACCTAAATACAGCTATCCTTATTTCTCATGTATGCAGTAACAACATTAAAACACCAATTTTATAAGGTGATTAAATACCATGGGAGAACAGATGAAAGAATTTCTCAGATAAAATGGCTCATCTGGGTGCCTCAGCACCATTTACTCAGCTATAATTAACAACTTATCCTGTTGCTCAGAAAAGCTTACTTTTCAGACAGGAACAAAGAAGTATTTCACAGCTCTTGAAACAATCAAAATACAAGCAACTTGCTGTCCTCGCTTCAGTTGTAAAATCCTCAAAAATGCACCTGTCAGCTACTCTGTCTGCGAAGTTTATTATGATTTTTGATTCACATCTCATTGTATAAATAAAAAATATGTCCTTTCCATCCCTTAAACATTACCATACCTTTGTGCCTTCTCTTAAATTGGCTACAAGTTCCACAAAGTTGTCATTTGCTACAGCTAAGTTCTTCAAGACTTCTTCTCTTAAATTAGATTCATTGTTTGATTGTTTCATCTTTGAAAAATCCTGATGCGCATTCTTAAAAGAAGAGAACAAAAACAGAGCAATTAATGCAAGCTAGTTCCATGTAAGATTCTGTATGTTTCATCTTCTCTTTCCTCTTACTCATTGCTTCTGTTTTCCCCAATACCTGCTTCTCCTCATCTCCCATCCACACTGGAGTTCCATACTTGCTATCTGCCAAGCGCAGTGACCTTTATAATGTGTATTTCAGAACTGTACATAAGTTAACTCACTGGCAGTAGGTATCACCAGTTAATTACCTGTTCTGTTGTGGGCTGCCTTTAATCATTCTCAAGCTCATCCTGCAGACTGTCTTTCCAAGGCTAATTAGGCTCTCTCCTGTACTAACTTCCATTGATATTCATAAAATCATACTGAAAGTCACCATTTTTAAGAAGCATTACTTCAAAATTTGGTTGACACTGGCAAGCTATTAAAAGGACAGGGAAGAGGAAAACTTACGGAAGGATCAACTATTTGAATCTCATTTCTTTCAGGAAAATAAAACAAGCAAACTTAAAAAGATTTGTTTCAACTGCCGGAAGCCAACAAACTTGAACTCCAGGACATTCAAACATTAAAGTAATAGCCATCAAGATTTTTTAAGTATCTTGTGCTAAAAAATATCCAAATATAAAATCCTTGCTAAACATGGTGTATATGGTCATTTTAAAATTTTTTTTTCCCTACTGGAAAAAGCCTCCATCATTACTCAAGCTGCCATTGTCTTTTCTCCAAGCACTAGGACTTCCTCTTTTGCCAAATGTTTCAGGTACCTGCCTCTGACAAATTAAGACTGAATTTATAAATAAACTTCGGGGAATTCTATCAATATTTACTTCAACGAGCTTTGCACATGCTGGAAGTCAAGCACATTGTAAGGAGCAATTAGGAATAAACCAAGATGTACTTCAGAGACCCAAAATGTCTTCTAGTAGACAGTAAGGACAGGTCTCCTGTTATCCCAGAAAGAATTAAAATGGAATGAGGGGGAAAAAACAAAACAAAAAACAAATCCAAAACCTTCTTAACATACCACTTAAGCTTCTTTCAAGGACAAAACTATCTGCAGAATTCCGTGCCAAGAAAAGGTCCAAGAGAAATTACACTCGAGCTGTGGGAGAATCTGCTAAACATTCGCATTTCTTTCCAGTGAACACAAAGACATCTCTGTATTTTTCAGTGATCAAGGAATAAAGGAGTATCAACTGACACATGACAGAATAACAAGCAAAATAGACTAGAAAGCAAAGTGAGACTTCTAAAGCACTAGAGAGGTAGAAGTACCATTGCTGTCAGTTTAAGGAAAACATGCAGAGTGTTATACCTGAATGTTTTTGAGAAGTTCTTCCTGCTTTTTTAGGGACTCCTGCACCTTCTGTGTGTAACTTCCATAAATTCTGTCCAACTCAGTCACAGAGATAGCCTCCTCATTTATAGCACCATCCTGCGCAAGTGCAGTCAGGAATTTGCTTGTCATGTCAAAATTTACAGATTTCAGGTCATTTTCCAGTTGTTCTCTCTCCTTCTTAACTTCATCCAGATTGGCCAGCAAGGTTCTTAAGACATTAACAACCTAGGCAACATAAATGCCCTAAGTTAGCAGGTTTAGAGGAACTATTGGGGAAGTATAATCTATTAATAACTTGTTTCCATCTTGCACTCCTCATTGATGTTGGCAACATTTCTGCATGAGTATTTGTTTATGAATGTGTTAAAGGTGAGAAACCAGGACAAAGTGTGACCAAAGAAAGATCTTAAAGCATTTCTCAATCTATATTATCTTCTACAGGTTTGCTTTTGCTAATAAGACTGAATTACTGCAAAACATTTGGGTTTTTTTAAGCTGATCAGATACCTTCCAATAGGATGTTCTAAGATGGCAGCAAAAACCACTGACTTCAAATCATTTCTATCAGAAAAATAATAATATTGCTGTAGATGAGCCATTAACTTCTTGGAAAGCAAATTGGTGTAATTGCCTAATACTTTAAAATACTGAGCCATGTCTTATGTTGTCCCAAGAACCCAAGCACTCTATCCCACTTCCCTAAATAACAAAAATATTCAAAGACTGCTCCTTTTGTAATAGTCAACCAATCTTTCTGTCCATGGTGATTGACTTTGTTCACATTAAATGTAACAAATTATACTCAAGAAGGATTTTAAACATAAAGGCAACTTCTTTTCCAAATGTTAGTTACCTCTTGTATCAATTGAGACAGAAACACAAGCAGCTAAGGATCAGCTTCCATGCCAATTCACATAAGTTTACTTTGTTAGACAAATAGCACTTCTAGTCAAAATAGAGACAGATTTCACTGCTTTACCTCACTTCCCTGTAATGTTTTTGCTGGGTTGGCAGAAGGAATGGCTGCGTTGAGCTCCGCCTCTGGCTTACACAGAAGTGCAATCGTATCCCGGTGAGTCTGATAGCGCTCTTTCACCTGCCCATCTGCTTGCACAGCTTTACTCAAAATATTATGGTAATTGGCTCCCTCTGGGGGCAGGAGGAAAAAAAGAGAGTTTATATCATTTCAAAACTTGTTTCATCCAAGTCTTGCACCTGAGCAGTTTTTGTGCGTTTCAGCAAGTCATCATACATTTTTATGAGCCTGCACAATATGTAAGACTTTTATATAAAACTTAAGCTTCTAAGTTACATTTAAAATAGTGCATAAACTAGGCACCTATATTAATTCTCCAGTGAAGCATATAAAGGTGTATGAATGAACACTGGTTTGAGCTGCTCTGCAGATTTAAACCTCTGTAACTTTGCAAGACTAAGTCAGTGGTATCGCTCCCTTGTTAAATTCAAAAAACAACACATTTCAGGCACACAGAAAACATGCTATAGTGATGGTCTTAAGTAGTTTGACTAACTGCTGGGAAAAAAAAACAAAACACCAAATTAAAGAGACAACACACTGATGATAAAAAAACAATGTTAACAAAGAAAAATACACTGAAGTATTTAAGAGGCAATTGCAACCAGATCCTTAGGAGGGCAGCCATTGTTCATTCCATTTGCTTTCTGAAACTTTAGCGTGCACGTACACACCAAGGGTGCAAAAGCAGCAGCAAATTCCCTGCTGTCACATCCTCTCAGCTCCAAATAACAGTTGCAGACTGCAATCAGGATATTTTGGCATAACCTCCCTCAAACTGAATTTGTGTATTTATAGATAATATCAGAGCACGGAAAACTACTTTAATTTACACTATGGACATCTTTAGAACCCAAAGCATGAAACATGGACTTTACCTGCCCTCAAAGGCTTATAGAGATCATTGGATGGTGTTCTCTGCCAGCGTTCCTTGAATTTTGTTCTCAGGTCATTGTCTGTAGATTCTTCTTCATCTAATAATCTCAGAGACTGCAAGAGCAAAATGTTACATGCATTATAATCTGTTTTAAACATAAAATAGCTTCAAAATATGCAGTTAATGTAGAAAACAGAAACTGCCTATACATCCTCTATAAATTTCATTTGATAAATAAAAAGCAGGCATGAAAGGGACAAATCACCCAAATTTCTTTAGAATGTTTTCCCAATGCTTCCCCCTCTCCACCAACAATTTTCAAAAAAGAAAATATTTGTAAGGAAACACCCACATGTGACAGCACAGTTTTTGTCTGGGTTGAACGCTTAAATAGCATATTTTGAAAGTGCTAATAAAGTTACAAGCATGTGAATAATAGTGCACTTTTTCTATTGTCATTTAAAGCGAAGCATTCAGTGGAGATTTTTTAAGAATGTTTTAGTGTAGTGGGTTTTGGGCTTACTTCATCTAAAATTTCTTTGTTCCTTTGCAGCAGTTCAGGCAGATCTTTAATTAGCTGATCAACAGTCTGAATTCCTCCCTGTTCAATCACAGACTTAGACTTGTTCAAAATAGACTGAGGAACAGTATCACCAGACACATCTTCAATAGCAGCAGGAAGATTGAGGGAAGCCAACACGCTGAAAAAGTCAACGTGTTAAATAAACCACTTTTATCCTGAAAATAACACTGCTATCCAAACAAACAATCACACAGTCAATTAAAATGGAAATGGAGTGTAATGTACACCTGGACTGAAATTTCAAACTGAAAACACTAAATATATTCCTGGCATACACCTCACTAAAAATACATTTCAAAGCTCTTAAAAAGCTAAAGAAATCCTAGTCTTTTAGCACTTACAAAACACGGCAAACATTTTAAGTAGTGACTGTCTGGCAGATAAAAGAAACAAATGCCTTAAGTTACATTGCTGTCTCTCAGCTCAGTACAATTTTTTTTATACTTATTTATTTTAAAGAACAAAATTCGTTTGGAAAATGACTACTGAAATATGAAAATCCTTCTAGATTACTGGTACTGGAACCTTTTCTGAGCAAGTGTTGAACTCCTAAAAAATGAGGAAAGATGAAATAAAAATAAATACTACTTTTCTTAATAAGCTTTCAGTTTTAACACCTACAGAAAAGTAGTTCTAAACCCTCCTGTTATGGTTTCAGTTTGCCAGCCTACCACACAGTAATGAAAAAACACTGCTATAATCTGGGTATCTGCAGGCTGCAAGGCACCCAGGGCTTACAGGCTGTGCACAACCCCTCTTGAGAAACTTAACAAGAAGCCGTATTTACCCATTTGCCAGATTTGTGGCTTCTCTCATCTGGGCTATTGACCTGTTTACCAGATCTGCCTTCCTCTGGTTATAAACACTCACAGACTGCTGCACTTGCAATGGAACCATCTTCTCAAACAGGTCTGCAATTAAAGTAGTATAAATTACACAAGCTGCACTACGAAAGTAAAAGTACACAAACATCTTCACAGTTTTTTACAGGTTGTACTACAGAGACTGACCTGAACAGTTTTAAGATACTCTCCTCCAACTCCCCAAGGTGTCTTAAAAACAAAAACCTATTTTTAAAGGCCTTTAGATTTCAGTTTTTATGGCTGATATTGAGTTAGAAATAATTTAAAGACAATATATTTAAACCAATTGTAGGGTTACAAATCAGATTTGCCTTAAGGCTTCATTTCTAATTTTGTTTCTTTAAAGGAAAAATATGAGAAAGGTAAGAGAGAATAATTTTTTCACAACTCATCTGTAGAGCCAACAAACTAAAATTTTTCAACTTTATGGGAGACCAGCAAGTAGGTTAGTTAATATTGTATGACTTGGTACTGTCCTCTACAGAACTGTTCCTTCTGAAATTAAAAAGACTGGTTTAATATAGAAAATACAATTGCTGAGAAAATCTTACAAAGATCTTTAAGAGAATTGTACATTTCCAGTAAGAATTCTCAACCTGTGCTTTATTACACTTATCATCAAGAACAACAACAACAACCTGGAGAAGAAAAACAGCAGTTTCAAAAACACTGCTGTATACGTAATAAAATGGAAAAAGTAAATGTTTATTTTTGCATGGTACAAATGACCTATCGGCCATGTGTTTCACAAGGTAACAAATACCCACTCCACACACTTCGCTTACCAGTGAATTTCTGACTGAGTGGAACAACAACTGGAGTAGACTTCACAAGACTGGCTTTTCCAATGGACTCCAAATCTTTCAGGTCAGGAACCCGGTCATGGTAAATGAAGTCATTGTCTTTTTTGGCAGCTGCAAGTGCACGGTTGATTTTGTCAACCAGATCTTTAACATTTATATATTCATCATAGCGAGATGCCACCGTTTTGACCAAATCTGCTGCATGCTGAAAAAATTTAAAACACAGTTAAAATAATAACTTTTCTTTCTCCCTTTCATATATTCTGAAGAAAACAGATGAGCATACAAAAAGAAGTTTCAAGTTCCATCCTGCATGAAGATAATAAACGCATAATGGTAACTTTCAAGATGTCAGCACGATCATCTTATATAAGTCTGTCAACTCTCCTGCATATCAACAGATACACAGTGCACATGGATCTTCACAAATCAGTCGAAGCAGCATTTCCCATATTTGTTTTCCAAATGATCAGGGGACTCGAAGGAAGTAGTTCATTTTAGCTGGTTCTTTCTCTACTGAACTTAAAACATGGGAAGACCTTACTCATTACAACATCTGTATCTGAGTCTCTCTACAAACCAGATACAGGGCAAACAAACTATAAAGACTAAAGGGAGAACTGTTCATACAATTTTAAAAATTACTCAAGATTTAAAGCAGGATATCAGCAAAAGAGCTAAGTATAGATCAGGTTTGGGGGATTTTTAATAACATTACATAGGAAAATTTATTAACAAATCTGTCATATTAGCTGTACTGAGATATGAAGCCTATGCAAACATAAAGATAGATTTAGCATGTGAAGCAGTTATCAAATTGCCCAAAAATCACTAAAATACATCTTTATAAAAGTTACAGAGATACCTTTCATCTTTGCACCTGACAGTAATTCAATTAATGTGATAAACACGCTCAGCAGTTTCTGAATACATTTCATTCTTAGTTATCTGGATTTCAGAACTCCAACCCAGCTTTTCAGGATGGAAAGTTTTTCCATATTTTTCAGAGAAGAAAGTTACTCACCTGTAACCTCCCAATTTCTTCACCAAATTTCTTCTGTTGTTTTGCCAGGATAGATTGATGATATTCTGCATTGGCCTGCATAATGCAGTGCTTTGCAGCCAGAACAGGAAACACCTCCTGGAAATAAAAATACTGACCAGGGGAAAGTCCAACCACATTAACCACCACAGACAACATGGGATGCAGGAAGAAAAAGGAAGAAGAAAAGGAAATTAGAATCACCCAATTAATGGTTTAGGTAGGTTAAAACAATAGAGGTAAATGTCAGAGACCATGTGGCTTTGCATGGATTGAATATTTTTTTTTAATCTGCTGTTGAAAAATTATTGGTGTCCATTATTTTAGAGGAACTATGATTTAAATTCAAGCCATGAAGTCACAACATTTACTTCAAAGATTAGAAATGCATGCATGTATTAGAAAGGACAGTCGCAAGAACACATCCAAATACCCCCAAGACAAAGCCAAGACAGTGTTCTTAAGAAATGGAGGTGGGTGGAAAGATAGGTCTTCTAGGGGTCTTTTGGTTTGATTGTTTTTTAATTAAACAAAGTAATTACACTTAAAACAGCAGCAGGCCTATCAAGAAAGTAACTACAATTACGAAAGGAAAGAACAAATAAAGAAGACCAGTAACTATTGACATGGAAAGCAACTTAAAAGTCGTTTTTAGACTTTTTATATAAATGCACTTATCTTTGCAGGAGTACCAACCAAGACATGAAGAAAACATTATGCTGCAGCGCACAGTACAGACATGGTCTTAGATCAAGGATTTGGCCTTACTGTTTTATTTCTTAAATCAAGGAGCACTGGAAAACCAGAGTGATGTTTTAAAGACCTCAGTATACAGAGACCTGCTTCTTCACATTTGTGCAAATTTGCTGCTCCCCCAGAGATGAAAAAATAAAATTAAAAAACAAAGGGTAAATTTGGAAGACAAAGCTGTCTGGAAGGCCTTGCAACTGGAGTTCGACGCATCCAATCAACCTTGATGTCACACTCCTGAACATGTAACTGTTCTCAGAGCTGGTGTTAACCAGCAAACCTTATTATGTTCTTTCAAATAATCACTTGACAGATCACTTTGCAACTGGAACAAGGAGCAGATCTACAGCTTAGAAAGGTACATAACAACAAAAGATAAAGCAATGGCTTTATTATATCTCACTGCCCGTCAAAAATCATCATGAACATAACACCTATGTAAGAAATATTCAAGGAACTCAAGAAAGATCTTTCTACCTCTTCCAAAACCAACAGCCTTCAAATGAACATTCAAGATTAAATTGGGATATTTTACAAGTATCAAGATTGTTTTGGGGTAGTGCAAGAGAAGGCAGGCAGAAGGACAGAAGACACACACTGACTTCCAGTCATGTTTTTCACTAACAGTTGAGTGAACAGTACCTCTGTACTCATGCTGTACTCCACATGAGAGCAAATTTCACATGAAAACACAGACTAGAAGCCAATTAGGCCCAAATAGAAAATGTTAGTTTGAAGACAGATTTAGTAAGGCATTAAGTTCTAAGAATGCATCCCTAAATAACACCATAAACATTTCAAGTTCACTTTAATGAAAAGCATTACAAATAAATGCTCTTCATGTAGTAAGATTTTACTTATTAAAAAAACCCCACACTCTTTTGCCCCCTCGATTCTTCACTGCTTTTCAAATTACAGGTTCATTTCCCTTAAAAGCAGAAATATGCCAGCTTTTCTTAAGGATATATATTTTAAGAGTATTTCATTAAGTACATTGTAAATAATAACAGCTATTCACAATTACAACAGATCCCACATTACTTCCATGAGTTACTAACCTTGGGCAAAGTATCTTTATATTGACACTGTTTGTAAGCATCACCATAGTAATCTGCAGCTTGATTTGCTAGTTTAGCTATGATACCATCTTTCATTTTATCTGTGGGGAGCAGGAGAAAAAACAAAGAACAATTAGGATCATCATCAGTTTTTACAACTGAAAGGTGATTATTTCATCTTCCAACAGTAATAACTGCATTTCAAGGGTACAGCTTTACATCCTAGCTCAAAGGTGGGATCCCATTCTTCCCTCTTGACATCCAGCAGCAGTTTCCAGAATTTCTACTTCAATCATGACACCAAAGGTTCAGTCAGTTGTACAAGAAATCTTTTGTCAGCTGCAAGCATTTATGTAGGATTAAGAGTGATACTTTACCTCAAACCAATGGCAAGCTGCCAATAAAAGCCACAACAATCCCACTCACAACTCTGGCAGCTTGCTCCCAGCCCTTCCTTGTGCCAGCACAAGCACTTGTGCAGCCATAGTCAAAGAATTTAGCTGAAATCTAGTTAGCAAAATAGATTTTATTTTCAGGAGGATCTATTCCTAACCCAGTTCCATGTCAGGACTGAAAAACTGCAACAGAGGAGAAGGGACTGGTCCCTTCCGTTGCAGTCCACACCACTGTTAGCTTACAGGAAATAAAGAAACACCATTCCTAGACATAAATAACCACAGCTCCTCAAAGTCATATCCACTATTTCCTATCAGTGTATGTGCCTATCTGCAGTGGTATTCCCTGCCCCACATCCTCACCCTGTTTCTGAAGCCAAAACTGCTAGAATAGGAACATTCTGCAACTCTCTGTCTCCTTTCATAAAGGAGATATGCACTATTAGTAGTGCAGGCCAAAGGTTATCTTTATCTCCAAAGGTTATCTTTATCTCCTTTTATAAAGGAGATAACCTCCCTCCTGCACTAGCAATTCAGCCTTCCAAGAGAAGGCAGGCAATCAATGCAAACACTGACTGTCCACTCTAAATAGCTGCCCTTACAAACAAGCACCCTCTGACTCAGGTGACTCTCAGGTACTGACACACTGGTAAGGATGACTGTGGAATATGGGGAGATTAGGAATTCTGCAGAGTATGCTTAACTGCCAAAATTCAACCAAATGAATTCCCAAGTGGTCTGCTCATACCAGCATATTCACACATCTATCTACAACATTTCAGACATAAGCTGTGATGTAATATATTTAGCTTCTATGAGGTAAACACGTTTAAGGTATGCCAGAAAGATCTTTTCACTGTGGAATAGGATTTAGAGGACAAACTGGGAGAAAGGAGCTTATGAAGATCTATCACCTTACTTCTTCGCTAGAATGTTCCTGTCTGGTGTACTACATATTTAATAAAACCAAACCACACAAAAAACCTAAATAACTTTTCTTTCTAGCCCCACCAAATGTGCAGTAGTTGCATCTTCCTTCCTACAGCTGGAGCTTTAAGAAAGGAAAAAATACTGGCATATTAACTACATTTCCATTAAAAAAGAAAATGTTAGAGGAGATTCATTTGTCCATGCAGACAACCCAGAACATCTTTCACCATCAGAAGCTTTAGTTTTTACTCAGATATCTTTACAATATTGCAGCTACAATGTAAGCCTTGATTCAGAACAGCAAATATGCAGACTTAAAGACACTTAAAACATTAAGAAAGACTCAGAAATTAAAGAACTGGTCTGTAGCTATGTAATGAAGTTAGATGTGACTGACTAATCGGGCTTTTGCCAAACACTTGTGCTTGTTTTCAATTTCTAAATAAACTCAGCTCTATCAGAAACACCATTACAGCTGGTAAGCTCATAAATGGACTATCTCACATGAGAAAAAGCCCAGAAAATTCCAAGTAAGGTAAATAGTTAGTGCAGCAAGAAGCTTAATTTCTATTTTGAGATCTAACTTTGAAGGATTTCTGGTTGAAAAATAGGTTTTTGAAGTTAATAATGTTGTCAAACATGATTCTTCACAAAATATCTTTCCCCCCATGGAAAAGGACCTAAATCCAGCAAAATCTACAGCTTTCATAATCAGATTATTATTAACCTTATTGCCCTTCAAACACTGTCAGACTTGTGGCCTTAGGAGTAATCACAAGAATCTTCAGTTCACTGGGCACATCTGGGGTTTGGATGAGCCTTGTTTTGTCTTTTTCATGTTTTGGAAAAGAAGAAATCAAGAAGGTGACAATCTGTCATGCAAAATGAGGGAAGCACCTGCTCCTTTCCTGAAAGAAACATTTCAGGCATTTGTTATACATTTGTTATACAAATTTATTTCAAAGCAATGTCCAAACAGCCAGAGACTAAAATACTGCTACCAGCATGATAAAGAACAAACATAATTTATCAGCTGGCTGAAGAACAACAGTTTCTTGCTGAGATTCTCCTAAAGGCAGAAAGACCACAAGAATTTTCAGGGATCTTCCCTGTGAAGACAAGAAACATCCCAGGTAAGATAACCCATGTCTCCCTCCAAAGTATTCCAAATTATGTCAGGAGAGAGAGCCATTTGTGGGCAATCACATATGACCTCTATGTCCTTAGCTCTACTTTTAGTTACCTGTAACTTCTAGATGCGCAACTTTTTCTGAACAGAGAGAAGAGCAGAAGAGTAAGAAATTTTGTATCAAAGACAGTACCATTCCACAGAAAATTTCTTTGAAGCGTAAGTTCTCTGTATTAAGATAGCTAGACTTTGAATGAGTATTTTACAATCAACCCTTAACAACTCGGGAAATAATTTTTTGTTCTACCTGCAAAATTTCCCTTTCCAAGATCAACTGGGCATTCTAAAAGACTTGGTCAAAGAGTTCCTCTGTTAAAAGCAGGAGCAACAAAACAGAATTTGTTTCCCTTCAACTCTTAGAAAATTTCCTTTGTTTCTAGCACAGTCATTTCTTTCTAAATTCTCATGAAATCACTCCTAGACAAAGGAGGAGGGGCATACTTGCAAAATCCCTTATGCACCATTTTTAGTACTCTCGGTTCTTTCAGAGAATGTCTTTTGTTTTCAAGGGGAGAATGGAAAAAATATAATCCAGCAATATCCTTTGTAAAGATGAAGACTAATGGACATAAAAAGGCAGATAGGAGAACTGCATTGTCAGGTGAACCTTAGACAAATTCTTATGGGACATCTGCATTTTGTGTTTAATGACCTGCAAGGAACATGGGGAGAATCAGTAAAGGCAAACATAAAAACTGCTGAAACACCCTTTGCAGGTTCTTAGTAATTTAAAACACTTCTAAGTTTTTGTGGAAGTTGTAACATGCACTTAAATATACAAGCCAAGAAACTAAAATATACCTCTTGTCGCTTTCAAAAAAAAGACTTCTTGGGCTTGAGCCAGCATAATAAGACTGAGAGTCCCAACTGTGTCTGGAGAGATGTCCACCGTAGGTTCTCGATTCAAGGCTGACAAAACTGTGTCTTTAATGTGTTGAAAAGCACCACTAGCAAACTAAGTAAAACAAAATAATGTATTATTATCCATTTTTTTCATACACATTTTCTCACTAACAAATATAATACATATATAAATACAAAAAAAAGGTTTCTTTGGTGTATGGTCTCCCATTTATTGTTTAGCCACTAAACACAACTTCTTGTGACCTCTTGTTCTTGTAGCCACTTACAATGAGACACTTTTCATGACAGACTATAAATAATGGTATATTGGTTACACCTAATAGCCTAAGATTTTAATGCATTCCAGAAAGAAGAAAGAGATTATTACTGTATAACTTGTGAAAACTAAAATTTATACTAGCTAAAATTTTTAAATCTTAAGCTGAAGGTTTAGTTACCAACTCACTTGAGGGAAGGAGTATGGGGAACTCTATAGAATTATATCCTCCAAATCTGATAAACAAATATGAGACAAGACCAGGTACATAGCCAATCCATCTTTGCAGTTAAGAGCAGGAAAGTATGTACATATATATTTTTTTATATGTGCATATATAGTTTTAAAATTCAGAGCTACTTGTTTGATGTTTGAAAAACATGAATTCTAAATTCATATGCATAAGCAGGGAGCCCTATACCTGATAGTGCTTAGCTGCAGCTTTTAGTCCTTCATCGTTATCCAGATTCTGTTCTGCTGCAATCTGGCTTGCCAATGCTCCACAGTTGAACAAAACACAGGTCTTCTCATATCCCAAACTTGCCAGAGCTGCAGACAAGACAGCCAGACTGTTAAGAAAATAAACCTCAGTTCTCTAGCATCCTACAGATGAGGCCAACACTACGATTATCAGTAAAGGTATCAACAGCTTCAAGTAAAAACAAACAAACAAACAAACAAAACCTCGATCTTACTGAACTTTCAGGTCAAAGTCATCTTCATTCTGAAGGTTTTACAAAGTCTAGTTTAGTACTACCACAAAATGTTTCCATGTGAGAAACTACAGAAAGAGACACAAAGCATGAAAGCAGTAGCATGAAAATGTATACAAAATATTTTCCAGGTCTTTCTAACTAGAGTGCAGCTCTTGGGCTCTTGAAGCATTACGGAGAAGTCATCTGAAATATGAAATTGCACACATTAATCACTTTGCAATAACTGACCAATTACAAAGACTTTTACATGTTCTGTTTTCTAGCCATTGAAATGTAGGGAATTTTTCTCTTTTAATGCTATTGTTTCAGGCTGAAAATGCTGACATATATCTTCATTATTCGTGTACTGAAACAGTTAAGGATTTACTTAATTAAAACTTGGGCTTACTAGACAACAGTATAGACTGTCCAGAAGCGACTCCTGCAGTACTTCATAGCTCCAGAGGATGGAGCTCACACTTCTAGAACTAGAAATACCTGAACAGGAACGATTTTGAATATTCATTGCTTTCAAAAAGTTATTAGCCCTACGCAAGTGCTTGAAAAAAAACAAATACTGCAGGTATTTGTCTCCTACTAGTGTCAAAAAGTGTCTAGACAGTCCTCTTGGAGAACACAGAAGTGACAACTAGTGAATTTTCAATTTCACAAACCCAGGTACAGTTATCCTTAAAACGTGAAGGTACTAAAGATGTACTTTTATTTCATTTCACCAACATCCAGCCTCCTTAAATAGCTACGTATTTATGTAACACATCTTTGAAGCTTCAATGTTAGTGCTCACTAATTTGCACGAAGTTTTCAGACAAGCCAGCCTAAATCTAACATGCCATTCTTCCCAAGTGAATTACACTGTCACAGTCACTATTTTACCAAGAGAATATTAATTTATCTAGACAATCTCCCTTCTCTAAGTTTATTTTCCAGAATTTTTCTAAAAATAAGATCTTGAACTCAGACAAAAGTTGTTTAGTCTTTGAAAAGACTAAAACACAAGATGGGAAAGAAAATATGGCTTTAAAGTTTCTGAAGTGCAGAATTACTCTGTACTCTGGACTGCACCTCAAGTGTGATTTACTACAGCAATACAGATTTTCCACAGACTCATCTGTTTATGGCACTACCTATTAACTTAGTCAATATATTTCAGATTACGTGCCATGCTATGAACTCGATCACTTTCCAAGCAGTCACAGTATCTGTCAGCTACCACTGTGATACAGACTTGGGATCCAGGGGAAGGTGGGAAGAAAACAGTTCAGCACCACAGCAAGAGCCAGAACTCTCAAGTTGTATCCCTGCATCTTGTTGCCACAGAAGTCTCAGGAGCTTTACACTGAATTTCTATCTGGAGACTCCTCTTAGAAGTCAAGAAAATTTTGCTCCCTTGACTACTGATAGCTTTGCTTTACACTGAGAAACCTCACCACCAATTCTGATCTCCTTTTGTTAATTTCTTTACACCAAGATCTGCTTTAAAGTTTCAAAATAACCCTTATCCTATTGCTTGTTAACTGAGCATTACTCACATCTCAGTTAAGAACTTCTTTGATATTTGACATGGACTGCTGCATAAATCTCTGGTCATCTACCTCACAGATTATTTAGACTAGTATATAATTAACCTGCAGAAAGCAAGCTTCCTCAAGCTGCAGTAACATCAAATTTATTCAAATTCTTAGGGTAATCATCACTGTTATGGTTACTTTTTTTTCCTTACAGTTATTACAGATCTCTGGTGTTTCATTCACAGACTATGTTTACATCATAACTAAATATTCTGAACTTTACAATGAAACAGATTCAATCCTCATTAAATGTTAGCCCCAAAGAACGAAGGAACCAAATTCTGAGAGAAAAAAAAAACCCAAAGCATCCTCAGGAAGGTCTCCAATTATCCAGGTCTTCTTGTAACAGTTGGAACAGAAAGCAAGGATCACCTGAGTATTAGGTCTGTGGTGTATTGTTACACATATAGTTCACACAAGCACAGCTATTAGCATGTGTATTCAGAACACACAAAACTGCAAAAACTTCCAGTAGTTGCTCACAGAGAGCTGTATAAAGGAGGCAAAATCTTTAATAAAAACAAAAACAGAGTAAGGTTCAAACATTTTCTTCAGGCTTTGTCTGGAACTTCAAAATTGCAATGGTCATCTCATAATACTAACCATGATGAACACTTAGGTATAAGTAGAAATACTAAAGAATGATGACACACAACTGAACCGCTCCTCACTTACTCAAAAGGACTTAGTCTTACTTCTCCACTGGCAAGTGTCCCAAATCCATTTCATGACCCTGAATTTGGGTCATGAAATATATAGGCAGAATTGAAAATTTGGGTCATGAAATATATAGGCAGAAATATATAGGGCAGAATTGTCCCTATATGATCACAACAAATCAGACTCACTTATTATGTTTGCAGGGAAAAAATACAATTTTTTTGCTTTTCAAGTGTTCAAATCTGTATGAAACTATTTTAAAAAGAAGTGATAGAAGGGTAATTTCTGAGCATAGGCAAGTAATTCTATTCTCTTGAACAAAATGTAGTATCAAGACTAGGTTACTGAAGCCAGCTACCATCACTCCCCTTCTGGAGGAGACTCACTCACTCATAAGCACATTTCATAATGATCTTACTCATGCAGAACAGGAAGAGCTGCATTACCCAAAATCTATTGAATCTTAATGTTATTATGAACCATTTTGATTAGTATCAATTGGAGTTGTTCCCAGAAAAAGTCTGAGAGGCAGACAGTACAACTACTATCAGACTGCACATCTATTTGTGCCTCTGGAAATCTAACATTAAATCTCAATTTTATAAAAATTCTTTGCATGGTGCTTATTTCTTCATTATCAATGCTGAAGTGATTAATTCATTACCAATACAGTTGAACTCACTTGAAAGCTATGTTGAGAATGCTAGAAAGACTTTTAACAATTCCATTACATAAAAATATTCTCAAAGTTTAGTATCATTAATACTTGATTTTTTGGTACATTCACATACCCAGTTTGGCAGATCCTCCAAAAAGTGATCCTTTATCAAAAGCATCTTTCCACGTAAATGTTACACAGACCTGGAAGTTGAGAAAAAGAAAGATCTTTACCACTAAAATCAACCACATATGAAATCTTCTTCAAATATCCGAAATTTATGTATTTAGCCCTTATCTTCTAATTGCATAAAATCTTTCATTCACTTGGAACATTACAAACATTCTGAAAGTTTCAGGAAATCATCAAGAGGTATTCAAAACAAAAATTAATCCACCTTTTTTCCTTCCTGTTAGGTTGCTCAAAACACCTCAAGTAGACAGGACAGAAATTCTCAGAATTATCTTTCAGTTCTGTTCATATTCTGAGCAATAAATTTGTTTCCAAACAAGATATTCCTCTCCCAGTAAGTCTGATGTGTTGGTATAATCAGAGTTTAACAAAACCACCCAACCATGCAGTTTCCAGTGTGCCAAATTACCAGCGTATTCAGATCTGTTGTGCAACACCAAAATCCACTCATTGTTATGAGTGAATTCAATAGCAGCGTTATCAGGAAATACCCTCAGGAAAGAGAATGCACGTAGAAACAGTGTGTTTTATTTATACTTCCAGCATATATTTCAGAGGCAATGCAAATACTTCATAGAATCTCTTTTCAAGTTCCACAATTTGATTCCGTATTCAGCTGATCAAGTAATTGTAGGCAACTGGTATCAAACCAGAAAAGATGGCAAACTTCCTCAGTTTAAAGTGCTTGGGGAGAAAGACTTCAGAAAGAGCAACAGTACTGCTTGAGAGTAGAAGCAGTGCTACTGCAAGATGTTCTGGTCCCNAGAAAGACTTCAGAAAGACCAACAGTACTGCTTGAGAGTGCTACTGCAAGATGTTCTGGTCCCCAGCTGCATTGCTGCTTCCACTGATGACTACTTCCCTTGAGTGGAACAGTTTACAGACATGCAGATCCTGCTGTCTAAGTTTTCCAGTTTTCCTTGTCTCAAGGTCTGTAGATTACCATAGCAAAACATTTGCTCACTGAAAACCAATGTGCAGTTCTTGGCTGCAAGTGAATGCAGCTACATGCAAAACTCACGTAGAAGTTAGAAACAGGTTAAAATTACTTATAACCTGTCAGACTGAAAGAAATTTTTCCTTTTAATCATAATATCACCATTTAAGTATGATCTGATGATTTGATAAAGAAATATAAATTCTGTCATATTTGTAAACACATTGAAAGAAAACCCACACCTTTTTTTCAACAAAATACAGGAGCCTACAGATCTATTCTAGTCTCCACCTGCAGAAGCCTTCAATAGACAGAGCTGCATTTCTCTGAAGAGACATGATTCTAAAGAAATATGGTAGAAAAAAAACCCCAAACCCTACTGAACACCATACCTATATAAAAACTATGTCATGCAGAGGCAGGAATAAAGTGATAAGCTCTTAAATGGATTATTCTGTTAGCTGTTGTGAATGAAACATCTGTCCTGCTTCAAAAAACAAAGATCATATTCCATCCACTTCGTTACTGGTTTTCCCATAAAAATCATTAATTTAAAAGCCTTTAGAACACAATATGAAATAGACTTCTTGGAAAGCAGAGAGCTGACAAGGAATCAGCACAGCCCAACTCCTTCTGCCCTAGACCACAGTCATCACTAGCCAAAAACCAAAATGTTTCTCAAATCTGTAAAACAAAGGCAACTATGTCCACTAGAGGTGAAGTTTCAGCATAGACTGTACATGAGCACCGACCAGAAAATAAACAGAGATTAGGAAAATAAGGCTCGAAGAGATTAGATGTCCTGTTCAATAAAAGTACTCGTTAGAGGATTAGGTACAGGCTTGGAAGTCATACATCGTAGGTGTCATGATTCAGTTTACTGGTTTGGTAGGTCTTCTCACCTGATTTTCAGAGAATGGAAACTTTGGTTCAATTGAACACAGCTGATCATAGTATCTACAAAAAAAAAAAAAAGAAAAGGAACACAGAGCTATTAGACAAATGAAATTAATAATTTTGGTTTATTAAACTGGCATGTAAGGTAGAGAAAAGGGCACAAAAATCCTACACACAAGTAACTTCAGAAGCTCATTTGTAGCAATGAAGGATTTGCAGGACAGACAGAATTTCCATCTAAAGAGATTTTTTCAGTAGAGGAACAAGTTCAACAGGAGGTAGCTTTTCACAGCTAACATGGGAACCCTGTCTCAGTCAGAAGTAAAACAGTATCACAGACAAAGCTGACCGAGACATCACTACCTGGTGGATTAGAAAAGAGTACCATGCAAAGGAGTCCCTGTATACGTACAGGCAGACAATGAGTACATTAAGCCATGCTGCAAAAGTAAATTAAATACAGCATTTAACATTATATTAACATGCTACACTGTACTCTCTTGATTGGAACATTGTAACCCAATTTCAATGTCTTTGAAATAGAGGACATTTGCATTGCACAGTACCAACTGGAGAGACTAATCGTTGATAAAACTCTTTAGTTGCAAACTTAATTTTCATTGGAATATATTCTAGTCGTCACAGTGAATTAAACCCACAATTCCTCTGTGCCAATATTTTGTCTAGTCAGACTGGAAGATGTTTAGGAAAGGATGCCAGGAAGATCATATAGTGAGTATAGCATAGTCCCTCACACAATCTATCCAGGCAACAGTAAGGAATACAAAGTTTTCCTGAGTGATGCCCTACACCCGCACCACTTGTTAAACATGACAGGCTGGATGCAGAATGTGAAATCTTTAAACTGCTAAGAACACAGAACACGTGAAGCCCATTTCCTATACTCTTCTGTAGCACTAGCCATACAGGTATATTCTCAACATTATATTGGTCAAATTCTTTTACAAAGAATTTATATTCCCAATATACAAAACACCTTACAGTAATGGCTTTCACAGTCTGTGAAACAGGACTAAGATTGCTCCCGGTTCCTTACACTATTAAATACTGATCACAGCTGATACAGGCATGAGATACATGTACAAGACCTGTGTTGTACAGACAGTAAGCATTTGTTTAAAAATTTAAGAAGAATTTTCAAAACTCATATACAATAAAAATAGTGTTAGTATCCTCTTCAGTTAATTATATCTGCCAATGTATGTAAGATTATAGGTTTCTGATGTCAATGGAGTCACTGCAATTTAAGAAACAATATACTAAGCCATATCAAAAACTAAAATAATCTGCAAGAGCAACAGAACTTTCACTAATAACTGAAAGAAATTGCTTGTAAGGTTAAAAAACCAAAAATGTCTGCAGCTATTTACTGTGATGGCAGTTTAAGCAAGATTAAACAACTTACCAAGTATGTGAAAAGTATAGTTAAAAATAATAACTAGCCCTGAAGATCATTGCAACCTATGTTTTTAAATATACTTCTTTCATTGCCTTCATCTGGTCTCAACATACTTGTTTTCACATAGTATCACAAAGAAAAAGAGACTTTGCATGCTGTCTTCCCTTGACTTAATTTAATTTGTTAACCAAAAGTCACCACTAAAGCCAAGCTGTCTTCCCACATTCCACGATTACACTGTCCTCATGTGCTGTGAGGATGGAGTAAAGGAGCAAAGCTTGTCAAATGTCCTTGAGAAGCCGGGTGTGCCCAAGCCTTGGCTCCCTGCAAACAGACTATTCTTTGTGTGTCAACATAACCACAGACAAAATAAGCCAGAGAGGTGTATACCCCTCCTAAATAGGGCTTTTTGTTTGCTTGGTTTTCAACAAGTTCACAATTTATGTTACTGTTTTCTTTACTACTTGAAGCATGTGATGTTATTTCTTCTTATTAGGGAACTTGAAATTCTACTCAAGATTTAAGAGCTCTTTAAAACTCTGCAGACAAAAAAAAAATCTCAGAACTCAACCACATAAAGTTGTTTAGTTTTATAAATATAAATGCTATAAATATGCATAAAACTAAACATATAAAAATGGTAAATGAAGGTCTTAACCACAGAACAGCACAAAACTATCAGTACTAAACCAGAAAGTAACTACAGAAGCAAGAGCCACAATGGATGCACAAGTCAGTTACACACGAAAGATAAGGGTAAACATTAAAGTGTAATTTAAAACTACATTTACAGTAATTGAAACTATCAAGATACAAAGAACACAAGGCACAACACAGAGGAGTGCTGTGTTTGGCTGTGCCAGTGAGGAACTACAACTACAGCAGTGAAAGGGGGAGCACATATCAGCAACACAGATCTAGTGCTCAAAATACAACAATCTCTCATCAAAACAGGTATTATACACTCCTAAATGCTAGTAAAAAACAGCCATCAAATGAGTAGGAAGTCAAGGCTTAAATTAGAATTTAACTAAAATATATGTATTGCATTAAGAAACTCAAATACTATGCTTCCTCCAAAGAATCATAAAGAAGAATCTCCTTCAAAAGAACATCAAAAAAACCAAAGATCTGTCTTTGCTCTTCAAGATAAAAACCAGAGTCCTGAACTCACAGCTGGAAACCACAACTGCAACTTTCAGCCCTAAGAGAATTTGAGCATTCAAAATAAAACCATGCATTGTCCCCCACCCCCCTTCTTTTTCCCATTTTTCTTTTTTAAAAACAACTGCAGGAGTTGTTAGCAAAATTAAACCAATTAAACTTGCACCAGTATTCCATGTCTCCAGAAAAAGGAAATTAAGTCCAGGCTATCTTTAATATTGGAGGAAGCAAGGAATCCCTTGAAGCTATAATTATACTCAGAACTAAAAAAAAAAAGAAAAACACCACTAAATCAAATCTGCTATGACAGAATTTAAGAGGAAACATCTGTACCAAGCTCACCTACATCACCTTCAGAGCACTCAGATTCCCACAAAACAAAGAAAGCCTGGAAGCAGGCTGAGGTATTTCCCAGTTACCCAGTGAAAAGGGGCACAGTCTGTCTCAATGCTTCTCAAAGAGAAGCATTTTTGCATTCAGCAGTTGAACAACAGCATAGCACACACTTTCAGGCTTTACTGGTCTATGCTTGTCTAGGAAATATGGCTGCAACCGAGTTCATTTCCTCCATAAAAGAGAAATAGTCTGTAGTGACTACTCAGAAAAACAAGGCTTCTAAAATTACAGAACCACAGGCAAATCCTAGATTAGTTAGCAGAAGACTAAGCCCTCATTTCTTAACAGTTAAATGGTCTACAATGCTCTACTAGGTATTATGGTCTATAAAAAGCCACAAGGAAGTAGAAGTATGCAAAGGGTAGCCATGCTCTAATTAGTTCTTCTAATCTTACTTGACCAACAAACCAGTTTTAAACTCCAACTTCAATGGAATTATATGTTAAGACTGAGTATTGCTCTTAAATACCAACAAGAAAATACTGCAAGTTGGAGAGGCAAGAAAATTTTCAGAGGAAACACAAGGCATTTAGGCACTTATGCATCTCAGCTGGATGATCACCTCTGGATGTGCAGACAGTTTGACTTTAAAAAGTAACTGTGCCTTACAGAATAATTAAGAGAATATATGTCAGAATATTCTTACAGAGTAAGTGCAAACTTATTTTCTAGCAACTCTAATGAATTTAAACGGACAGACATGGACCAAACATTAATAACGTGTTAGAAATAAGGGAAAACATACATCTGATTGTTTTATTTTCTCTAACTTACAGTTAATTCAGACCTTTATCTCATCTCACTTCCACTATAAAAGGAACAAATATTCTCAAGCAATACAATTAAAAATGCAGATGTTTGAAGAGAGGAACTTCTGCACGGGAGGGGTATCACTTCATGTTTACATCAGTTCAGAGCCACATTCAACAGCTCCAGTCTACTGCAACAGCATCTGGGCCAGCTAAATTCATCTGCTGATCACTGATCACCAGCAGAGAACAGATCACTGCATACGGAATTGACTCAAAGCTGGTAATTATGCAATTACAAGTGGTTTCCCTTGATTATTCAGAGGGAAAACCCGAGGTGAAGTTACATACTATGCATAAATTAATTTATTAGCTGGCACTGAAACAGGGAGGTCCTGCTCAGACTCTTGGCTTTCCAAAACACTACTTTTATTTATTTTGCACCAGCTCTGATGTTTATCTGACCCTCCACTGAACTCATTCAAGTTGCTCAGAATGCCATGCATACGTTCTGCCTTCCAGAAAAGGTGTAAGGATCAGTATTGAAAAGTGGGCTGCCTTCTTTCAGTGCTGCAGAGCAACCATTAGGGTGAAGTCACACAACATGGCTGGGCCAAACAGGGATTTCAGACAGAAACTAACTACAAACCTGACTGGCACCTTCAGAAAAGGAAGTTCAATTCCAGCATGCAAGGGAACATAATGTATGCTTTTCAATTTGGCTAGCAAAGTCCCTCTTTCAGTTCACAGATGTTCACAATTTCCCTGACTTTCAAAGGCATAAACACGAGTACCTTCAAAAGCATACACAGTCATAGACAGAAATAGAACTGGGAACTACAAAGCTACTGTAAAACACAATCGGTAGAGTAAGAGCTTTTACAGCCCAAACACCCAGTGAAGGGTTGATAAGCTCAAAAATCATCGTACCTTATTTCACAGAACTTGCCTTCTTTTAAACAAGGCATTTGTTAGGTGGGTTTTGAACACCTCCAGAGACGGAGACTCCACGTCCTCCCTGGACAAACCGTTCCTGTTCTCTGTCACCTAACATAAACAATTTCTTCCTCATGTTGAGGTACAACTTCTTGTGTTTTAACTTATGGCCATTGCTCCTCATTCTGTCCCTGGGCACCACTTAGAAGGGACCAGCACCATCCTCTTAAAACTTGCCTTTGAGATATTTATGTGCACTAATACAATCCTTTCCAGTCTTCTCCAGATTAAACAAGCCCAGCTCCTCGTAAGAGAGATACTCCAGAGCCCTAATCATCTTTGTGGCCCTCCTCTGGATCCTCTCCAGTAGCTCCTTCTCTTTCTTCTCAATACTGCAATCCATATGTGTTGTAGAGGGATAGGATGATGAAGCTGTTAGTCCTAATGCAGGCTTTATGCACTTTACCAGGCAGAAGGCACAGACGAATCTTTTGCTCATCTAACCTATGATAACTCCAGCACCACAGAGGCCCCACTAAACTTTCTGATAGCAAAGTAACTGTGTTAAGTAGAAAAAAAGAAAGAACGTGACTTTGCAAATACATTAAGAAGCTGCTAAACATAGAAAACAAAAGGAAGTCATGCCGGTAACAAAATACAAAAACAAACCCACACACAAAACTGAGAAGGAAGTGAAAAGATAGCAAAAGGTAACACTGAAAAGAAAGAAACTTCAACTCTCTAAAAATGGTCTGTCATAGGTACAAACTGGAAAAGGGGAAATTTACATTAGAAGAAACTTGTTACTGTGAGGGAGGGAAGGCACTGGCAAAGGGAGGCTTGTGGATGCCCCAACCCTGACAATGCTCAAGGCCAGGCGGGATAGGGCCTTGAGCAACCTGGTCTAGGGCGAGGTGTCCCTGCCCATGGCGGGGGGGGGGAAGGGGGGTTGGGACTAGATGATCTTCAAGCTCTCTTCCAACCCCTAATGTTCTGTGGTGTTACAATTTCTACCTACATCTAAGAGCTACTGGCGCGACACAAACACTGGGAAGGGGATGTTGATGGGGACAAGGCCTCCCCCTCCCTGCGCTGCCATCATGTGACACCCCACGACACCCGAGCGGCGCAGCGAGGGCGGGGAAACCCCGGGATGCAGCAGGACACCCGAGCGCCGGGGCGCCTGCATCCCACAGGCCGCCGGAGCCGGCCCGGCAGCCCCGGCCGCTTTCTCCCGGCAGGAGAGGCCGCCCACACCTGGGCCCGCCCGCACCTGGCTCCGGCTCCGCCACGCCCAGGGCCCGGAGCTGCCGCCGGGGCCCCGCGGGGAATCAGGGCGGTGGGGGATGGAGGAAGGGGGAGATGGCGGGGGTGGGGGGCCCCTACCTGAGGAGGGTCTCCAGCGCGCTCTCATGCTTGTCGAGCGGGCGGCCAAGCGCGCTCTTGCGGAGCCTGCTGAGCTCCTCGGCGGCGCGGCAGTGCTCGGCCTGCGCCTCGGCGCCCGGGTAGCTCT